>OZ012722.1:4485784-4900784 GCA_963942605.1 Poecilus cupreus
AAATGAATACCTGAATGAGGTCGGTATTCGAAGACTTGATTGGCCAGCATGTAGTTCGGATCTTAATCCAATAGAACATCTTTGGGATACACTTCAGAGACAGTTTCGTCGTCGTCCAGCCGTGCCTGAGATTCTTCAAGAACTACCACTGGCACTTTAGGAAGAATATGAAGCAATTAATCAAATGTTCATTACAAATATGATCAATTCAATGGCACGACGGTTGAACGACGTAATTCAAGCTCGAGGAGGCCATACACGCTATTAGCAATTACGGCGACGTCCATTAAAAACGGCCACATTTGTTTTTTATAATTAAGAAAAAATTCGATTTGTACTGTTTCTGTTACTTTTTTAAGTTAAATTTATTTCTGACCTAATTTGTGCATTCCCTAGGTATTTTAAAATGAAATAAGCGTCCTAAAGCATTGATAACTAAAAACAATTAGCACAGTTTCAAATTTAGTTCTAAAATATCCGGTTAGGAGGACCTTTATAAAATATTTCAAAGTGGCCGGTTTTTTTTGCCGGTCAGTGTAGTAAGCACCCTCAACTTTAGCATTGCACTTAACACTGATTCAGTTCTACATTCGACTAACAAGTTCTCCCTATATACAGTATAAACGTTAAATTTAAACTGACAGCTGAAGAAGCAACACGCACTAGCACTGTGCATCAACGCCTGCGTAGCATCTTGCGTTACTTCTTACTTTACTTCATTATAAATTCCGCTTAACAGAGACAGCGACCCGTCTATTCCAAATTATACGCGTCGACATATTTACATACGATAATAGAAATTATCTCACGATAGTTGACGCGTTCACTAAACTCGTTCTACATCGACGGTAAACCAGCGATACACGTATCTAATGCATTAATTAAATATTTATTTCATCTCTTTCGGAATTCCAGAAATGCTAGTACGAGGGTTGCCTTTTATATTTCGGGATTCGGCAACTCTAGGGCTGCCAACTGGCAACTGACGTTCCTAAAGTAAAGTTTGGCATTTTTTGCAATATATGTACTCAGAACGTTTTCATGTACGAGCGCTATTTGTGTAGTTAACATTGATTTGAAAAATTCATGTCGGCCAGAAAATGGATTTAAATCGTGAACATTTTCGTGCGATTATTTTTTACAACTGTAGACGTGGATTAAATCAACAACAGTGCATCGATGAACTTAATTCGATTTTTGGCGATGAAGCACCATCAAGGACCAGTGTTTATTGATGATTTCCATCGAGGCCGTAGTTCGCTCAACGTCGAGTTTCCTGAAGGTGGTCCAAAATCGGTTGTTGTTCCGAAAAACATTGATTCTGTGCGCGCACTGATATTGCAAGATCGTCATGTAACTTATCGTGAGATTGAAGCAACCTTGGACATTAGTGGGACCAGCATACATACAATATTGCATAAACATTTGGCTGTAAAAAAAATTTGTTCACGTTTAATCCCACATAATTTGACAATCAATCAAAAAAAGGCTCGTGTAAGTTGGTCGCAAGAAATGCTCAAAAAATACGATCGCGGTGCTTCAAAACATGTGTATGACATCGAGACAGGTGACGAATCGTGGATCTATGCGTATGAGCCCGAAAGTAAAACAGCAGTAGACTGTATGGGTCTTCTAAGGCGAGCCAAACCCAACAAAAGTCGTTTGGACCCGAATCACTGTCTCAATCGTACCACTGGAGTAACGTAGAACGGTCAATTCTGAATGGTTCACAACCATTTGTTTGCCAGAAGTCTTCGAAGAAATAAGAAAAACCAACCGCTGAAAACGGATCATTCTCCACCAAGACAATGCGAGCTCGCACACATCCGCTGAGACAAAATTTTTGAGCACTCAAAACGTTGATTTGATGAGTCGTCCGCCGTATAGTCCAGATTTGGCACCCAATGACTTCTTTTTATTCCCGAATATTAAAAATAAATTGCGAGGTCAACGTTTTTCGACACCTGATGAAGCGGTCGATGCGTTCAAAATGCATGTTTCGGAGGTACCGCAATCGGAATGGAAAAAGTGCTTCGAAAATTGGTTCACACGTTGCAAAAGTATATTGATCTACATGGTCAATATTTTGAAAAGCAATAAAGCCATTTTCGATGATAAATATTCAATTGTTTTCTCTAATCCCGAAATAAAAACGGTATCCCTCGTATTAGGGGAAAAATTAACAATAATATAGTAAAAGAACTTTTATTTGCAATCGGCACTAAAGTGCTCAGAAATCGTCATTAAAAGCTCAAAAATCCTCACTAAAGTAACCCATTATATAACGATTTCATGCAAGTGAAGTGTTGCCAATTTTACAATAATTGTTGTACATGGTAAAAAATGTGCACATATGTACGATGTAAATTTAAAATTTTGTATGTTAATGACACAAAATATGTGCAAATAGAACGAATTTAAATAATTCCAATGAACAAATTTGAGAAAACCGATAATTTTCAGTGTTCTTTACGAAAACTTCAATACTCCAGGATGGCAATACTAAACGAACGAAATTCGTTTTTCTGTCAGATATTCGCAACTGAATCGCCGATGGCGGCAGTACTGTACCTATAAAATGGCCACTAAAAGAAGTAATCGGAGTTGTAGATAACATGTGCAACATAGGAAAATGAATCAAAAAATTAAATTTATTTTGAATAGACGAAGTTTTGACGTCTAATATTCTATATATGGGAGTATACGAGCCCTAACAACATAATGTTCGGACACTTGATTTTTGCTTAGGATATTTTTCTGACTTGTCACATAATATTAATATTTAAAATGAACAAAGATGAACCAATACTAAATATGAAACTATAGTGTTTGTTCATATTTAGCAACAGAAAATGGCGTATCATAAGAGTAAATTATTGGGTTCAAACTCAACTTCCCCAAAAAAAATTTTTACACTATATGTTCATTAAAATCTATTGTAGCAGCATATTTTAAGTAAAATTTAGTTTATTGTTATATATTTTTATTATTCTGTCACTCAAAAAAAAGTATTAAAAATTTACATTTTCGGCAATTTTTCTATGTTTTGTTTGTTGTCACCTAATATTTATATACAAAATGGGTAAAGAATACCTAGAAAACAATGGCGTAACATAGAGAAAAGATTTTGGATTCAAATTTCCTAATTTTTTTTGTCGAACGTCAAAAGTTGTCGAAAACGAAAAATTTTGAATCAATTTTTTTTTAGAGACAAAAATGAAAATAAATTTTTGTAAACTAAATAATGCTTAAAATAAGCTGCTACAACAGTTTTATTGATCATTGAGTGGAAACAATTTTTTTTTTTTTTTAATTGAGTTTGAACCGAAAAAATTATCCCATATAATACGCCATTTTCTGTTGCTAAATATAATTGTCCTCTATAGTTTAACATTTAGTATTGGCTAATCTTAATTAATTTTAAATGTGAATGTTATATGATAAATAAGAAAAATATAATAAGTAAAAATCAAGCGTCCGAACATTTTGTTGTTAGGGCTCGTAGTTGCATATTCTATTGCGCCGAATACAGTTATACCACCCTTTTTGTTTTTATATTGTCAAGACTAGCGGTGGGGACTCGTACATCACTTTTGGAAAACTTTTTTATATAAAATGTTTTTATATATTGTATGGTATATTATAATTACCTTCAAACGAGTCACTTTATTATTAAAATGGTTTATTTCTTATTTTATCCTTTAGATATGGGTATGGGTCAAAAATATAAAACATATAAATAATGGTTTCGATAATGGTTTGTATTGATATAATTAACAAGAACAATGCATTAAAAATACATTTTTGTATTAAAAATATTTAATTTCACTGCTTAAATAACTTATTCCAAAAACTTATCCTCACTGAAAATTGGTGACGAAAGGTTACGTTAGGTATCGCACAAACTATTATAAAAAACCTAGTAATATAAAATTATCATATATATTCGCTGATGTACTGTCACAGTGAGTAAACGTGTTTTCTTGTGTGCGCAAGTCGTTCTCTACGTGCGTGATTTTTTTTAGAAAATTGAGCTCAATTACAGACGATGTCTTCTACACGCCTACAAATTCAGAAAGAAGAAATAACGTCAATTGTTAAGCAAACTGTTGACGTTATTTATACCAGTGATCTATTCACTGAAAAAATAGCTACTGCGGTTTCCTCAAGAATTGAGAATGTTCTGGCGAAACGATTTGACGCTCTTGCTAAACAGTTTAAGAACCTTCAACAAGAACTGAAGGAAAAAGATAAACAAATCGACGAGCTGAATATGGAACTGGACAGGCAGCATCAATACAGCAGAAGGAATTGCCTTCAAGTTTTCGGAGTCCCAGAGACCGGGAACGAGTCTGCCGACGACGTTGTGCTGCAGGTGTGCCGGGAGAAGTTGGGGGTACAGTTCAATAGTACGACCATCGATCGCTGCCATCGATTGGGGAAACCTCAGCCAGATAAGTGTCGCGCATTAATAGTGAAATTTTCTCGTTATAATGTCTAGTGTTCTCTAATAAAAGCAAATTAAAAAAAAAAACTGGTATTGTTATACGGGAAGATTTGACAAATAAGAGACTAGAAATCATGAACGCTGCCAAAAAACCATTCGGTATTAAGAATACATGGTTTCGGGATGGTGTTATATATATTAAAATCCGCGGTTCTGTATTTAAAGTCTCTACGATGAAGCAGTTCATTGACCTCAACGCGTAAACCATATGTATTGCTGAGTGTTTTCAACTTGTTTAATTAATATTTTTTTGTCATTACTTGTATTATTTGTAAAACCTAGAAATCACAGATTTATTTTTTTTTGTATCTCGATCAATGTCATTTTTATTTAAATTTGATTTGTGAAAACATTTTCCTTATTTTTGCTCAATTTATAATTACTTTTTACGCGTGCACTTGTAAATATGTCCAACAAACTAACTCAGAAATCAGCTTAGTATTATTTTTGTACAGTATTTTTGTTATAGAATAGTGCTTAATTTTATATTGTTTCTTTCTCAAATTGGTTCAAGTATATTATGATAAAAATAGGTCAATTGAATATTCGATCTTTATCATCTTGTTTTTTTTTTTTAATTTACAGAATTCTTGGTTAATCATGAATTTGATATTTTAGGTATCAGCGAAACTTGTCTATCCGCTGCAGATAATAGCAACAATTTTTCTATAGCAAACTATACATTGCTGAGATGTGATAGAATTGAGAGAGATGGTGGAGTAGGAATATACATAAAATCTTGCTTATTAAAGCAAAGTCAATCTAATAATTTGAGCAAAAATAGTGCAGCTCTTGAACAGTGTTGGTTAACTATGAAGCTAAATAATAAGCACATTACCTTTTGTACAGTATATCGCCCACCTGCAGGGAGTGTTACCGACTTTTTTGATGAACTTGAAAATTCATTTAGTTTCATTTTTCCCCAAGTTGATCATCTCATATGTTTTGGAGACATAAATTATAAATCTACTGAATTAGAATAATACCTCAGTTCAGTTGTTTAGTGCATTTTTAGAACAATTTAGTCTAGCTCAAATTGTTACGGAGCCAATTCGAATTACTCACATCTCTGAAACTCTCATAGATGTGATTATGACCTCTTGTCTTGATTTATGCTCTGAAGCTGTTAACGTAAATGTCCATGATATATCTGATCATATGCTCACCACTTGTAATGTTAATTTGCAGCGCCTTTAAATGCCTCCTAAAACTATGTGTATTCGCAGCCTCAAAAATGTCGATTTTTCTTACTTCTATGATACTCTGAACAGCCTTGATTGGCATCATTTCTATATTTACAACGATGTAAATGAAAAATTTTCCATTTATAATTCATACATTATTTCTATTTTTGATATTCATATGCCACTTCAACAAATAACCGTACGTAAACCGCCAAAACCATGGATCACAGATGTTATTAAAATTATGATTAAGTTTAGAAATAATGCTATTTCGGATTTCAGAAGAACGAGAAGTCGTGCACATTCGGAATATTACAAATCCCTGCTAAACTTGGTCACTAAATCTATACGGCTGGAAAAACAAGTATATTTTAACCATAAAATAAAATGTGAAAACTTGTGAAGTAATATACCATGAGAGCAAAAACAGGTAAGTATTTAAATTTTTCGATGACTTGTAGATTTAAAATTCCCGCCGACAAAATTGTGTCTAGGGAGATTTGAGTTTGCCAACGGATGATTTCTCGGTGATAGAACAAAAACTTCACTGACAGCTGATTATTGAGATTTTTCGGGCGCCTTTTTAACTAATCTGAGAAAAAATAAAATCAACTATCCTGGAGACCGATTCTAATTCGTAGCAACCAAATATTTAGTCGAATGACGTATTTTTGATGACGTCAGGCGACTTGGGTAAATTTCTAGGAACTTAGTTTACTCAGGTTGGTTACAAAAATAAAACTATATATTTTGGTGTGGTATTACTGGAAACCGCGTTTTGTGATTGTTTGTTTACTGTCAAAAAGTCATGTGGAAAGCTGAAATCGTATGTTGTTTTATAAGTATGGTGTACCTTATAAATGATAATAAATGTTGAAAATTGTTGGATTGGGAAAAAACCGTAAATGTTAATATTAAAAAGTAATACACAAAATGAATTTGCAAAAATTCATAAATGATGTTGCTGATTTTTATTTTGCTTTGAATTTATTTGTAGTTTATAATAAATGGAGCATGAACGTGAGAGGGATTAGAGCGGGCAAAATAAACGCCATAACCTAAACAAAACCAGTTATTAAATATGTACAAAACATTTATTTTTGTATCTTATCCACAGTTTAATTTTATCTAAATTTTATTTACACATTACAATATATACTTACAAAACTGATAATCTCCAAACTGTACCTCAAAAAACACAATTTTGACGTAGCGACTTTGTTAACAACTAGTTGACAGCAGTTGATAGCAGAAAGTCGCTAAGACAAGTCTAGTCGCTAATGATGACGTCACATATAAGTTACATTTTATCCCGCAAGGTGGCTACACTATCGGTAGCGACTTTTAATGACGTCAAGCCAGTCGCTACAGCTGGTTGCTATGAATTAGAATCGGTCTCGTGACTGGGTCCGGTCTCTCTGTGAATGAGATTTTAGTGAAATAAAGACATTTGTTTTAATAATGGTAAAAAAAAATTATTATTGTTCTAAAAAAAAGGTAAGTTACAATTTAAGGTTAGCTTAAATTTATTTGAACATGGTGCAGTGAATCTGAAATATTGTGAGGATGTAAGGAAATACCTTGGAGATGTGGAGGAGATTCACCTGACGGTGCAAGTCTAGATGAATCGCAAATAGGTGTTGGTGATTTGATTTGTTTCTTTGGTTAAACTTTTCACAATTCGCTCGACAGTACAAGTCGGAACGAATACAGGTTTTGGAGAATAAAGATGATATAAAAACTGACAGACAAGTCGAGTCTTTATATCTGGTCTATACTACATTTACAGCATTCGACCCTTGACAAAAATATTATATAACTGACGGACAAGTCGAGTTATTAATATGGTCTATCTTCGACATAAGACATAAGACATTTGAAATTAGACATTTTATTTGTACCTTTTTATGTCGAGTTATTAATTCGGCATTGGTAAGTGTACCCTGAGAGGTAACTAAAGACGGCGCGAGCCATCTGTTGGGAAACGGCCGCATTTTGGAAGTTCGACCTTTTTCCGCTATTAACTGTCAGATTTGACGTGTAAACATAAAGTATGGTTAAGTTGAATGTGTTTATGTGATAATTTAAATTTCAGATTCTTTTCTTAAAAAATTAACCTAAGTAACAACATATTTACATGAGTTGAGACAATATGAATTGAATATGAACATCAATAATAAAAGTGAACATTTACAATACAAAAATTACTTTGAGGTAAATTAGTTGCTTAAATGTAAAATGTTTATAACCTATACAAATGTTTATTTTTGTGGGAAGAAAAGAAAGGTAATCCGGAGTGACAAATCTGGTTTGTCACTCCGGATTATTATATTATTAATATTATTATATTATTAATCATGTGTTGAATGCTTTAAAAGAGTTTAATATTAATTCTAAGCCTCAAATTAACTTGTCCAACTTAATTTCCGATGTCAATTCCGTTAACACTCACTTCCTTGGTTCCTCTAATATTCCGCAACCTGAGCCTCATACTCTTTCCTTATATAATAACAATTGTTTTAACGCAACCGCAACATTTTCTTTTAATACTGTTGACAAAAGCGAAGTTTATAAAATTTTCCTATCTCTCCGTTATAATTTGGTTGGAGTCGATGGTATTAATTTTAAGATGTTAAAAGTTGTTTTCCCTACTCTCCTACCCCAACTGACTCATCTTATTAATTCCTGTATTATTTCTTCCACATGTCCGGATGTCTGGAAAATTGCTTCTATAACACCCATTCCTCAATGTAATAACCCCACTTCCTATAATGATCTACGTCCCATTAGTATCCTGCCTCTATTATCCAAGGTTTTAGAAAAAATAGTACACTCTCAAATATCAGCATATATTTATAGTCTATGGGGTAAATAGCTCCGTGGCAACGTGTCGGCATAAATGTGTATAGATCATGAGATCCTCAGTTCGAATCCCACAGCTGACAGTTGCCAATTTAAATTTACTCCTGTGGTTCCCTTCCACTAACATCTTTGGGTGCTATGATTTGACGGCTGGTAACCGCACTTCATACGTAAAAATATATCACTTACCGAGACCTGCGTAAGCAGAGTGCTACACCCATAATGGGTAAAAGGCGTGATGATATATTATTATTTACATTCTGAAAATCTTACCAGACAAACAGTCAGGATTCCGCCCTGGATTTAGACCACTACTGCCCTGCTTAAAATCACTGACGACATCATACAGTTTATAGATAACAAGGAAATGGTGCTTCTTATTCTTCTGGACTTTAGCAAAGCATTTGATACCATCAGTCATGAACTGTTAATAGCTAAACTAAAGTATCTTGGTTTTGATGAAGCTAGTCTGAGTTTTATTCATAGTTATTTTTATAATAGGAAGCAAAAAGTGGTGAGTGACGGAAATAATTTCGAATATTTAAATATTGTCAGAGGTGTCGCACAAGGGTCTATTTGTGGTCCCTTATTTTACTCTATATATAATTTTGATCTACATAAAAGCGTTTCCTCTTCATCTATACACATTTATGCCGATGACACGCAGATTTATGTTCCATTTACTCCTGATAATTATGAGCAAGCTGTAGCCTCTATTAACAGTGATTTGGCCGAAATTTCAACTCATGCACTGAATAACTGTCTTCTTATTAACGAAAGCAAATGTGCAGCTATTCTCTTTGGAAATAAAAATTGTAGGAGTTATTTATTAAATAGTAATCTGTTGAAGGTGAAACTAAATGCAACATATATAAATTTCAAATCATCTTATATACATTTAGGTCTGTTAATTGATTGTGAGCTGAGATTCTCACATTACGTTACCTTACTAATCAAGAAAGCTTATCTTGCTCTGAAAAATTTGTATATGAATCGCTTTGTCTTATCTGCCAATAGTCCAGGCAATGAAGACATATAAATGGGCTTTCATTACAAAAGGTCAAGGAGTTTTCATCTTTGGTACATTTTTACAGTTCGATGTCCTAATTAATATTCTGAGTTTGCGACCTAGAGCGACCGCCGCTCGCGCCGCCATATTGGAAAAATGGTACAAAAAATCAGTTTTTCAAAAATATCTTCTCTCCAGCGAAACTTAGGTTGAAAATAGTTATTACAAAAATTATAGAGCATAAAATTCCCTACAACTTCTGTTTTAAACATTTTCCAATCGGATAAGTAGTACACGAGTTACAGCGGAGTTAACCTGCAAATTTCTGCAATTCGCAAAATCGCTATATTTTTTTAATTAGGATACCGAACTGTAAAAATCTACCAAAAACAAACAATCCTTGACCTTTTATAATCCCGAAAGTACTCATTGCCTGGACTATAATTTAAATACAAAATTTGAAGAAAATTACTCAAATTTATTTACGTTTTTTCGGGTAATATGTATATATTACAGCTGAACTAGACTTACCAAAAGTGTGAAAATGATGATGCTAATAGATATATGTCCGAGCAATCGATTGCCGAAAACCGGGAGTCACTATTTGATTCCGTTTAAAATTTACAGTAATTTAAACTCAAAATTTTAAGAAAATTACTTAAATTTATTTATGTGTTCTCGGGAAATATGTATATTTTACAGTTGAACTAGACTTCCCAGAAGTGTAAAAATAATGGTCCAAATAGATAATTGTCCGAGAAATCGAATGCCTAAAACCGGAAGTCGCTATTTGATTCCGTTCAAAATTTACAGTAATTTAAACACAACATTTTAAGAAAAATAATTAAATTTATTTTTTTTTTTCACGGGGAATATATATACATTATAGCTGAACTAGACTTACCAAAAATGAAAATATTATGGTGCTAATAGATAAATGCCTGAGCAATCAAAAGCTGAAAACCGGAAGTCGATATTTTATTCCGTTCAAGATTTACAGTAATTTAAACACAAAATTTTAAGAAAATTATTTTAATTTATTTATGCTTCCTCGGGAAATATGTATATATTACAACTGAACTAGACTTCCCAAAAGTGTAAAAATAATGGTGCTAATACAAAAATGTCCGGGCAATCGAATGTTGATAACCGGTAGTCGATATTTCAGTTCGTTAAAAAATGTCAGCCGTTTTTGTGTATTAACACAAATTTTTGACTTGGTTTAAACAGACTGAGAATTTTATATTTTTATTTTCTCGTTTTTCTTGAAAACTATAACACATACACAAAAACTAGTAAGAACCTTTTCTCTTGAGAATTTTATGGTCTATAATTTTTATAGTAACTATTTTCAACTTTGGTGCCGCTGGAGAGAAGTTATTCTCGAAAAACTGTTTTTTAGTACCTTTTTTTCAATATGGCGGCGCGAGCGGCGGTCGCTCAAGGTCGCAAACTCAGAATATTAATTAGGACACTGAACTGTAAAAATCTACCAAAAACGAACACTCCCTGACCTTTTGTAACCCCGAAAGTACTCATTGCCTGGACTACAAGCACAAATCATTATTGGTGAACTCGCTTGTACTTTCTGTATTTAATTACTGTGATGTCCCTAACTATGCAGCAACGTCGTACACAACATTTTGCGTGCATGGTGCATCGACTACTTTCATCAGGCAATCCAACGTAGCTTCACGATAAAATTGTGTTTCGTAGTGATTTACACAAACGCAATCTGAGAAATAATGCACGTATTCATATTCCAATTCACTTCTATTTTCCAGCGCAGCTCCTTCATTTTCAACCAAATTCCTATTGAACTTACAGAATTAAATAACGCCCTATTTTCGTTTCATTATAAAAGATTACTTTTACAAAATTAATTGTTTACTATCATGTATTACTCATCTATTTTTATTGTTAATCTATTGTATTACATTTGAATTTATACTGTAATATTTATTTTTATTTTTATTTATATCTAAAAATTTTCATGCATGTATTGTACATTTCATACATAATGAAAAGACTTAGGTTTAACATTAAGCGAATCTTAGCATTACTTTCGCGTATATCAATATATGTTTATGTACTAAACAATACTTAAGCGATACATAAGATAAGCTATACCACAGGTATGGTTTAATGTCCCAAAGCTAGGCTTTCTAATTGACAGCAGCAGTTTTTTTGTTTTTACTACTTCATAATCATATTTTTTCAGTTAGGTTAAATATACTGTACAGCTATCTTTTTACACATATCTTTTTCAATATCCTCATCTAAATAAAATGATAATAAATAGTTGATTGAAATGTATGTAGGTATTAATTTTGTTATTTGCAAAATTATAAATTATACCTGTTTCAACGTCACTATCATAATCAGCACTATTTCCTGTTGCCTGTATGTTAATTAGGGATAAAACTTCTTTTTCGTTAGTAGTCAAAGATTCTATATCTTTGGGTGGTCCACTCCCGGTTCCTTTAATATAAGTTTTCTCATTTATCAATTTTTGTTTAACTTGTTTCTTAATATATATAAGTTTTTAAGAATCCAGGTACGGTGATTTGTATATATAATTCATTAGTACGCTCCAAACTTGAATATGCCTCCGTAGTATGGAATCCAATGTACAGAAAAAACATTAATATTATTGAAAATGTACAAAAAAGGTTTGTAAATTTACTTTGTTATAAATTTAATATTAACTGTTCAACTTATATAAGCAAACTAGAAAGATTCAATATGAGCAGTTTAGAAGACAGGCGAACATATTTTGACATGCTTTTCTTATATAAAATTTTCGATAATTTGCTTTATTGTGATAATATTATTTCATGGTTTAATTTTCATGTTCCACCAAAAATTACTAGATCTTGCAAACTTTTTAAGTTACCAAAAAGTAACACAAATAATTACAAATACTCCTGTGTTAACCGTATTATGTTTACTTACAACAATAAGTTAATACATTTAGATCTGTTTAATATGTCTTTAAACTCTTTCAAAAAATATTTAAAATCGTATGTACTGTAATTATATAATGGACTCTTCGTGTCTATTTGCTGTATTTAATGTATGCTACAGATTGTAATTAGTGAGAACCTTTATTTGGCCTTTATTGTGCTGTTGGTTCTCCCATTTCCTTAAATAAATAAATAAATAAATAAATAAATATTTTCTACGGAAAAATTTGTAGCATTAAACTCAGTGTTTTTGTTGTTGTTTGCTTTTCCATGTTTGAGTATTAAATTTTTTCGTTTCAATTTTATTCCAATATTTTTTTACCAAACTTAGTAGTAAATTGATTTCCTTACGCTAAATGTATTGATAATTTCAAAAAAAAAATAATATTTACCAACCCATGTAACAAATCAGTGAACGACAGATAGCAATCAACGAAAAACTAACCTCAAATTTAACTAGTGCGAAATGAGAAAAGTGCGCCAAACAGTGGTGCAAACTGTCACAACCTACGCTCAACCGTGGTATTGAAATACGTATAACAAGTTAAGTAAAGCTTAAAATAAAAGCCTAGCTTGATTAAGCTTAAGCTTAAACCGCAAATGAAATACCGGGCCTTAGTGTAAGAACAGCGTAAGCTGAACTTTGACCAAATAAAATAAAATAAAATATTCGGTCAATTCAAGTTTTCCATATTTGATTAATATTTACACTTTACTTGGACCCTTTCTTGGAAATAAATGGAAAATAAATCACATATTCTTGCTAGCACGAAAATGACAGCCATGTATGTACACAGCAGTTTTTGTTGTGGTTTTTTCTTGATTGTGGAACTCATTATAAAACGAATCAAATTTAATACGATAGGTGAAGAACAAATAAATGAGAAAATAAATTAAATGGTCATCAAGCTAGCGAACGCACCTGTCAGTGAGACATCTGTCAGATCACCGTCCGCCAGTTTTGCAGATTAAGGTAGTTTATATTTATTATTATTATAATATTTTGGTTATTAAGTGTGTATAAAGTCACTCTTTACGAGTGAAATATAAAATCTCATTTGGAAAAGTGAAATTTTAGTAGTTTTTGATAAATTTACGTTTTCAGGGCCACGCCCACTTTAGGTGCGTTTTTTTATCCAATTTTTTATTTCGTTTTTTAAATAATATTTTTATTTTAATAATTAAAATAAATTATTTCAAGCTTCTTCAGCTACTTTCATTGACATTTATTGCACTTATATATTTTATTTAAATTTATTTAGATAAAATATTAAACTTTCGTATTTCGTTAAACTTTGGTTTCGTCTGGGAGCTTCGGCCCACCAGACATTAAAATGGCCCAGGGCTCGGTGCCTGAAGGCCCTAGGGAAAAAAGGGCTCGGATTATTTCCGAGGATGAAGAACCAGCGCCAATGTTCTTACTTGTAAAAAGGGAGAGTGGAGATTTCAACAAAGTAAGTCCATTTTTAATATCTCGATTAATTAAAACTGTTGTTGGTGAAGTGAAATTAATTCGAAAAATTAAAGACGGCCTTCTCGTTGATGTCAAGACTGGTGATCAATCTCGCAAATTGGTAAAAACAAAAAAGTTAGGTGACTATGTAGTTAATATTGTACCACATAACTCACTTAACTCGAGAAAGGGCGTTATTTATTGTAGAGACCTACTAAATTGCTCGACAGAGGAAATTTTGAGTGAATTAAAGAAAGATGGTGTAATTGATGTTCGAAGAATTATTAGCAGGAAAAATGGTCAAGAGGAAAACACCCCATCCCTTGTGTTGACGTTTAATCGTTGTGAAGTCCCCAAATATATTTATGCCGCTATGTATCGCTTACCTGTTCGTCCGTATATTCCAAACCCTCTACGTTGTTTCAACTGCCAACAATTTGGACACTCTTCTAACTTTTGTAAGAATCCAAAAATGTGTATTTGTGGAAAACCTCCTCACGAAGGAAATGCTTGTGCAGATGTTATTTGTATAAACTGCAAAGGTGATCACACCTCTATTTCTAGAAACTGCCCTAAATTCAAAGTGGAGTACGCCGTACTCGAGTATAAGACCACTCATAAGAGTAGCTTCCCTGAAGCAAGACAACATGTTGAGCGCACGAGTGCATTATTTACTAAATCTTACGCCAAAGCCACAGCTCAACCTGCTACTCC
This sequence comes from Poecilus cupreus, assembly GCA_963942605.1. Lineage (NCBI taxonomy): Eukaryota > Metazoa > Arthropoda > Insecta > Coleoptera > Carabidae > Poecilus > Poecilus cupreus. The sequence continues at coordinate 4,500,480 of OZ012722.1, forward strand.
TCCTTCTTTAAATGTTGCTGATATCGCATCACTACTGCTCCCGGAAATCACTAAAATCGTACAGAATGTGTTCAGTGAATTTGTTAAAATGTTTGCTTCTCAAGATCAATTTAAAACACCAACTGCCTTGTCTTCTGCATCACAAAGTACTGCATCTACATCAATGGTGCCCCCAGCACCAACTGTCTTACTTAAAACGCCTAATGTAAATTTGTCATCTGGAAATGTTCTTCTACCAAATGTGAGCGTTAAAAACGTCTCACACAAAGAATCTACCAACGAAGATTCTAGTTCCGACAATAATTCTGTCAATGGGCATTCTTCTGCCTCAAAAAAGAAGAAAGATGATCGAAGAGGTTGGCCTAAGGGCAAGCCTCGTAGTAGACGCTAAGACCTAGTTCACGGTCTTAGGGTTCTATCTTTGCTCTATTTTTGAGTTTTTCAGCTATTTTTTATAGCACCTTTTGTTATCTTTCTCTCTTCTTTCTTTATTATGTCTCAGTTTCTTCAATGGAACTGTAATGGTATCGTCAACCATCTAGCCGAGCTAAATTTGTTATTAGCTGAAAATAGTCCCTGCTGTGTATGTATCCAGGAAACGCATCTGAAACCTCAAGAATCGTTCAGCTTAAAAGGATACAATATCGAACGTCACGATATTATACCTGACGGTCGTGCGCATGGTGGTGTTGCAATACTGTTGAGCAACCGAATGCCTTATACACCTTGTCATCTTCAGACAACACTTCAGGCAACTGCAGTACAATTTTTCACACCAAGGAAGTTCACAGTTTGCAATATATACCTTCCAAATTCACATTGGAATATAAACGATCTTGAGGATGTTATCAGTCAGTTAGAGCCACCGTTTCTTCTGGTTGGTGATTTCAATGCACACAGCACACTATGGGGTTCAGCCCAGACAGATGCAAGAGGACAAAGTATAGAAAATCTATTGGACAATTTAGATGTGGTTCTTTTGAACACAGGAGAACCTACATATATTAATTTGCGTTCCAACTCTTTCTCTGCCATAGATTTATCCATATGCTCCCCCATCTTGGCCCCGCATCTTGAATGGAAAGTGCTAGACGATGCTCATTTCAGTGACCATATCCCTATTTTAGTTTCTTTAACTCTTCCTATTTCCATGCCATCTTTAACTAAAAGATGGCGATATGATTTGGCTAATTGGGATAATTTTTCTGATAACATTATAGTTCCTGCAGTGAGTAATGGTATCAATGTATCACTCTCCGATATCAATTCCTGCATAATGTCATCAGCAAAGAACAGTATTCCGATGACTTCTTCGCGTTTAGCGAAAAAGAAGGTTCCATGGTGGAACTCGCATGTAGCTAGTGTAATCAAGGCAAAGAAACTCTCATTCAAGCGATATAAGAGGAATCCAACTCTTGAGAACCAAATCACTTTTAAAAAGGCTTGTGCAGTTGCACGGCGCTCTATTCTTGAGGCGAAAACTACATCTTGGCGGAACTATGTATCTTCTATAACTTCAGACCGTCCACAGGCTGAACTGTGGAATAAGATCAGATACATGTATGGTTACCGGAAGTTTAACAATGTTTCTATGCTCAAAGTCAACAATGAGGTATACACTGATTCTTCGGACATTGTAGAGTGTCTTGCTGATCATTTCTCGTCTGTCAGTAGTACAGACAACTACTCTCTTGAGTTCCTGCGTGTCAAAGAGGAGGCTGAAGTACCACTTGACTTCTCTGGCAATGCAGATTGTGTTTACAACCAGCCGTTTACCATGGATGAGTTTGAGTTTGCTCTTAAACACACGGGCAACACGTCAGTTGGCCCTGACAATATTTCTTATGCAATGGTAAAGCATCTGCCCAATGATATGAAAGACCATATCCTAAAATACTTCAACCAAATCTGGCACGCAGGAGAATACCCGAACACATGGAGAGAAGCAGTTGTTATTCCTATTCTAAAACCTGGGAAAGACGCCACCCAGCCCACCAGCTATCGACCAATATCTCTAACTTGCCATATATCGAAAATATATGAGCGTATGATTAACTTTAGACTAACCTGGTTTTTAGAAGCGAATCAACTGATTGACTCATTTCAGTGCGGCTCGAGGAAGCAACACTACAACTGACCTTCATGTATACCTCACAAACGCTATACACTGCAGTTTTCTTGCCCGCAACCATCTTGTGGCTGTGTTTTTCGATCTTGAGAAAGCGTTTGATATGACTTGGAGATATGGAATTCTCAAACAACTTCATGATTGGGGCTTACGCGGAAATATTCCGCTATTTATCAAGAATTTCTTAAGTAACCGTACATGTAAAGTAAGGCTTAACGATACATATTCCACTTCCCGTCTTCTTGAGAATGGCATTCCTCAGGGTTCATCTATCAGCGTTATGCTATTCATGGTAGCTATTAATAGCATTATTCGAGATCTGCCTGCCACTGTGTCTCACTGTCTATACGTAGACGACCTCACAATTTTCACTTCAGCACCTACCATCGATGAGTGTGATACCCGTTTACAAGAAGCAATAGATGTAATATCGAGAGCCGCCACCACTCGTGGGTTTCGTTTTTCTGTGGAAAAAACGCAATGCGTTGATTTTTGTCGTTTGAGAAAACTGCACAACGAACCTTCATTGCTTCTATATGGCGCACCTGTACGATCTGTAAACGAGGTAAAATTTCTTGGTCTTATCTTCGATCCGTATCTGACTTGGAGATCCCAGATTCTTAGAGTGGCGACACAGTGCAGGAAAAGTTTGAATGCCATTAAATGCCTGAGTAGTGTGAACTGGGGTGCTGATAGGGAGTGTCTACTACGCCTTTATACTGCTTTAGTACTGTCACAGCTAGACTATGGTGCAGTTGTTTTGTCTTCGGCCAAGCACACCCACTTGCAAAAGTTGGATGCTGTACATCATGCAGGGATTCGTTTAGTGTCGGGTGCCTTCCGCACTAGTCCACGATTCAGTCTTTGTTGTGAATCCGGGGTTCCGCCCCTCAGTATTAGACGTTCGCGACAATCCATGCGTTACACAGCTTGCATTGCAGCGAAGCCCTGGCATTTTCTGTACAATGTTCTTTTTCGTGATGAACAAGCAGCGACCCTTTTTCGATCCAGCAACACTTCACTTTGCCCTCTTTCTGTCATACTGGTAAGACAGTATGACAAGTGTGTACATGAAAGAGAAGACATTCTTCCTCTTCGATCTCTGGAAACCCCTCCGTGGTGTCTTCCAGACATTAAGACAGACCTAAGTTTGACCTCGCTAAGAAAAGACTCCACTCCGCCTATGTTATATGTCATAGAATTCCACCGCCTACTTGAAGGCTACGCTAACTCGCAGTATATATTCACCGATGGGTCAAAGACGGCCAGTGGTACTGGTTGCGCTTTTTTTGTTGATGGTGAAGCCCATACCTTCACTTTATCCCCCACGTGTTCTGTGTACAGCGCCGAGCTCTACGCTATTTACTTTGCGCTTCAGAACTGTCTGCTGAATGCTGAAAATTCCCGAAACATACTTATTTGCACTGATTCGTCTAGTGCCATTTTGGGTATTAGCAATAAGTATAGTAACGAACCAATGGCAAGGGCAATAAACAGCATACATTATAACCTTTGCGCGCAGGGTAAGCAGGTATGTTTTATGTGGATACCAGGACACGTGGGAATATTCGAAAACCACCAGGCTGATGAAGCTGCCCGTGAGGCCGCTAACAGCCAGTACACTGACCATTACCGAGTGAGACTCGACGATATACTTGCGACGTTAAACGAGCGATGTCATGTTACATGGCAATCGGAGTGGACTAGATCCACGGACAAACTTAGGTCGGTCAAGCTAGCTGTGGACAAGAGGAAGAGTCCTGTACCTCTTACAAGGAAGGAGCAAGTGACAATTACAAGGCTTCGCATCGGGCACGTGAAATGCACGCATTTATACCTTCTCTTACGTCAACCTGTTCCTATGTGCGATTTGTGTAATGTCCGGATATCTGTGGCACATTTATTACTGTATTGTAATAAATACTCTGCACAAAGGCAACAGTGTCAGTTGGATAACACCATCATGGGAATTTTGTCAAATGAGAAAGATAATGTTACAAGACTTCTGTCATTTCTTTACTCCACTGGACTAATTAGCCAAATAATTTAGCCTCTTTTAACTCTTCTTCTCTTTTCAGTTAACGCCACAGGCGTTAGCGAAAATATTTTGCTCACTTTTATCTCTTCTACTTTCTTATTATCGGTATAAGCGGTAATAAAAATAATTCAGAATTTTTAATTCTTCTACTTTCTCATCACTGCTATAAGTGGTGATAAAAATATCTTGGACAATTTTAATTCATCCAATCTAATAAATATTCGCATTTAGCGAATTTACGAAATAGCCAGAAGTAGCTAATTTAACTTCTTATACTTGGTGGTAATCATTTACTTTTATTTTTTACTGGCTCTAAAAACCTGTTCTGTTATATTAACCTTTTTGGCGGTAATGACCCTGGCAGTCGATCCGCTTAAAAAAAAAAAAAAAAAAATTAAATGGAATAATATTGCACTAAACAACTACACGAAGATCACTTTTATTAACATTGCGTCAAACGCGTCATACGCACCAGTTTATATTTTTACCAAGGGGCACGAGGAAATTTCACTTGCATGGTGAAATTTGGTTCGCGTTGCGCCTGCCATCTGTCAGATCTGGCCGCACATATATTTGCTTATAGAATATCAACGTAGGCTACGATACATATTGGAAAGCTAATTTTTGACAAATGTTAAAAACATATCTTGTCGTTTGTGTAACTTTATTTCGCAAATAAAATGTCTTGTGCGTCTAAAAATCAATCTTTGCTAAAGGTAAGTAATCGATTTTAATGTTGTTATCAGGTAACAATTAAATATTCAAAAGTTTTAACACATTAACTGCGCAACGAAAATATGATGGTATGTCATTTAATATTACTGGGGTACGATACATATCCGCAGGGATATGTATCAACTGATATCTTCTCTTGTACGGATAAGTAATTTTACAATACATATCGCCTGCGATATATAACATCCCCCATACAAATAAATCTGATAAAATTTAATTTTATTATTTACTTAAAGTTAGTATAATATATTTTTTATACTTTCTGATTGAGTAAAATTATATTTCAAATAAAAATTTTAAATTACTTTTTGTAGATGTCCTTCAAGAAAGCTTGTTGCGTCCCTTGTTTGCGATATGTAGGTAGAAAAGTAATCAGATTTCCAAATCCAAAAAAAAAAAGGATATATAAATCTATTACATTCTGGCTCAAATTAATTAATAATCCACTTCTATTAGAAATGCCTGTACGACAAGTATAGAAGTAAAGAAGAAGTAACAAGGTATAGAATTTGTATCAGACATTTCGAACAAAAATGGATTATCCAGAATGGTCAACGACCAGTACGTTCTAGAGCTATGCCCACAATTTTTTATTCAAAAGGTACTATAATTTAAATAAGACATATATAGCCCTACAATATTATATTTATTTTTTAGAGGAAGAATATCTTCTTTTAAGTACAGGCTCAATAAATGAGCGTATGAGTACACCAGGTACTTATAACTTTTTAATGCTGTAATATTTTCATTTATATATTTTAATTTAAAACACAGATATAAATACTTCTACAAGCATGTAGACGTCCCAGGAAACCACTGAGTCACCTCTTCCAGTATGTTGATATATGTTTTATTAATAACAATTTCTTTTACTGTTTTTTTTTTTTTTTTTAGAAATCCTTAATAGTAATTCTCCCGAGAGTCCTCTGCCTTCGAAAACTTTCGGCATCATGTCGTATGATCCTCTTTCTCAAATACCTTTATCTCCAGCTACAGAGAATAATAATACCGCACAGCAAGATGGTTCCACTTCACGTCCGTGTTGCAGCAAATGAAATAAGAATGAATAAAACTAAATTATAAATTAAAGAAAAAATATTAATCTATATATTTTTTAGGAACACTAAGTGAAATAAACATTCGCCGCGTTGCGGATTTGTCTCCAAAAGCCCGTTTGCTGTTTCAACGTATGTAGGCAGTGGAGCGAAGATGCGTCTTAAATAATAAGAAGGTGAAGCGCTATAGCGACTTGTTCAAGAAGGCTTCGAGAGATAAAGACACTTCTCTTCTTGAAAAAATAATTCAGCTTCTGAATGAGACGGCAGAAATCTTTCTTCTCTCCCAAATTAGGGAGGGAAATAAAAAGAAGCAAGGTCGGCGCTTCACTTTAAATGGAAAAAATATGGTGGTCTTTATGCTGAAGAGCATGCGAGGGTAATAATAAATACATTGTATTCTTATTGAAAAATACTAATAATATGTCTTGTGGTAACAGGTCATACAAATATATGGAAAAATATTTTGTGCTGCCCAGCAGGGCAACTCTCAGTAGATTGTTACATAGTACGACCTACAAGCCGGGTATAAACCCTATCTTGGTGCGTCATCTGGGGCGTATTATGGAAAGAATGACAGAGCATCGCAGAACTTACGTACTTTTGTTCGATAATAATAAATGAGCGTATGAGTACACCAGGTACTTATAACTTTTTAATTTTGTAATATTTTCATTTATATATTTTAATTTAAAACACAGATATAAATACTTCTACAAGCATGTAGATGTCCCAGGAAACCACTGAGTCACCTCTTCCAGTATGTTGATATATGTTTTATTAATAACAATTTATTTTACCTTTTTTTTTTTTAGAAATCCTTAATAGTAATTCTCCCGAGAGTCCTCTGCCTTCGAAAACTTTCAACATCATGTCGTATGATCCTCTTTCTCAAATACCTTTATCTCCAGCTACAGAGAATAATAATACCGCACAGCAAGATCGTTCCACTTTACGTCCGTGTTGCAGCAAATGAAATAAAATTAATAAAACTAAATTATAAATTAAAGAAAAAATATTGATCTATATATTTTTTAGGAACACTAAGGGCCGATATTTTCATCTACGAATAAACTTCCGAATAAGTTATTCGTCGAATAAATAAAAAAATACGCATCAAAAAATGACATCTAGAACAATAAGTATCATTTGAGCTATGATTTCGATGCGACATTTTTCATTTATTCGGTACTTTATTCGTAGATGAAAATATTGGCCCTAAGTGAAATAAACATTCGCCGCGTTGCGGATTTGTCTCCAAAAGCCCGTTTGCTGTTTCAACGTATGAAGGAAAAATATGGCGGTCTTTATGCTGAAGAGCATGCGAGGGTAATAATTAATACATTGTATTCTTATTGAAAAATACTAATAATATGTTTTGTGGTAAGAGGTCATACATATATATATATATATATATATATATATATATATATATATATATATATATATATATATATATATATATATATATATATATATATATATATATATATATATATATGGAAAAATATTTTGTGCTGCCCAGCAGGGCACTCTCAGTAGATTGTTACATAGTACGCCCTACAAGCCGGGTATAAACCCTTTCTTGGTGCGTCATCTGGGGCGTATTATGGAAAGAATGACAGAGCATCGCAGAACTTACGTACTTTTGTTCGACGAGGTAGCCATTCAACCGCACAAGACATATGACTTGGAGGAAGACTAAATTTGGGGAATTCAAAATTTTGGCTCGGTACGTAGACCCGCCTTTGCCGAACATGCTTTGGTATTTATGCTTCGTGAACTTTGTTCAAGCAAGTGGAAGATACCGTAAGCGTTTATGTTTGTCGGTGCAACAACTGAGACGCCTTTCTTGGTGCGCTACATTAATAAGGTCCTTCAGTCTGCTGCATCGGCGAACTTTAACGTGGTAGCAACCATTTGTGATGAAGGCCGCACGAACATAACTGCTATTGGGACCTTGAAACGGAAAACGCGCGAATTATGTATCCTTGAGGGGAAGGAATTTCGACCGGAATGTTTTGAGCTCGATGGGAGAGAAATAGTTCATATTTAGAACCCACCCCACTTACTAAAAGGAATATGGAACAACTTACTGACGAAAGACCTATTGTTTACTATGGACGACAGACAATACAGGGCCTCTTGGTCAGACATAGTACAGTGTTATAACTACGACAGGACTTTTGCTTCATCCAGGTGCCCTGCTCTAGAAGGCGTTGGAAAGTGACGCATGCAGATTAAATTTTGTAGTGCTCTTACATTTTTTGAAATATATGCTTTTCAAACGAAAATCTATAGCGAAATAAGAGTATGGTAGCTGATAGTAGACACCTCTGGTGTCGTATATATAATTGGTTTTATTAAGCCTTTGGTTTAAACGTTTTAGTTAAAATATATATCTGTCAAATTTGATGATTTTGACAGGTGTCATCTAAATATTATTTAATTTAAAGAAATATCAAGATTTTTTAGCAGAACTGATGTATACATTATTCACTAAGTGCTTGCTGCGTTAATTGTGTAGTTCGTTTTGGCGGGCATACGTTTTTTTGGATTTTTCTACATAATATTGAAATGTCATATTTGATGAGTTTGGCAGATTGACAAATAGACATTTAAAGTTAAAATTATGCTGTTCTCGACCTTAGAGGATATAGTTGGAAACAGCCAAGAAATCAAAACAACTCCTATAAGGAGTACGTTAGGCTAGTTGTTATTAAAAAACTGGATTCTTTGGTATTGCAACACACCAATGCTAAAGTTGAAATTAAAACTGTAACCAAAAGCCTGGTCAAAATAAATAAAGGAAGTGGAGAAGGAGAGAAGAAAAGGAAGAAAGAAAGAGCGTAGTAATGAGACAACGACGAGAGAAAGACATACACAAACGAGGAAGAAAAACAGACACAAGTAAGAGTGGAACAGGAATAAATAATGTTTGAATTAGAGAAACAATGGAAAAAGAAAATAGTTTTGACCATAGTTTGCTACAAGAAGACTTAGAAGAACAATTTAGAGGAAAACTAGAAAAAACTTGACAAGAATTGGAAGAAAGTTTTCTTAAAAACAAAGAAGAACTTGTATTAACACATAGGGAAGAAATGAAACAAATTAAAGAAGATCTAAGTAAAGAATATGAAAAAGAAGATAAACTAACAAACAGTACAGAAGAACTAGAGGGGGATATCCTGAAAGTCGAAACGTTTGAACAGTTTATGGTTCTACACAAAAAGTACAAAGTCTGGCCGAAAGATATTTTTAAGAAAACAATAATTATAAACGAAGAACAGGCTGAGAACAAAGTACAAACAAGTTGTTATGTCTTCAGCAGAGAAAGTAAGAACGGCAATAGACCCGGTGAAGTTGGAATTGAAAGATTCTTAAGAAATACTTACGAAGAAGAAACTAGTGGCAGAGTCATTCAAATTGTTAAGTCAATATAAGGCTACACAAAAAAAAGAGTAGAAAGAGTGGCATACTGCCTGACTGAAATTAAAAACGTTGATAATAAAACTGAACCAAAACCTTTATATGAAGGCTTAAAAGATTTAAAAGAAAAACTTACAGAAAGTGGACATACAGAGGTAATCATGAACAGGATACAGAGTGGGAAGAAAAAATTAAACTGGTGAATGGTTAGGAGAGTGATAGAGGTGATCTTCCAAGATTCAGAGATTACTATATACGTAATCAGCAGAGAACAAGATAAGATTAAAACCTCAACGAGGAGAAGTCAAACCAAATCTAACCAAAAACTAAGAAAGGATACAAATAGAGAAGACAAATGGAAGAACAAAAAAAAAAGAAAAAGGACATCTAACGATGCTGTACTAATTACAATAGGTGAAAATATATCTTACGCAGATATTCTATAGAACATGCGAGGCATCGTAAGAGATATAGAATCGAAGGAAATACGAGTGGACTCTGTTAGGGAAACTAAAATAATTAATTAGTAACAAAATTGGCGGAGGAATACAAGGCTGTAGGGCCATTGGCCTTGCAAAATATAATAATAGAAAATATGAGATCAGGGCAAGGAGGGAAGAAAAGTGTGACCCGGAACCTACCAACTACAGTGGCAGACAAAATGTTAAAGAAAGGGGAACTGCGAATAGCCCTAAATAGATGTCATTTCAGAGAAATAATAAGCATCGTGCGATGCTATAAATGCCTTGATATAAACCACACGGAGGCGACCTAGACAGGGCCGGACAGGAAGGGCAGCTGCAATAAATGTGGCAAACCCGGTCGCAAAGAAGAAGTATGCACGAATAGCCCTAAATGCTTCTCCTGGCATTAAGACCTTCACATACTCAACATCAATCCCTTTTTATATTTTATCGAAACAGAAAATGTTCCACTCAACCAGTTGGTATTCATACATTAGGTAAAATACCAACTCTTATCGCAAATTATTTAAAAATACCAAATGCAACTAAATACAGCAGACGTACTAACCCTAAAACAACATGGTGGATGGAAGAGCACAAACGTCGCAGAAGGGTAAGTGGAACAGATATTACTCTTAAAAATAAACATTAACCTGTCAATATTACAAACAAAAATTGTACCATTACAATCACATTAAATACTTGAATATATTTCTTTTAAGTTCTAATTTTATATTTCCATTGAATTTTTAGATTTAATATTTATGTATCGAGGCACTAAAGTTCAATTTTTTAACACGAATATGGAATAAACCATATGAATGCAAAATTTTTAGGATCTTATAAAATAATAAAACCGTTAGATAAAAATAAAGTTGAAATTACATGTGAGCGAAAAATAAATAGAATTGAAATAACTCATATAAAAGAACTTAGAAAACTATGATATTCCAGATCCTCGGTCTTCATCATCACCTCAACCCTAGCCTCACCTATAGAAAAGCCTAAATTCCACAATTTAAATAATAATCCTGGACTATTACCACTGAAATTGGGTAACGCACAACTAAAGACTGACCACTGGACATTGTTTTATTATTAATTACAGCAATTAAACCAATTAAATGTAAATTGTGTCAAAAGAGGACTCATAGATGGACTGGCTCAATTATAATAGTTATTTGTATAACAAGGCCGCGAAATTACTCTTTAACGTACCGAGAGGAAAATGCACTCACTATTTTTTGTGCAAACGGAAAAATATGTAATTACAATTTTTACAGTTTTATTGTAAATAAAAATTTGGCTTTCAAAGTGGCTATGGGATTGATATTTGATAAATAAAACAATTAGTTTTGAAAAAATCATAAAAATGTCTGAAGATACTAACAGTGATAGCGACATTTCATTTAAAAAAATATTGTAAACTCTGCACTTTCTGATTTAATATGAAAAATGTTACTACGATTTTAAAAAATGGTGTAACATGTATAATGTCAAAACGGTGTCGGAAAACATATACTGACTTATTTGATGCAAAAAATCAAAATTTTTAAAAAGTTCAAATTTATATAACACATTTTCTATGCTGAAATGCATGCTTAACTTGGGATGGAATTGATATAAGGAAATTTTTTTAAAGTATTTAAAAAAGAACAAATTTATTTATTTTTGGAAAAAGCTAGTGATGAATAGTAGTTTATATGCCAAGGGGCTGAAGTGCATTATTTTATCCCGAGGGTGACAATAAAGACGATCAAAAATACACGAAAACTGTGTTGATATTACCGACCGACCCAACCTCGGTAAATGTCACACAGATGTCACTGGGGCTACACATTAGCGCCGTCTTTGAATTTCCGATTTATAAATTCAATTGTTCTTGTCGTTATTGACTCTCCAACAATAGCTGTATATATTTAAATACGTGTGTCAATAAAAATATCTTTCTCAGCTTTTCTGTAACCAGTATTATTATTCAATCATTTACTACAAACGTTTCCCAACCTCCAACAGGTTATGGGCCCAGAACTAAAAGTGAATGCATTGTAATCGGGTTGCAATTCGCGGCGCGAAATAAAAACGTTTTTGAGAATAGTGTAAAATCGGACTAAGTAGGAAATATGAATTCGACCGGCGAGCGATTCGAAGTATTAAATAAGGAGAACTACGAAACATGGAAGAATCAAATGAGAGCAGTTCTCATTAAGAACGATGCCTGGTTTTACGTGAGTGGAGATCGAGTCAAACCGGAAATCGTACAAGGAGACGCAGCGTCTGTTGCGACGGAAAGAGCTTGGCGGGAAGCAGACATGAAGTCTCAGTCTGACATTGTCCTCGCAATGAGTTCGTCTGAGATCAACCAGATCAAGGGCTGCAACACCGCGCGCGAGATGTGGATCAGGCTAGAAAACATGTACTAGTCCAAAGGTCCCGCGCGAAAGACGGTCAGGATGCGCGCGAACATCTCCGAAAATTTTTTGACACCGTGGACAGGCTGGCCGAACTGGAAGTCGACATCAACCGTGACTTACTGGCAGTTATGCTCTTGCGTAGCCTAACTGAGTTACGAGAACTTCAACTGTGCCATGACCGCGGGGGACGAGCTACCGTCACTCGATACGCTACGAATCAAAATCGCGAAGGAGTCCGATGCCCGCAAGGAGGCTCAGAAGGCGACACACAACGCGTTGGCGGCAGGCAGGCAGGAAAACAAAGGTACTGCTAAGCGGCCGAGCAAATGGAAATCGGTAAGCAAGGAAAAGCACGAGCTCGCCAAGAAAGACAAGACGATGAAGTGCTTCAAGTGCGGTCATCGCGCGCGATACAGTCGAAACAAATCGAATGAAACATCCGCGAACGGTTTAAACGAAGTGGGTTTCCTCACGGTGCCGAAAAATTCCGTTAGTGGCGGTGCGTACCGAACAGACAATAACGCAGGCCGCGACGCTTGGTGCTTCGACAGTGGGTGCACTTCACATATGTGCAAGGACATTGAGTCATTTTCGGCTCTGAATCAATCACAAAACTTCGGAAAACTGAACCTAGCAAGCAATGCCTCTACAGCTATCAAGGGAAAAGGTATCGCCCGAGCGACCACCGGCCGGGGGCGCCGGCGGGCGAGTCATCATGTTCAGTGATGCGTTGTATGTGCCAAACCTCCGTGCAAATCTTTTATCGATCGGCAAGATCACCGACAAAGGACATCGGGTTATCTTCGACAACACAAGAGCTGAAGTCATCAACGGCGACGGTAAAGTATTGGCAGTAGCAAAACGTTTCAATGGATTGTATTTCCTAGACAGCACGAGAGAAGAAACACGAGGCGGGCACCCTGAAGCGAACGCAGCGTCAACATCACGGAAGAAAGTATCACTCAGGGAGTGGCATGTTCGCATGGGTCATCTGAACATCCCGGCACTTCGCAACGCGATCAAGACTGGATCTCCAGGGGGTCCAGGTCGAGGACATCGATGATGATCTCCAATGTGACATATGTACCCAGGGGAAGATGTACAGGGCACCTTTTCCGAAGAAATCAAAAAGAGTGACAGCCTTGGCCGACATCGTGCACTCGGACGTATGCGGGACCAATGCCTGTAGCTTCAATCGGCGGAAAGAAGTACTACGTCACGTTTATCGACGACTCCTCCGGATGGTGTGAAGTGAGGTTCATCAGCAAGAAGAGCCTGGTGATCGTCGAGTTCGAAAAGTTCAGGGCGCTAGTCGAGACGCAACAAGGAAGAAAAATAAAAATACTACAGTCCGACAACGGCGGTGAGTATGTCAACAGGCAATTTGACGAATTACTCGCAAGACATGGAGTGAGCCGACGACTGACAGCCCCACATAACCCGGAACAAAACGGAGTGGCAGAGCGACGAAACGGTACGCTCATGGACACTGCACGCTGCCTGCTGGTCCAATCGAAGCTGCCGTCAACCTTCTGGGCGGAGGCCGTCCACACGGCTAACTACATCCGCAACCGGTGTCCCACAAGCCGGTTGAACGGAAGAATGCCGTACGAAGCTTGGCACGGAACAGCACTAGACGTATCCTCGTTCGAAAGATTTGGACGCGAGGTGTTCATTGAGGACACGGCACAAAACAAGGGGAAGCTCAAACCTCGAGCGAAAAAAGTTATATTTCTTGGTTACAGCTCGGAAGCCAAGGCCTACAGAATATGGCTGCGGAGGACAGCGGAGGACCACCCGGCGCAGCCAGTGAAACAAGCAGAGGAAAACTTGCTGGCTGGAGGGTCACGTCATCGTGTTATTGCCCCGAACACAATCAATTCACTCCAAGACAACGAAATCAACCTACTGCGGGACGAAGTAAACGTTCCACGAAGTGTCCAGGTTGAGCAGCAGGACGAAAGCGCGAATGAAAAAGACTTCACGGGATTTCCTGCTCCCGCCCATACCGGCAGGGGTCCTTGAAGGGGTGGAGGCAGGCCGAAGATCGTCCGCTCCGGAGGTCGCGGTAGACCGCGCAAGGTATACGCATCAGCCAATCTCATGGACGAGATTCCAGAGGCGTCACTTTCAGGCTTTGAAGTTAGGAACGAATCCAGTCTATCATGCCAGGACGAAACACATAGACATCAGGCACCACTTCGTGCGAGAGGTAGTGAAATCTGGAATAATCGTTTTGCAACACATATCCACTGACGACAAGACATCAGGCACCACTTCGTGCGAAAGGTAGTGAAATCTGGAATAATCGTTTTGCAACACATATCCACTGACGACATGCCAGCAGATGTGCTGACGTAGGCGCTCCCGAAACCGAAGCATCTGCGCTGCATCGAACTCATGGGCTTGACGGACAAGAGGATCATGAAAACCGAGGTCGATTCGAGGGGAAGTGTTGATATTACCGACCGACCCAACCTCGGTAAATGTCACACAGATGTCACTGGGGCTACACATTAGCGCCGTCTTTGATTTTCCGATTTATAAATTCAATTGTTCTTGTCGTTATTGACTCTCCAACAATAGCTGTATATATTTAAATACGTGTGTCAATAAAAATATCTTTCTCAGTTTTTCTGTAACCAGTATTATTATTCAATCATTTACTACAAACGTTTCCCAACCTCCAGCAAACTGTGCTGCTAGTATATTTTTATAAACGATCAAAAATTGTGCAAGCTATCATTTGGGCGAAATTCGATGTTGAAGGGAATGCTGGTGGTTATAAATAATACTGATATAAGCAATTTCCCGAAATTAGTTACTTTCTTTAAGGGGGTAGTCCTATAAATAATTTTTTTTGACCAATTTTTTTTTTTTTCGCTTAAAATGTTCTTTGGGGTGTATATTTTATTATAGGCTTTATCCCATCCTCGCCGGAAACTTCGTTCGTCAATTATGAGGCGATTTGCAAAGATGTGCACTGGCGCGTTAAGCGCGCTTCCAAGCGCACTCATAGGGTACCTTAGTTATAAAACAAAACTGGCGGAATTTGTAGTTCAGGTTGCTGTCGCTAGCATCGGAGGTGGCGCTAGGATCGTATACAGTTGAATGATGGTGCTCATTCACAACAAAACACGATTACGTGTGCGCCGGCGTCGTTTGGTTTTGTAATCGTGATTGTTTGTGGTGCATGCCGTGAAAATGCCTTTCAAACGACTCAGGAATCGCGAAAAAGGTGAAAAAAACAATAGCTCCCGTGCGTCAAGATCTTCCGCGAAAAAACGCCATCCACAGAATCGATATTTGATGGAAGGCGACGTTGACGATGTTTCGGCGTCGGCGAAAAAACTTCGATTGACGGAGAAGAGTCATGTCAACGTGGATCCAAGTTTCGGTTATCGGCTGATCGAATTCATGTCTGTTTTCACTGCCCTTGCTGCCCTGGTTTTATGTAAAAAGTGCGGTTCAAATGTAAACTTCAAGGAAACATCAATGCGCGGTCTTGGCTTCAAAATTGCCGTTTGTTGCCAGACTTGTGAGCCCCAGTACATCGATTCCAGCCCGAAAACTGGCGGGTACGCATTCGAAATCAACCGCCGCATAATTTTCTGCTTACGACTTCTGGGAATAGGATACAACGGCCTATTGAAATTTTGCGCATTTATGTGTCTGCCCAGTCCAGTTGTAAAATCGGCGTACTACAAGATCGTCGACGCTATGGTCATCGCCTCAACAGCCGTACGAGATTCGTCCATGAAGAAGGCAGCTGTACAGGAAAAGGATTTGTCCCAAGGAGAACAAGGATTCAGCGGGTTAACGGTTTCCGGCGATGGGACGTGGAAAAAGAGAGGGTTTTCGTCTCTGTTGGGCGTAACTTCTCTTATCGGCTGGAAGACGGGGAAAGTAGTCGACCTGGAAGTGAAATCGAAACTGTGTAAGGCGTGCGAAAAGTGGAAGGGCAAGGAAGAGACGACTGAATTCAACGAATGGTACACATCACATGAAAGCACTTGTCAACGTAATCACGAAGGTTTGTCAGGCAAAATGGAGGTGGATACTGTCGTCGAAATATTCCAGCGTTCGGTCCCTTTGCACGCAGTAAAATACGGCCAATACATCGGTGATGGGGACAGCAAAACATTCAAGGGGATTATTGAGGTTGATCCGTACGAGGACTTCATTGTGAAGAAGAAAGAGTGCATCGATCATGTACAAAAGCGGATGTGCAGCCGACTTCGACAACTGGTGAAGAAAACAAAAGGACTCAGCGGCAAGGGCAAACTTACTGGTAAATTGATAAAATAATAAATAAATATATCATCACGCCTTTTACCCATTACGGGTGTGGCACTCTGCTTACGCAGATCTCGGTAAGTGATATATTTTTTCGTATGAAGTGCGGTTACCAGCCGTCAAATCATAGCCCCCAAGGATGTTAGTGGAGGAGGAACCACAGGGGTAAATTTAAATTTGTAACTGTCGGCAGTGGGATTCGAACTGAGGATCTCACGACACGTTACCTCGGAGCTATTTGATTGACGAATTATCAATTTATTACGGATTGGCCATTCGGAGGAATTCACAGTCAGTGGAAGATATGAGGAGAGAAATATGGGCAACCCTTTATCACAAAACATCGACGGATGCGGCTCCACGACACACTAATTGTCCAGAAGGCGCAGATTCCTGGGGTACGTGGCAGAAGGTTAAAGCCGATGGTCAGCTGGAGGACTACACGTACAAACCACCGATGAAGACAGAAGTTTTCGACGCCATTCGTCCTGTATAAGAAGACTTGAGCCGTGACGACTTGCTGGAGCGATGCCTGAGAGGATATACTCAGAATACCAACGAGAGCTTCAATGCTTGCATCTGGTCGATTTCTCCGAAAAACATCAACAGCGGGAAACAAATCGTCGATATTGCAGCCAGTGTAGCGGCTTGTACTTTCAACGACGGCCTATCAAGCATTATGGACATCATGAACCAGCTCCAACTCGAGATCGGTCCCAGTTGCTACAACTTCTGCACAAAAGCGGACAAAGAGCGGATTGAGCGCGCAGAGCTGCGGATGACAGAAGCTGCCAAACAAGCCCGCCGGTCGTCCATGGCAGCAAAGAAGATGGACGATGCCCTCCACGTCAACCTGGAAGGGATGCTGTATAGGCCAGGAATCGCTGACTAGAGGTATGTTGAACTAAACTGCATAAAATGTAACCCGAAACTTCAACGGCGTTTTTCTCGAAACGGTGTTTTTAAAATCGGTGGCTGACATAACTTTTTAACGACACATACGATTTTGATCGGACTTTGCGTTTCGCATTCCAAATTGAATTTTCTAGTCCCCAACGTAGCCGTTTTTCGATCCGTTGAAAAGTCGGTGCTCGGTGCACGTTTTTATACCGATTTTTAGGGTGAAAAATCGAATTTTTTTTTAACAAGTCGCCATTTTGTTTTATTTTGGTTTTTTTCAATTCTCCTACGTAGGGGACAAGATTTACCAATTGACAATAACTTAAAAACATTTATTTTGTAGCAGGACCAATCGGAGGACCCCCCAGGCCGGCCTCCGAAAATGAGCGTTCCGATGAGAAGGGGTGCTTTCACCTGGTGCAGCGGTCACGGGAAGCGGTTGATTGCGTTAAAAAAAATGTTGCACGAAAGATTATCGTTTTGTCAATAAATAGATACACTCAAAGTTGTCATTTCCTTTTGTTTTAGTATTAAAAAAAATTCCGAAATACACCTATTTTTCAGCCATATTTAGAGAACTACCCCCTTAAAAGAAGAAATAGTCTGTTGCGACGGAAAGAGCTTGGCGGGAAGCAGACATGAAGGCTCAGTCTGACATTGTCCTCGCAATGAGTTCGTCTGAGATCAACCAGATCAAGGGCTGCAACACCGCGCGCGAGATGTGGATCAGGCTAGAAAACATGTACCAGTTCAAAGGTCCCGCGAGAAGGACGGTCAGGATGCGCGCGAACATCTCCGAAATTTTTTTGACACCGTCAAAAATTGTGCAAGCTATCATTTGGGCGAAATTCGATGTTGAAGGGAATGTTGGTGGTTAGAAATAATACTGATATAAGCAATTTCCCGAAATTAGTTACTTTCTTTAGAAGAAGAAATAGTGACTATTAATAACAAAAAGTTAAAAATAAGAACAATTTGACCAATTCTTAAAAGATGCATTAGACAAGGTATTTTTAATGGTAAAGGTAATTAATGTTATCAAAAACGTTTAAATATACTCTGTAGTTATCAACTATTAATAATAAATGTATTTATATAAAATAATTTTAATAAATATTTTATTTGTTGCTGTATTGACTTGTTTACTTGTCAATTTAATCCCTCCGAGATTAAAACTGACACTTCAGTCCACGAGAAGGAACAATACATTAGGGCATTTAATCCCGGAAGCAAAAAATTATTTATTGTGGAAGATAAGTGTTAAATAAAGTTCTACATATTACGTGTCGGACTGTGGATCGTGAGATCCTCAGTTCGAATCCCACTGCCGACAGTTACAAATTTAAATTTACCCCTGTGGTTCCCCCTCCACTAACATCCTTGGGGGCTATGATTTGACGGCTGGTAACCGCACTTCATACGAAAAAATATATCACTTACCGAGATCTGCGTAAGCAGAGTGCCACACCCGTAATGGGTAAAAGGCGTGATGATATATTTACATATTATAATAAGTTATTCTATATATCGTTTGTGTCTAGGTTGTGCTGATAATGGGAATATCAGGGGCTATGACACGAGATGAATTAACAAAAATGACTATTGATAACATTCGAGATGAAAACTCTGCATTAATAGTGACCGTTCCTGATACAAAACTGATATAACGCGCACTTTTACTGTCACTAATTCTGATTTTATAAGATTATATCGCAAATACGCAGCTCTTCGTCCGAAAAACATTGCTAATCGTCGACTTTTCTTAAGATATGAAAATGGAAAATGCAACGCACAAGATGTTGGAGTACATAAAATTGCGGAAATACCCAGATTAATTGCTAAATATCTGGGATTGCCAAAAAGTAACGAATGTACTGGACATTGTTTTCGTACAAGTTCTGCTATGCTACTTGCCAATAGCGGTGCGGATATATCGGTTCTTAAACATAATGGTGGGTAGAGATCGTCTCCAGTAGCAGAATCATATGTAGAAGACATCGAAAACAAGAAAAAATTTCTAATTGAATTTCCGATACCGCAGCGTCTAACTTAAATCGAGAAAATAATGTAAATACTAACTGTTCTAAAACACTTGATTTAGTTACTTCAACTTCTGGAGTAAACATCTGTAATAATGCTAGTTGTACGATTAATATAAATATTTATTCTAAGTAATAAATACCTTACCTATATAAGAGAATAATAGTATTTTATGTATCTAGAACGAAAAGTGAATCTTTAAGGTATGAGCAAGTTGTTTACGGCCGAGGCGGGTAACTGAGGCCGTAATTACTTGCGAGTACCTTAAAGACACTTTTCGTTTGAGGTACATACATAATTTTGTCATACTGGTTTCTAAAGTTGTTAAATTATTAAAAGAAATCTCCAGCAATTTTTAGCAATATTAGTTTTAAGTAAGGAGGCTAAGACGCAACTGTTCGGATCTCCTCACGATCTCCTAGCAACTAGCAACGCGAGCATCAGAACAACAGAAGTTTGTTTATAAATAAATAAATAAAAATTCATTGACGGTTCTGTGCACCGGTTTCTTTCTCAATCGTTGTTGTTATAATGACCGAAAAAAATATTCCTCAAGATATTTTAGACCAAGCGGAAGAGGTAAAGATGAATTTATTGCCGCGGAAATCGAAGATTCAATATGAAAGGGAATACGGATTGTTTAATACATGGAAAACAACTAAGCATGTGAAAATTGTAAATGAAGATGTCCTTTTAGCCTATTTTTCAGAGAAGGTAATTTATAAAAATGTAGGTATTCGTTTAGTATTAATTTAATACATTATTTTGTCTTTAGTCCAAAGGAATGAAATCTTCATCGTTATGGTCTAAGTTTTCCATGCTGAAATCAACACTCCGAGCAAAAGAAGATGTCGATATTGAAAAATATTATAAATTGAAGGCGTTTTTAAAACAACAGTCAGTTGGATATGAACCGAAAAAATTATTGATATTGACACGGGAAAAGATAAATAAATTCATGGCGGAGGCTCCAGATGGAACACATCTTCTTATGAAGGAATTTTTATTACACGTTAAATATCATACAAAACTAATTTTCTAACTCTTCTTTAGATTGTTATTTTATTTGGGATTTGTGGAGCCTGCAGGCGGGAGGAATTGTACAATAATATCCGTACAGGATATTCAAGATAAAGATGATGTTCTTATCATAACAATTCCTGACACAAAAACAAATCGAAAGAGAGTATTCACAGTAACTGATGAAATGGATGGTATAAATCCTCTTGAATTGTATAGAAAATACAGAGCATTGCGCCCAGGACACATTAATCACGATAAATTATTCATATATTATAAATCGAATAAATGTAGTATCCAGCGTGTCGGACTGCATACCTTAGCGAAAGTACCTTCCGAGATAGTCAAATATTTACAGTTGCCGAACACAGAACAGTACACCGGGCACTGCATTCGACGCAGTTCGGCTAATTTGTTAGCGAACGCCGGCGCGGATTTAACCAGTATCAATAAACATGGGGGTTGGAAGAGTTCCACTGTGGCCGAAGGTTATTTGGACGACTCACTCGAAAATAAGAAAAAATGTGCAAAATTGATACTAAATTCCGAACAGAAAGTAGTTGTTGAAACATACGAGGCAACAACATCAACCGAAATTTCGACCAGTGCTGGGAATTCGATGTCCGTTCCCAATGAATTTTCTTCTGGAAAGCAGCTCGACCTGCACCCCTCTATTTCGGATGCAGGAGTAGTTTTTAAAGAACTGAAAGCTTGCACATTCAATATATATATATATATATATATATATATATATATATATATATATATATATATATATATATATGGATTAGTAAAGGAGTGTTGTGAGGTGTTAACGTGAGTTTAGAGCGGCTCCAATAATTCAACAGACAAATTTAACACAGTGCATAATACGCGGTGAGATCTCACAGTGGAAGTAAAGTTTTTATAGTGCTCGCAAATAAATAATAAAAACTGTGGTTAAAACAATTTACAATAAGTGTGAAACGTTAATTAACAGCTGTGACGCGCCCAAGGCTAAACGTTCGCACTTTGCAAGCGCACAGCAGCACTGTACAGAGCGCGCTGCCTGGCAAATCTAACAGGGGCGTATCAAAGGGGAGTGTAGAGAAGCAATAAATGAGTGATAATTTCAGAGGGAGATCCAATTCTGAACCCAAAAGAAGAAGAGAAGCTGAGAAACTAGATGAAATTTTTAAAAGAAGTAAATTAACTCCAAGATCACCAACAAATAGTAATAAAAAGGAAGAAAAAACGAACTCAGAGTTTAACATGGAAGAAATCCAAGCTATGCTAAATAAAATGTCTAACAAAATAATGCAGGAAATAAAAGATAATAAAGAAGAGTTAAAACAGCATATTACCGAAACTAACAACTTAGTATTAAAACTACAACAAGAGATTCAGGAAAAAGAGAAAAAATGGGAGAAGGAAAAGAAGCATTTAAAGGAGCGGTTAGCAAAGGTAGAAGAAGTACTGGAAACTGTAAATAAAAAAGAGAGGAAAAATAATATTGTAATCAAAGGATTACAGCTGAAGAACGGAAATGAAGAGAACCTGAAGGAGATTAAAACTTTCCTAAAGAATGAACTGAACCAAAAACCGGACATAAAAGAACCGTATGCTATCAAAACTACTAGTAAACTTACAATGGCAGTGGTGAAATTAAATAACTGGCAGGACAAAACAATGATAATGAAAAACAAAAACAAACTTGGACAAAAAAAGATATACATAGAAGATGATCTAACCAAAAAACGATTAAATAAAGACGAGAAGGGAAGGACGGACGCGCAAAAAATACATATGCAAGGAAAAGGGACACGAACTGGAGAACTAGTAAATATTGGAAACTGGAACATAAGAGGATTAAAAGGTAAAGAAAAAGAATTAATCAAGGAATTTGAAAAGGCTAAGTTGGATATGCTAATAATAACCGAAACAAAAATGAAAGGAAAAGGAATAATTAACATAGGGCCAAATCACATATTAATATATAGTGGAGTAGAAGAAAAAGACAGAGCAAAAGGAGGAGTTGGATGAATTCTAAAAAATAAATATGGGAGTCAATTAACAAAGTGGCAAGGGCATACACACAGAATATTGTCACTAAATATAAACAGTGCGCACAAAGAAAAGATGAATATAATTGCATCGTACGGACCGAGTGAAGATGCAACGGCAGAAGAGAAGGATAGTTACTGGGAGCAGCTACAGACTATAGCAGACAGCTACAATGACCCCATATTTTTTTTTTTTTACGAAGATGGGAGGCGGACTAACTACTATGGTCATATGCCGCCTCATGAGAGGATGATTGTGAATTTATGTAAACATCACAAACGACCATGCTCTTCAGTGGGATTCGAACCCACGACCTCTGGCGTGCTAGGCTAGTGACATAGCCACTACGCCACCGAGATCGGCAAACCCCATATTTATAATAGGAGATATAAATGCGAGAGTAGGCAATAAAAACAAAGGTATAGAAGAGGTTATGGGGAAAAATGGAGAAGAACACATAAATAACAACGGAAGGAGGTTCATTGATTTCTGCATTATTAATGACCTCACAATATTGAACACAAACTACATGCATAAAGACATCCACAAGATTACAAGACAGGAACCAGCAAGACAGGAAAAATCGGTGATCGATTATTTCGTAACAAACTCAACAAACAGAAGTAAGATATTAGACGTCAAAGTGAGCAGAGGTTTCGAAATTGGTAGCGATCATTTCCTGGTTAGAATGAGACTTAAAATGAAGAATGGAGAAGCAAAAAACCCGATTCTAGGCCAAAAACAAATCAAAGAGAAGATAAAACTATATAAACTAATAAAACCGGAGATAAAGGAAAAATACCAAAGAATACTGGAAGAGGAATTTTCAAAAATAAACAAGCCCAATACACATAACCCAGAACAAATATGGGCAACATTTAAAAGGATAATTATGGAAGCAGCTAAGAAATCATGCGGAATATATAGAGAGAATACAAAATTTAAACAAACAGCATGGTGGAGTAAAGAAATTAGCAAGGCAATAAAAAAGAAAAATGGAAGAAATACCTCAGCACGAAAAGTCAAGCAGATTACGGAAATTATAAAGAAGCAAGGAAGATAGCCAAAGAAATGGTTAAGAAAGAAAAACAGGTAACATGGGAAGAGTTCGGGAAGAAAATGGAAACAAATAGAAAAGAAAACCAAAAATTGTTTTACAAGGTTATTAAAAATCAAAGAGTGGAAAAAATAGCCGACATGCCACAAATCAAGAATAAAGAAGGAAAGATACTAAAAGATCCACAGGAAATTATGGAAAGATGGAAAATGTACTTTGAGGAACTACTAGAAGCACAAACATAAAATATAGCATATGCCGAGGAGACGCAACAAATAAAAGATGACGGAAACGAAAAAGAAGAGGAAGAGATAACAGAAGAAGAAATACAAACAGCGATGAATAGATTAAATATCGGAAAAGCGGCAGGGCATGACGGAATTAAAGCGGAACAATTAAAATGTATGGGAGAGTCTGGAGAAATAATGCTAAAAATATTGCTAAATAGCGTATGGAAAACTGGAATCATCCCAAAAGACTGGAAAATTGCCATCATCATGCCAATACATAAAAAAGGTGATAAGAGAGAATGTTCCAACTATAGAGGCATATCGCTGTTAAGCGTGGTAGAAAAACTCTATGAAATGATCCTGGAAAACCGGTTACGGCAAAAAATAGAAAAAGACATGGAAACATCACAGAGTGGCTTCAGGAAAGGACATTCTACGAACGATCATATCTTTACAATCCAGCAGCTCATTGAAAGAATGAACAAAATAAATAAAGAGATGTATCTATGTTTTGTAGACTTGAAGAAGGCGTTCGATATGGTGGCGAGGAGCTATATCTGGAAAGTACTGGAAGAAAGGAAAATAGGGAATAAACTACTACAGGCGATACAAAATATATATAAAGAAACTATAAATTATGTAAGAACACGGGGAGGAAAATCAAAAGAATTTATAACTGTTAATGGACTACGACAAGGAGGCTGCCTGAGCCCATTTCTGTTTGTAACTGTGCTAGATGAAGTACTGAAAAAGATAAAACCTAACCTAAAGAAACTACATGTTGGATATAACAATTTAAAACCGATATACATAACAGAATGTAGCTTTGCGGATGATCTTGTGATCTTCGGAAAAACAGAAAGTGATTTACAGTATAACCTGACAGTATGGAATAATGAGCTAAAAAAAGCGAACTTAGAGATAAATATTTCAAAAAAAAAAAAATCATGATCACGACGAGAAATGACAAACACTGTAATATTAAAATAGACGGCATAAAAATAGTGCAGGTTAAAGAATACAAATATCTAGGAGTTATCATAACGCAAGAAGGTAAAATAGAGGAAGAGTTGAATAACAGATTAGGAGCAGCGAACAAAACCCTACATGCAGTCAACAAAGTTATACTACAAAACAAAATGGTAAAGCAAGAAACGCGGATGACAGTGTATAAGACAATATATTTACCAACCCTAATATATGGGAGCGAAATGTGGGTGTTAAACAAAAGACAAAAGCAAAAAATCCAAACAGCAGAAATGAAATATTTAAGGAGAGCTAAGGGGATAACCAAATTGGATAAAATAAGAAATGAACAAATAAGAACAGAATTGAATGCAAAAGAAGCAAACAAGACCATAGAGGAAAGAAAGCTTAATTGGTACGGACATTTAATCAGAATGGATAATAAGAAACAAGTGAAGACAATCTGGCAATCAAGGATACAAGGAAAACAGAAAGTAGGGAGACCACAAATGACATGGGACCAGTCGATAGACAAAATATTGCAGAGTAAAGAAATCACAAAAAAAGAAGCGGACAAGAAAGCTGTGAACAGAGAAGAATGGAAAAAATTTACTGTAGGCTAGCGAGCCTGCATATCCTACATCAGAAATGGTATATATATATATATATATATATATATATATATATATATATATATATATATATATATATATATATATATATATATATATATATGAAGTGTTGGTGGGTCCGGTTCTATCAGAGAAGAAAGAAAGGAAGGAAGAGAGAAAATGGGCGCTACCAAATTGAAAACAAATACGACATACAAATATAAATTTGGTATATATTCTAGGCAGAAATTTAGACAGGTTATACAAATAATACAAATGGAAATTAAACCAAATCTGACTCGAACTTACTCTAGTTTGGCAGGTGCAACTAAGGTGTGAACTGTTTACAATAATATTTCCGACGCTGATATCTAGCTGAGTTCTTCTGCGAGGAACGTCAGGGTCAGCGGAGCGGTCTGACAGAGAAGGCGGCGTTGGGATGTCGGAGAACTGACCTCGTGTCCCTGAAAGGATGGTACGTTGACGTGCCAAGGTAAAAGATGGCTTATGGAACCAATTCGTGGTACTTCTTGGGCTGTACAACTTCCGAGAACGGGCCAGGACGACGATAACTGTAGCCGCTCTTGTGGCTGGGTTAAATGGTTCAGGCGTCCGAAGCGTCAAACCAAGCTCTACGCTGCACCCTGTACGCTCTCGCCAGAGTCCCTGCGTCGGCGTAACAGCTAGACAACAAAAAAAAAACAAGCGACAGAAAAACCAAACCACCAAAATAATATAAAAATACTTGAGTAGTTACAAGCAGATTACAAATTACAAAAATCGTTACAATATTTTACCAAGACCAAAAAGTTATACAATGCAAACTGAATTTACGCTTAGCAATAGGAGAGGAAAGGAAAGAAAAAAAAGTTAGTAAAAGTGATACAATGTATGATGTTAAAAAAGTGCCCTGACGAACTATGATGTGCAAAAAAAAAAAAATCGAATGATTACTTACTTTATCAAGCCAGTAATATCTGAAACTGAATTCATCAACCCTACGTAAAAGTTACTCAAATAACCAAAATCTCAAAACGTAGGCTGATCAACAACTTAATAATAATATCACAAAGTTCAAGATGAACTACAAAAAAATAAATAATGTCAGTTTCAGAAATACAAAAGGGCTACGAGGAGCAAATATAAACTTGAATAAAGCTGATGGTACTGGTTCAAGAGTTCGTCGAGTCTGCACAAGCACTCTCACAGTCTCTCACTATTAAACGGGTGAGAAGGGAAAAGGGAAGAGGTAACTCGAGTTTTTTAATTATTATGATTATGCAGAATTACTAACCATGTGATAAATTGCAAAATATGTAGAGCAACAACAAAATGGGAAACAAACGCACTGCGGCGTGTTCCGTATATCCTTAACCTAATTTATGCAGAACTACGAATAATATGAGAAATTTCAAAGATTGATCGTGGAGTGGCCTCAGCTCACAACCACTTAGGGGTACCAAAAAAAAAAAAGGGAAGGCTCTAATAACAAATATATACCGCTCTAGGGTGAGACTAGTGAGTCAACACCCAAGAGAATCAAAAAATGTGCTGCTTGTGGGGTAGACCATCGAACGGTATATAAAAATAACAAGATCGAAATAAACAACAAAGTAATTTCGTTTACTTACATGAGGTTGAAATGTAAAAAATAAGCAAAACCAGAAATGGAAACACGTGTTAAACCTAATCGTCTAACACACAACCTCGCAGTACGCTGGGTACCTCAGAAGAGAGAGATTTAACCGGCGGATGTTGGCACGCGCGAGATTTCGCGTGGTCAAAAGAGCAACTAAAAAAACAGGGCTTGCCAAAATGTCTTGTTGCAGGGCTTCGCTGAAATTAAGACTGCAACAACCTAAGATTGATGATTTCAATAAAGGAAGAGGCATGGAAGCAAAAAACATGATTCTGGGAAGCAAGGAAAAAGAAAAAGTAAAAGCATTTAAATATTTGAAGTACGTGTTTAACAGAAATGGAGAATAGAATTAGCATATAAAGCAACTAACGAAGAAAGCTAACATAGCTCTCCCACAAAATCTGGGGAATAAGGCAAAGAAAATTCAAGAACAACTTTAAATTACGACTGTTACTTTTTGATAAATTGATTGCGAGTATTATGATGTGTAAAGCCGAAATTTGGGGTAGTAGAGAACAAGACAAAATAAAACGAATCCAATGAAAATAAATTAGATGGGTACATGGGTTAGACAAACAAACACCGAAATACTTATTAGCGGAAGAAAAAAAAAACAGAACAAAATAAAGACTGGAGCAAGTGAGTAATGAAATATGAAGAAAAACTAAGGACACTATGGAAAAACCTCTTATATGATTTTTGGGTATAAATATCAAGAAAAGAAGTGAGAAAGCAGGAAAAGAACCAATGGGAAGTAAAACGGACAAATTTTTATGAAAGAAATGGGCTTTCAACGACCGATTATGGAAAGACGAAGAAAGTCAAAATACGGTGGACGAAATTAAACAGAGAGATCTAGATTTACAGACTCAGTTCAGAAGAGAAAAGATATATAAATCAACATATAATCCAGGATATAGTATACTCATTGATAAATGTTTTGACAAATTATTTTTGTTTTCTATATTTGTTTATATCGCGACGGACGCCAACTTTTCCCAATTTATTTTATTTAAACTTGCGTCTGCGTCATCAACACTCCCTCCTTGTAATTTTAAACTTAAAGTAAATTTTTTGGCAGAAGATTTGCAGTACATGGCGCGGAACAAAGCAAATGGAGCTACACCAGCGAAGGCTAAGACTATGCTCCATGAGTTGATACGTGGAGACAAAGTTTACAAGTTTCGGAAGGCTATTTATGGACTGCGCCAGGCAGGCCTAAGTTAAAGGAAACTCTAGAATCCATAGGGCTTACACCCACTAAACCTGATCCTTGTATCTACGTTGACAGTCAAGGAGAGAAACTTACGTTCGTGTTGATTCGAACAGGACAAAGAAAATCGAAGCCAAACTCTCGTCAAATTTCCCAGTGAAGAAAATGAAAAATGTGGACTACTTCCTAGGCATTTAATTAAATTAAATTAAATTAAATCTGTTAAGACACGCATGGAAGAAATGTGTTTTAAGCACGCGACGTGAAAATTATCCTACGAGACGTAGCCAAGTTGGATAACACGTCTATTTTATATTTATTTTCAAATGTCAACAATTTAAAAATAGGCATGCATCAGTTTCATCTTTTTGTTACGATGGGTTTCAATATGTTATTTAATAAACATTGATGTCAACGTGCACTTATAAGCCATCCACTTTATGGAGTAATTACTCTATGCTCCGAACTATGATATACCTTAATAGGAAAGTGGATATAAGTAAATTTACCAATCTTATTGCATTTTTAAAAAGAAAAGCTAGTGGATATAAAACTAAAAAATCAAAAATATTCACTAAGCAAGAGATAGTTCGTTTCGTGAAGGAAGCTGATGACAAGGATTATTTATTGGCAAAGGTTGTGTTAATTGTTGGAATCTATGAGGCATGTCGCCGGGAGGAACTTACGTTTTTACGTGTAGGAGATATTGAAGATTCTACTTCTTTTATAAAAATTAATATTCCAAATACTAAAACGAATATTTTACGATTTTTTAAGATAACTGAAGGGTTTCTCGATGGAATCAACTGTTTATAAATGTTTCGCAAGTACGCACAACTTCGACCTACTCATACTAAATAGAAATTTTAATTATTACACACTTCCTGTAGGTATAAATACCATAGATGGTATACCTAAAAAAAGTGCAGAATTCCTCGGCCTCCCAAATGCTAAAGAATATACTGGGCATTGCTTTCGGCGGTGTTCTGCAACATCTTTGGCTGATTCAAGAGCAGACATAACAGTGCTCAAGCGACATGAAGGGTGGTGTTCAAGTTATGTTGTAGGCTACGTTAAAAATTCTCTAAAAAATAAGAAAGAAAATTCACGAAGAATTTTGGGAAAAAAAGAAATAGCAATTAAAAAAATTTAAATTGTCGACAAAGAATCAGAATCCTGCAGCACATCTATTTCAGTTTCTGCCCACATTGAAGTTAACCAAGAAGAAGTATTAAGAACGACATCAAATGTTCAATTTAGTAATTTAAGTAATTGTGCTGTAAATATTTATCATAAATAAACAGTTATAATGAATATTTAATACTTTTACTTTTACGCATTAAACTGTCATTTTTTAAGCACTAGTGTTTAAAAGTACTTCATTTAACAACGCAAATGACAATCTACAAATTGTTGTTATAATACGCTAGTATAAAAATGTATTTTCAAGATTTGTAATATTCATTTGTAATATTTCCAACATTCGACATTTGTATTTTCGATAAATGTACAAACTCTGAATTTAATTTTCGAAATTTGTATATTCGAGAAATGTATTTTTGTGATTTGTATTTTCGTGAAATGTCTTTTCGAGAAATGTGGTGTTTCCCATTTTTCCTTTCAGCCATAAATATCATGGATTAGTTTCATCAACTACAATAACTTTAACTAATGATTCAGTTGTTTTTGTACCACTTTGTTCGACTGGTAATATAATTACAGTAGAGCGTCAATAATCCGGATTAATTGGAACCGGAACCGATCCGGATTTTTGATGTGCCCGGATTTTAGAAATGAACCAATAACATGCATTTTGGGTGTCTTCAACGCAAAATATTAACTGCACTCGGTCATAAATCACTGTGATGTTTAGAGAAGAGGAGCGGATAAATGAATTGTGAATTATTAATAAAATTTTACATGTTTTATTTAAAGAAAAAATACTGCTATCTAATCTAAATATAAAAATCTAATCTGGATTATCAATCGTCCGGGAGGTTTTGACTTCCAGATTATTGGCGCTCTACTGTATTCTTTAATAAACCGTTTCCAAAACTAATTTGCATACTATTGCGATAACATCCAGTTTTTTCTTAAATTTGTTCCATCTTCTATTGGTATTTCTCTGAAAAGCTTTTTGCCATTTGGCGTTCCCAATAAGAAATGATTTGGAGAAAAGCTTTGCCGCAAAAAATGTAATTGCAAAGCTGCAAAAAAACAATGCCAAGCAAAACGATGTGCATGCTTAAAAGCAGGTATTTTATGCAATTCACCATGCCATATATCGGCACCTTGTAACAAGTAAGTGAAATTAGTTATTTAAATTTTTCACTATATTATGAATGATTCTTCCAAGTGCCTAAACCGCGCCCGGCAAATAGAGAAATGCGCGATTTTTATTCATCTAATTGCTGGCATTTCGCTAAATGCCTGGACATTTAGCTAAATGCCTGATTATTCTAAATGCCTACGACATATACAGGGTGTTCAATTTAAGTGTGCCACCATTGCTATCTCGAGAACTATAAGAGCTACGAGGTCGGTTAAATTATTAAACAATTTCAATATTATAAGACAATTAAAATGAGAGAAACAAGAATTTTTTTAGACCAGTGGTTCTCAAAATGCGGGGTGCAACTTTCTTATTTTAAATGGCAACCTATATTTTTTATTTGCTTATCCGATTCAGTATTTTTTTCTGAATTCAATGATATTCACATGTAATGACCAAATAATACAAAATATTTGAGAAAAAGGCAAAATTAGAAATGTATCATTTGCCTATACATATGGCTATACAAAGTTTGCCATGGAAGAAAACAAATAAATCAAACAATTATTAATATCAGTTTTTTTGAAGTGTTCCTCTGTGTTTCTGTATTGTAACAACAAAATTAATAATTATTTTCATAATTCCAGTTTTTGCAATTATTTCCGCATGTGATTTATTGGTTTTCTTCCATGGCAATCTTTGTATGGGCAAATTTAAATAAAAATGATATATTTCTAATTTTGCATTTTTCTCAAATATTTTGTATTATTTGGTCATTACACGTGGATATCGTTGAATTTAGAAAAAATACTGAATCGAATAAGTAAATAAAAAAAATAGGTTGCCATTTAAAATATGAAAGTTGCACCCCATATTTTGAGAACCACTGGTTAAAAAAATATTTTTTAAGCTCATTAAAATTGTCTTTTAAAATAGAAATTGTTTGCTAATTTAATCAACCTTGTAGCTCTTGTAGTTCTCGAGATAGCAATGGTGTCACACTTAAATTGAACACCCTGTATACACTGTAGAAAAACTTTCAACTTTCATCAGTTGTAGGTTATACGGATTGACAGTTGTAATATACAGATTATTTTGTTTATATTTACCAATAATATTAAAAAAATGCAGTTAATTATTAAGTTAAAACCAAAAATATAGAACATAATAATTTTATGTAATGTATAAAAGAACTGATTTATGTATTTTTGGAATGTTACAAAAAGAGAATTAAACTAAAATTGTCAAAATACCAATACGTGAAAATATGAAATCGACTCACTCACTGACAGATGATAGATGATACGACCTTCAATAAACTTCTGGTCAGATCGGTGTAAATCGGCTGCACGTTTGCCAATCACAAGTGCAGATATTTGCGGAAACGTTTAAAAATACTCCTCATAGTTATTAAATAGAGTATAATAGCTATAACTAGTTCTGAAAGAGATCAAAATAAAGTGGTGTGTGGAAAACAATTTTAAAAAGCAAGAAACTAAAATTTATTTTAGTTTTGAGGTTGAATAAACACGAATTTGTTCAACGGCATTTTCAGAATGCAAATTTGCTAGGTTTTTGTTATTTAACTTTCATCACCATAAACTGTCATATCTACCAAACATCATTAGCGATCCGTAGCTATCTTCACTATTGGTCGTAAACTACAGTTTTACACAGAGCTTTGAATTATTTTTCCTACTACTGCATATTATTATTTGTGATGTTAATTTGCTCAACTTGTTTGTATTAGACACACAAAATGGTTGGACAAAAGGGGCCTGCAAAAACAAACACAAAAGTAAGCATAACCTCAAATATGATAATTGTTGAACATATAATAATAAGGTACAAATATGACTAACCTTTTTTCTAATTAACTTAACACTTTCAATGCACGTCTTATAGCAATTTTACGGGACTTAAAAAAACTTATTTTCATGCTATTACGACGAATTACGATACTGACAATTAAACGTTGCGTCTGACTTCAACTTTTTTTGGCTTCTGTCTGAAGTAGATTGTTGAGTGTGCGCAGACTGTAAAAAGTGAAGTTGGATTGCTGCCAACCTTGCAATAACGAAGTAACTGAATAAATAAAGATAATCAATTCTAACAATTTGTGTTATTTTTAAAGCCCGTTTTAGATGGCACAATTCTTGCTTCAAGTTTTGTTGCGCAAGACAGTCAGGGTTATTCACGTGTCAATTGCTACTAAACAAAAAATTGTTAAGTAACAATATTCAATAACAATCTTGTTCGTATTTTGTATTCAGCTGTCAAATTGTTATTGAACTGTAACAAGAAATGTTACGTAAAGATTCTTGTTATCATATTGCATGAAGTTAGCTACAAGACGCTTGTCATTTTTAAAAGTCGAAGTGTTCCCAACATGACAGAAATGAACTAATAACAATTTCAGTATAAAATAATAAATTTATGGGTATAATTATTATGAATTTGTGTACTGTATACGTATATAAGATAAAAGTAACGTAAAAATATAATTTTAAGCTAATAATTAAAGGTTACAATTGCTACATTAAATTTCAACTGGTTACAAGCATGCTCTGTACATAAACACGTGTTCTTAGTTGTGACAGTTGTTGAAATTACTTACACTTCATGTGCTTGTCCATTTCTCAAAACATATAAATTGTTAAAAAATAACCAAACAAGCCCCAAAAATATCAACGAATCAATACAAAAAGAAAGTTTAATTTTTGGAAAAATAAATTACAAAACAGAGGAATGTAGTTTAAGAATTATCACAATTTATTAAATATATAACCTTCTCTTATGTGGTTATTGAGTTTTTGGACATAGGAATAAAAATAAAAGAGTTGTTAAAACCTATAAATAAATATATTTAATACTTTCTTACGGTTGCTTGAATTGTGATTTATATAACCTTTAATTGATAGGAAATACCCTCAAAACGTTGTAAAATTCTTTAATATAGTTATTTCATCAAATAAATCAAACTTTGGGTGTCACTATTTTCTTAAAACTACCCAATTATGTTTTCTGGATAAGAGATCACTGATCACTGACATTTCAAAGCTGACTCGAATTAATTCTTATCTAGAACACTTTCAAAAGTATGTAATAACCAAATTCTCTACAGACCATAATTAATAAAAACTGGCACTTTTCATACAGATTTGTTTATTAACTTATTAATGTACAATTTTCATAGATTTCTGTGTGATTTGCAAGAGCATCCACTTCAAGCACAAAGCCGTTCGCCATTTTAACCTAGCATAACAATCTTGTTGACGTCCAGGCAAGTACCTCGCAGCTCTTGCCCGATTTCTAACAATAATTGTTGAGTCAACAAGATCTTGTTGACACGTGAATATGAATCTGAACAATTATCTTTAAAATAACAATTTCTTGTAGTGTAACAAGACAAACTTCATAACAATGTACACGTGAATAAGCCTGAACTGTAACTAAAATTGCATCGTGTAATACAAAAGTTCCAGTGACACCAAAACTATAGGTTTCAATATTATTTTTGTAAAAAGAAATGCCGTTTGAACCAATTCGTATTTATTCAACCTCAAAACTAAAATAAATCAGTTTCTTGATTTTTTAAAATTGTTTTTGTGTAACCATACCCTGCTAAAGAAAGTAGGACCTGCAGCTATTGGGGAAAAAATCAAAGTAGCTGACACCTTGCGGCAAAAATATAAACTAAAGAAACGAGGAAAACATTCGTTGCTCCATTTGAAATACATAGTAAAGCTGTAGAATTGTATTCAAATTTACAAATATATTTAGGTTTATTATAGTAAATAGATAGTGTTTTAGTATTAGTCTAATACTTTTAAGTAGTATTAAATGTGTTAATAGTGTATGTAGTAGTGTTTAGTTAATATATGTGAAGATTTGAAATCGAACAATGACGAGCAAATGCTAAAGATATTGTTAAGTGGCACAGTGTAATAATTATAAAACAGTTGATATCAGTATACACTCCTTCCCTAAAGATCCATTGATCCAATATTATCAAAAAATGGGCAATTGTTCTCCGAATTGGGAAACCTGTCTCAAAAGCAATGTCTGTTTGTTCTGATCACTTTCAGGCTACTGATTTTCATCCAAGTAAGTTAGAATGTATTTATTTTTACATGAATTCATAAATATCATTGATTTGAGATTGACCACATACGGCAAACAGGTGTTTAAAAATTGGAGTTGTGCCGTTACAGAAAATTCCCATTAGAAGATTTGATGAACCAAAACCATCAACCAGTTTTAAACGAATGATTAGAACTAAAGAAAGAAGTGGAATTGGGTATTATTGTATTCATATATTTTGCTTTAAAGTTTCTGGAAACAATCTATATTTTTATTGTTTTTAGAGAAATTTAAAATCAACCTCTAGATGTTCTGGGTGCAGAAGAGTTGGAAGAAGAAATAACAGTAACTCCAGAATTCGTTGAATACATTTGGCAGTTAGATGCTCAATTAGTAGCAGTAGATAAAACAGTGTTTGTTGACAAATGTGTACAAATTAACACTATTTAGAAATTAGTGATAAATACTTTGAAGCTATTTCCAACTTTGAATGTCAATAGCATAGAAAAGAAAATTTGTATTATTTTAACTAAATATACTCAAAAATCTCACTGCACTCAATAGTAACTTTCTCCATAATTTCACAAAATGTGTTGATGTTTACAATTCGAAACAAGAACTACGAATGTTCAAACTCAGCAATAATATCGGATGAGTACGGTAAATAACCAGTTGTTTATTCGAAAAACCTCTACATACCGAACTACCAAATACTCCAATTCAACAACAAATGCAATTATATCGGATTAGAACGGTTAATTAACAGTATTTTCTTCGATAAACATGTACATGCAGCAATGACAGATAGTTTGTTTTCCTCGTATTGACGCCATTTTGCCACTGTCCGACCTGCCACCTACATTCGAGTTTTTTTCTCAATAATCCTGCCCCGCTAAAACACCAAACAAAAGTTTGAAATTAATAATAAAGTTTTCCATCTTGTCTTTGTGCCAGACAGGTACAGACTGAAAAGTTAACCGCAATAAAATTGGTTTGGAAGCGCTAAATTCTCTAAATTTTCGAGATGCAACAGTGCCACTCTGCGAATGCCTCAGATATAGACCGTATTATATTTAAGCCTTCTTTTTTTTTAACAACCCAGTAAAGTACCTATAATATCGTTTTCGTAGTAATTATGAGCAATTTTTTAAATTTTAGATTACAATGCCTGGTGTGTGGAATCAGGACAGCACCAATGTTTTAATAACATTGTGGGAACAAAATCCTATTTTATATACAGTAAACCATCCTGATTACCACAATAAAATAAAGCGGTACAAAGCGGTGGAAAATTGTCAAACGAGGTGAACGAGGTTCTCAACTCTACATTTACAACGGAGGAGATAACTAATAAAATGCATGGTCTACGGACACAATATTTTTTGGAGAGAAACAAAGTCCAAAAAAGCATGAAACGTGGAATGTCCACAGATGACGTATATGTGCTAAAGTTGTGGAATTTTAAGTTTACTAGAATTTTTAAATAGTGGCAACGCAACTACAAACACGCAAAGTAATTTGCCCCATCTACCAGATGCTGTAAGTACTTACAATTTGTTTTAAAAAATAGAATAGTTTATACGAGGGACACTGCTAAAGTTCGCGGAATCAAGTACTCTCTGCATTTCCAGCGTTCTGCGATTGTCATATTTGTAAAATTTGACGTTTTTAACCTATAATTCAGTTGACAGTTCGATTTCGTTTCAAAAAAAATTTAACGAGAGTAATAATTGTGTGAAATATGGAAATTTCGAATCGTGACTTCCGAGTGATGATTTTTTATGATTTTCGATACGGTTTAACACCGCAGCAATGTGTGGAAAAACTTAATTCGTTATTTGGGGATGAAGCACCATCCAAAACTATGGTTTACAAATGGTTCGCAGAATTCAAGCGTGGAAGACCAACGTTTGATGACGATCTTCGCGAAGGTCGTCCATGCACCTCTGTTGTCACGAAAAATATTGATGCTGTGCGTGAAATGATTTTGTCAGATCGGCATGTGACCTATAGTGAGATAGAGGCATCCTTAGGCATTGCAGCGAAACAAATACATACGATTTTGCACGATCATTTGCATGTCAGGAAGCTTTGCAGTCGTTGGATCCCACACAATTTAAAAGAAGAACAAAAACAGGCACGTGTCAAGTGGTGCAAGGAAATGCTAAAGAAATTCGAATGTAATACCATACAATTGGCGAAGCAAGCTCGTCACTTCGTTCTTTGTTTCCATTCTTTTCTAATGAGTAATATGTATTCTAAAAAAGAACCAAATCTGATCATAAACACAATTTTTCGAAACATCTAGATCCCAGGGCTAGTGGGACCAAACTAATTCAGGAACCTTCGTGGGGATGCTCACAACAACTCACCGAAGTTTAATCGCAATCGAATGTATGGTATAAGAACATACACGGGACAAACTGTAGTTCATATCAATAAAATACATAATATGTCATTTTCTGACAGTTCAGTTTAATACGGCCTATAGGAGATAACTGCGTTACCGATCTAGTTGAATTAATTTTTTGTATTTGTCACTACATGTCGCTACTCATTAAATATAACAACTTGAACGTCATTTGTGAATATTACTTCCAAATATAATAAAATATAGAACATAAACTAACACTAGTGAATGAGGCTTTCGTACTCATGGTCGTGCAACGTCTCAAATCTACAGAAAATGTGCTGCCATCTTGAGGAAAAAATTGTAAAAGGACATTTTAAATTGCTAACTTCCCGCGTGAGAATGTGAGATTTCACATTTTTGCCGCCGGCTAAAATATATAATCGAAAATAAAGAGTTATATGCATATAAATCGTAAAGAAACTAATGAATAAGATTAAGGTATCTATTATATCGTATCTGATGTCAGTTTTAATAGAAATTATAATGGCATATTTGTATTACACAAGTTTGAATAATCTGGAGGTTAGGTTTTCCTAATACTTCGCGTAAGTAAGATTTGTCGGTGAACTTTCTGCCTTCTCTTGCTGGCGTCGTTCTACCGAACGACTTGATAGCATAACATAAATTCAATAAGCATATTCGTACTTGTCATTAAATTTTGCATTATCTTATTTTTTTTTTAAATTTATATACTTACTTCAATTTACTTCGTAAGAACTAAAATAAACGCTAATTACATGCCGGAATATAATACTTTTGTGAGAATATCATTTCTCGTCAACAATGAAAACATGATTGTTTTCTTAAAAATGTTTTATTGGCTGAAATTCAGTTCTTGCTGTGATTACTTGAGTCTTGAGTTAATATTATGGTTATATTATATATATCACATGGTAAAATAAATGTTTATGTATATTATCTTTAATTATTAAAATTGAAAATTCTAACTTTCACCTCCTCATCCACCAAGACCGCTACTATCATATTTGTCGTATTTGCTCAATCAGCCTATATAAATCTGTGCCATTCTATTTCTAAATAAATACTGTTACGCACAGTCAGTATAAAAATAAAAATGTTTAAAAAGATGTAGATTTGGCGATGATATATTTAAAAAAATTATAGATTATGTTGATTATTATAAAAAGTGACAGATTCTGAATTGATTGTAATGATTGTAATAATATACACAACTAAACTATACATTCGTTTTTATTTGTATTTAACATAACTTGGCGACCGTGACAGGACGTGTGTAGTTCATGTTGTATGAAATAACGGAAAATGGATTCCTGAAATAGAAAAAGAGCAAGACGAAGCAGATGAATATCAAACGAAGTTTATGAAACTGCGAATGGAATATGCAAAGACTTTTAGAGTAGAAGTTACTAGCGGAAACTTTACTGGTAATGAAGTTAACTCCGTCACTTCAAAAAGAAAGTATAAACTACCGTACATCAAATTGAAGAAATTGGGTGGTGAAATAAAAGACTGGCTTCATTTTTTGAGTACATTTAATAAAATTTCATGAAGATCAAGAGTTAGCACCAAAAGATAAATTCCAATATTTGATTCAGACTACTATAGATGGTAGCAGGACAAGAGAATTAGTTACCAACTTTCCTCCAACAGGGGAGAATTATTATAAAGCTATCGAATGTTTGAAATAAAGATTTGGTAGGGAAGATATTCAAGTAGAGGTTTAGGTCAGGGAACTGTTATCATTAGTATTAAAAAGGGTAATAAACAAGAATGAAATTTGTCTATTTGCAGTTTATATGGTAAGTTAGAGACTCAGTTACGTGCTTTGGAGTCTTTAGGGGTCACGACTGAAAAATACGCAGCAATGCTATTCCCATTGATTGAGTCAAGTCTACTAGAAGAACTTTTACGAATTTGGCAATGGACGTCAACCACTGAAGAATCTCCAAACACAAAAAAAAAAAACAAGTTAAGCAAATTAATGTCCTTTTTATGCAATGAAATAGAAAATGAAGAAAGGATACATCTAGCTACGTCAGAATTCGCAATCACAAATGAACAGAAATTACGAAAAAAAGCAATTCTCTTTTCAAAGGGAAACAGATATACCAACAGCTGCTAGTTAGATAAATATAAAAGAAGATAGACCTGAGAAGAATGATTGCAATTTTTGTTCTAAACGACATAAGAGTACAGATTATTTTAAAGCTAGTAAAATGACAATAGACGAAAAGAAACAGATAATAAATGACAAAAAATGTTTTTACTGACTTAAAGCAAACCATTTTGCTAAGAATTGTAAAGCATTTGTAAAATGTTAAATATGTAACGTTAGACATTAAATTGTATTATGTCCCAAATTGAAGAGAGAGAAGATAATGTTTTAACCAGTTATGTATCCAACCCAGTTGTATTATTACAAACTTTAATTGTAAATGTAAATCATAACGGAATAACTAAAAGAGCTAAAGTAATAAAAAATACGGGTTCACTAAAGTCGTATATATTGTAAAAATTTGCAGATTGCATGCAATTCCCTGTAATAGGAAACGAATTATTGACACATGCTTTATCTGGAGGAGTACAAACAAAAAGAGAGCACAATAAATATAAAGTTCATATTAGTTCACTCGATAAAATGTATCGTTGTAATTTTGATGTCTTAAGCCTACCTATTATAGTTGATGGTATTATTTGTCCTAATAATACTGAATGGTATAGCGAATTAACAAAAAATAATATTAAATTAACTGATACTGAAAATGGT
This sequence comes from Poecilus cupreus, assembly GCA_963942605.1. Taxonomy (NCBI): domain Eukaryota; kingdom Metazoa; phylum Arthropoda; class Insecta; order Coleoptera; family Carabidae; genus Poecilus; species Poecilus cupreus. Next base: position 4,540,275 of record OZ012722.1, read on the forward strand.
TCTCAATCAATTGATAAATATTAACGAAAAAATTAAAAGCGGATGGTTATTTTAATGACTATGATTATATTTTAGAAGATTGGAAGAGGCAAGGAATAATAAAAGAAGTTAGTCGACAAAATATTAGAAAAGGTTATTTTTTGCCGCACCGACACGTCATTAAAGAAAACAGTACTACTCGCTTACGCCCAGTTTTTGATGCATCGTCGAAAAACGGAATGAGTTATCATTAAATGATTGTTTGGAAACTGGACCGAATACTATTGAACTGATTAATCCAATTTTTATGAAATTTAGAATGTATAAAATTGTTATTTCTGATATTAAGGGAGCATTTTTACAGATAAGTGTAGCGAATGAAGATCGAGAGTATTTCAAATTCTTATGGTGGGATAAATATGGGCAAATAAAAGTTTTTCGTCATACTCGAGTGGTATTTGGAGTTTCAAGTAGTCCATTCTTAATGGGAGCAGTAATAGAATACCACCTAAATAAAATATTACAAGAAATTCGAAGCAATTCAAAAATTAATATCTCATGAGACGTAGTATCAAAATTACAGACCAGGTCCTATGTTGGCAATTGTGTTACTAGTTTAAAGAATGAAACTGAAGTAAAACGATTCATATATAATTCTAATGAAGTAATGAGTCAAGGTTTATTTAAATTCACATCAGATGATCAAAGTAATGATAGGTACTACAAAAGTACTTGGTTTGAAATGGAATAAAATTTTGGATACAATTGAATTTAATTTGGATTTTTTAGAAAAGATAAAATTAGACTGTGTTACTAAGCGTTTAATGTTATCTGTAATACATAAACTCTTTGATCCACTAGGATTTTTATGCCCTGTGCTATTGACGCCAAAACTTTGGTTGAGTCTAGTTTGGTCACATAAATTAAACTGGGATATTGAAGTTAATGAAGAAACGAAGATAAAATTTTTAAAGTGGATAAACGAACTTCCTAATATCTCGAAAATAAAAGTATTCAGATAGCTTCAGATTCAAGATGTTAATTACAGTCCTCATGTTTTCTGCGATGCCAGCCAGGCGGCCTACGCTACAGCAATATTTTTACGTTGTAAGAAGAATGGTGAAACTCAACTTAATCTGTTTCAAACTAATGGTGCAATTCTGTAATTTTCTATAACGCTATAGAGCTGTAAATCTGAACAAAATCATATCAATTTTTGTTGACAAATAAATTTATTGTCATATGTCAATAAAAAATGATGCGCTTTTGTTCAGATTTACAGTTCTGTAACGTTACAGAAAATTACAGAATAGCACTATAAATCTTGAATAGCACCTTTGAAGAAAATGACTATACCTCGTCTAGAATTAATGGCTGCCACGGTGGAAGCTTGATTAAGTAATGAAATTTTGAAAGATTTAAAGATTAATAAATATATAGAGATATTTTATTGGAGCGACTCAACTACAGTATTAAATTGGCTAAAAAATAAAGGAAAATTAGAAGTGTTTGTGAGGAACAGTCATTTAAATTTTTAAATTAACTGATGTTAAAAATTGGAAACATATAAATGGAGTAAGTAATCCAGCTGATTTTCCATCCAGAGAATGTTCAGTAAAGCAATTAATTCAAAATAAATGGTGAGAAGGCCCAGAATGGCTGAAGAAAAACCCAATTGAATGGCCACTAACAAATGTAGAATTGGAGGAACAAATTATTATAATGACAGTCCAATCTAACGTTAAATATAGTGGCTGGTTTTACAAATATTTTTCAAATTATCCAAGTATTCTAAGATTAATAGCGTGGGTAATCAGATTTACGCAGAAAAGAATAAGAAAAGAAGAAAGAAAAACAGGTATGTTAACGGTTACAGAAATAATGCTTGCTGAAATATATTTAATGAGAATGATACAAGAAGTATGCTTTGAAAATAAATTAGAAGATATAAAATCGTTAAATGTATTTAAAGATAGCAATGGTTTAATAAGAGTTTCCACAAGAATAATATTACGAGAAGATAAAAAAACGCATGTAGTTAAATTACTAATTAAAAATGTACATGAGAAATTAAATCACGCTGGAGTACAAATAACATTAAATAGTATTCGAGAATATTATTGGATTACTAAAGGAAGAAAAGCAATACGAAATGAACTAAAGTGCAGAAAATGTGAAAGATTCACCTAGTTTATTACCGATTGATAGAATAAGAGATGCAAACATTTTTGAAGTAACTGGTGTAGATTGTGCTGGTCTTTTTATATAAAAGATGTGTCTACTACAGCATTTATTCAAGCCCTGCGCCGTTTTATTGGCAGAAGAGGCCGTCCTTTGAAAATCTATTGTGACAATGGGAAAAATTTTGTAGGTACTTGTAATTTATTAAATACGTTACATTGGGAAGAAATTGAAATTTATTCCGCGATACAGAAGATAGAGTGGAGGTTCAATCCACCAAGTGCTCCATGGTGGGGTGGTTGGTGGGGGCGGTTAATAAGAATAGTAAAAAATTTATTGAAGCGTTTATTAGGAAGAGCTTGCGTTACATATGAAGAACTTCTACAAATTATTTGTGATTGCGAATCTACGAGTATCATCAACAGCAGACCTATCACATACATTATGGATAATGATCCCAGTGTAGCACCCCTAACTCCTAGCATGTTCCTGCAAGAGATAAATGAAATTGGAGTTATTGATTTAGACAAAGTTGACAATGAGAAATTGAATAACAGACTAAAATATTTACAGAAGTTACATTTAGATTTAAGAAAAAGATTTAGGTTTTTTAATTAAAAAATCTAAATCTTCAAACCCTACTGATGTTTTAAAGATTGGTGAAATCGTATTAGTAGGTAGCGATAATAAAAAAAAAACATCTAGACTGGCCATTGGGAAAAATAATAAAATTATTACCAGGAACTGATGGCAAATGCCGTTTAGTAAAACTAAAAACCTCTAAAGGTGAAATATTAAGGCCCGTACAAAGACTACAGATTAAAAATTATTGGAGATTGTGAAGAAATGGATAAAACATTAAAGGAGATAAAAATAAATGTTGAAAAAGAGACATTAGATGATTTTTCAGAAAACAGAAGAGACGAAATAAAGGAAACAAGCAAATTTGGTAGAAATATTAATCTACCAAAGCGATATTTAGAAGTTGTTATTTTGTGTTTGTATTTAGCGCCAACTCTAGGTGGGAGGAAGTTACGGACAGCCGGTATAAAAATAAAAATGTTTAAAAAGATATAGCGTTGGCGACGATATATTTAAAAAATTGATAGATTATGTTGATTATTATAAAATGTGACAGATTCTGAATTGATTGTAATAATAAATATATTTGATTTAATAAACACAACTAAACTACACATTTATTTTCATTTGTATTCAACAAATACTGTGATTTTGGAACTTTTAGCACAAACTAGAATGTTTCACATCATAAAGAGATTCACTCCTAAAATTGAAACAAATCTACCGTATAAATTAAGCTACTTCCTTCAACCCAAATTCTTATAACAGTGCAACTAAATATAATTTATAGAGCTATGTGAATACTTACAATGTATACCATGATATTGTGAAAAGGATATTAAATAACAAGCTGAAAAAATCTGTCACGGGCACCACAATATCTCCCGCCATAGATTTCTTATCGAACAATGCAGGAACACGGACCACCACTATCAAGAAACGCTCATCCCTTCAAAAAATTATGACACATGTCAAAATATTACATATTTCAACCGTTTTTTTGTTTTTAAAAAAAACACACGTTAGCAATTTTAAACGAAAATATCATATAATTTTTCTCGAACGTGTTGTAATTTGTAAATGGTGACAGTAAGAGGAAAATGTTTCAAACAATAATTGTACATAATAATATTTGAAACATTATTCGAATAACAAAATTTTCATTAAACCGTAATTTACTGAGATATTTTAAAATAACTGGATAGGGTTTCAAGTAACTACCACGTCCAGTTATTAAATTACCACCAAAAACTATTCAGCTCTGCCAAAGGGTATACAATCGATATATACAAAATATCAAAATTTTCAGTTTAGTAGTTTTTGAGAAACCACAACTCCCGAGATCCACACACTGACAGACAGATAGACATACACACACGCAGACATCATCGCGAAATTGTTAAAATCGTATTCTAGGGACCCTAAAACGTTCTCATCCACCGAAAACTCACTACCCAATTTTTAGCATGATTCCTATACCTCCCTTACAGGATATGGCAGGAGGTAAAAAGAATTAAATGAATAAACTCGTGTATTCATTAAAAAGAACATGTTTTATTTATACCCTGCAACCCAACATACATACGTGAATATGAGGAACACGGTAGCATATGTTCCAGTACATTAAAATGAATATTTAACATTGCATATTCATGAATAGCTACTAATAATTATTTTATTGGACGGAAATGCAAAATACCTATAAGTACATACAAAAAATAACTCATTACCTATACAAAATTACTTTATTGCAGAAGCTAATTAATTCTATTATAATAAGGCACACCTTTTTTCTAAATTAAGACATCCCATTATTCTAGTCAGTATCAATTTTCTAAAATCTATCCCGCGTAAGAGTATTATGTATTTTTTTTTTTAATCAAAATCTCTAAACTTCAGTCATTTATAATATCAAATCTTCTATAAAATATATAATTGATGTTATTTAATAGTAATTTAGATTGAAATAACGTATTAAAACCCTCATTACAGATTCACCATTCTGTATATGAAACTGTATAAAATTGTAAACAATGGTTTCAATGTTGATATCGACTATATTTTGAGTTACTTGTATTTTTAAAGGGCCAAAATACTTCATAATAAATAGTGACTTTTCGGGTTAAATCCCCTATTAGCCTATTTCGGTATTATGAAGCAAGTAGTGATGAAAAACAAAAGCATGAACAGGTTAATAGTGGCTAATCGTGAAAAATAATGTATTAACATAATATTGAATTGTTTCAAACATTGTCGGACTATTAATGTCACTTAAGAATGAGTAAATAAAAACTGTTAATTATAAATTATAGAATTAAATAACAAAATATGTTAAATGTAGTGGCAGTCAATATGTGGGTAGCTAACAATGCTTTATGTAACAGGTTTTTAATTTATTATTTTTTTTGTCATAAACTGGCTATTGCAAATCGAATGTTAAACACTTTGTTAGACGCGCGTTAGTCCAGTAGACTCTCGCGATTGTATTTTAAAGATTTTAAATAAAGGGATCTAGTTTTATGAGGTCAGAGACACATTCAGAATTATTTTATTTTATTAAAATTGACTGTAGAAATGTTTTATATATGTACTATTTATAAAACCATTCTTAAATAAATTATTTGCAATTGATTGACGCAATAGGGTTGATAAACAGTGTTTTCAAAATTTTATTAAATAATATAACATATCAGTAAAATAATTTTAACAAATCTGAGTTTTTAAAAAGTGGATTTTATTATATTTGTAAAACTTTAACATTATTTAATCGTTTTTTAAAAATAAAATTAATGCTTTTCAATTTGGTAAAGTATTTAAATTAAATAAATCGAATTTTGCCTCAACCAGAGTTAATTCTATTCTGCATTTAGGACTCGTAATTTAATTTATCTCAAAGAAGCATCACCAATATTGGAACGCACTAATGAAATTGAATTTGAATGGTTTCCATGGCGACGCGCATATGATTGAGATAAACAATTCACGTACCAGCCATTCAATAGCTGTATTCTGCAAATATATTTCCTAAGAGGTGACCTGTAATTGTAATTTTAACGATTATTCTATTAATAATTAATATATGTATGTACCTTATACGTACATATACTTTTGAGTAAGAGTACCTTAGAACCTTTGAAAATAGAGTAAGATTAGCAGTATTTATAAACATGGTTATCTATTAAAAATTTACTATCGAAATTTTTACACATACTACCCTAACATACCTTGAGCCCCAGACGAATGTTGCCATAGGGTTTGAAATGGAAAAACAACTGTTTATGAATAAAAATTACATACAATACTACGTCTATTCCTACGTCTCATTTCATACGGATTTCTTCATTTTAATAATGCATTTAGAAAAATTAATAAAAAATATTTACTAACTTTAGAGCTTGTTTTATTGTTAGGGAAGTAAAATGATGACTATTAATTCGTAGTTATACAGTCAGAGTAATAAACTGCAGAATTAAAAAAAAATGTGCGGATGCGACAGTGGTAATTCCCATTTCTATATATATTTTCTATTCATTGCTTGTAAATATGAAATAATTGTTACTTGCTTGTATAAAAATCTTTTGACAAACGAAATAAAATATTACGAAATAAATAATTCAAAATTATTACCAGTTAAACGAACAATAAGCTACTTAAATAAATGCAGAGAGGATATAAAAGTTATATTAACAATTTAGTACTATCTACAAGAAATCGAATAGCTGAATTTTAATATCTAAGTAAATGTCACATTTACTTATAAAATTATTTTCGAACTAAAAAGTCATAAAATTGGAATCGAACTAAAAATCTTTGGTTTCGATTATTCTGACCATATGACTACCAATCGACAGTTTTCAATTTAGTTTCTTAGCAATATAAACAATAAACAAAATCAAGAAATATTCATTTCATATAATTACGCTACTGAAATTTTTTAACCTGTATTAAATAAGCTGTAATAAGAGATATAGTACAATATGCTAGCATAGTTGTCGGCTGGGCAGTGTTTATTTACTAAAAATTGTAAGTTAAATTATAATTGGTTGATTGAACTTATTCGGCACCATCTTGCGTCTTTAAGTTTTGCAAAATATTCTAATTTTATTACTAAGTACGCTAACCTATCTAAATTAAAACTTAAGTAGGTGTATTGTTTAAAAATGCTCCGCTGTATTTTGCAGCATAATTCTAAAAATACGAGTATAAACTGTATTGCACAAACAAAAATTTTAAAATATATCTTAATTAAACTAATTAATTTTCAATTAAAATTGGGCACAAATTAAGCCCCTAAACAACAAGCGACTGAAACTGAAAACCAACTAATAGGATTAAAACCTTTGTTCAGAATTTTAATTATAATAATTAAAATTCTATATTAAGTTCTTCAACGGGGTGAACTGGTGGTCCATTTGGAAATTCTTCTTGGAGTATTTCACGTAGATTACGCTGAAATAAATAATTAATTTTAATAATGAGGAAACACTTTAAAAAAGTATTTCATGCTTGTACATAATTTTAAGAAAATACGTGAGTATATGGCAATACATAAAATATGAATTTAGGACCTGAAATCATGAAAAACATTCCTAGCTTGCTTAGAGATACCGGGTGTAGAATTGAAATGTGACGTATCAATGCTTTTTTGTACATATTGCCTGTATCTTTTTACCTATTTCATATTACAAGAAAAGTACAAGCTCAAAACTTGTTGAAAATTCAAAACTCCATTCTACAGTTATGATACTGTAATAAATATTAAGCTTGATTCACAGTTTGCATAGAATAATTTAACATATTATTTTTTGACATTTCTTTAAACCAATGAAATGCTTTATTGTATATCACGTGTCTGCGTTTTAACCAATCCTGTCATTATTATAATGATTATTTTTTGACGTTTATTTAAACCAATCAAATGCTTTATTGTATGTCACGTGTCTGCGTTTTAACCAATCCTGTCATTATAATGCTCTTGTGATTATTCCCGGCAATATTCTCTGCAGCTTTTTTGTTTTTGTTGACAGATGTCCAATGTCAGATAGGTATCATCAACACAAGTAAAAATGAGCAAAAAAGATAGATTTAGTGCTGTGCCTGATAATGAAGTAAAAAAATCATCTAATTAAATATAACTCGAGAGTTCGGTAAATTAGAAAATAATTCTCCAGTATTTTTCTCAAACTTGTCATCATTTGGCAATAAGTTTTCGAAAAATCTGTCAAATTATTTTCAATTTATTCTCACTCTCTTGTTTTATTATTACTGAGAATAACCCAAAACTTTGGTCAAATGGAAATCTATACTTTCAATTATAGTTTGCATAGTGCACAGGAATAATTTAGCACAGCACACGAATAGAACAATGTTCAATTTTCAGTGTCTGTGCTGTGCATTCTATGTTTTCCGTGTACTTTCGTTATATTTCATGTTAGTTCGGGTTCAGATAAGTGCTCGCTTCCTTGTACTCGGCGCAAAAGCACCTGCCATAGACAAAGATAGGTGCAATTTATACGTTTTTCTAATGTTAAATTCTTCCTGTGTTCTATGCAAACTATAAATCCAGCTTGAAAATTTTTTGTGAAATGTCAAATATTTTTCATTTTTTTTTTAATATTCCATGGCCATTTTACAAATATTCTAATATTAAACTTAATTTAATTGATATATCGTAAAATATTAATAATTAGGTAACCAAATGGCTTTTATTGCATGCATTTTTTTATTTTGAACAACTTTCGTGTTTACACTTTTGTTGTAAAGAGAATAGGTAAAAATAAAATATATAAAAAATCGCATTTAATCCCCTATACGCCACATTTCAATTTTACATCCTGTATAATGAACTTGAAATGATGCATGTAGACAAAATATTTTTTCTTCAAACGTCATAAAAGTACGTTGTTATGTATTTGTATTCAACAAGCAGAAGTTCAATATTGTCGCCGCCGGCGTAAAAGTGTCTCGTTGGCAACACTTCTACTCCGGCGACGGACAAAATAAAATATTATGAAACATAGTGAGGTTTTAATTCAATAATTTGACAGTTACAAATGAAACAAATAAACAAAAATAACAAAGCAGTATATTCTATGACAACTAGAAATGCTGAATAAGACAGAATATTTTAGAAGTTTTTGCATTTTTCAATGATTTATAATTCTATTTTCTATGTTTAAAAAAAAATAGCATGTGTTATTCGGAGTAAAAGTGACTTTGGGTGCTTCGCATGTAGTTGACTAACTCGCTTGGCTCGTCGTTCAAACTTACATGTCATGCTCACAAAGTATCACATTCACTTCTAATAACACAATATACTAATTTTCACTGTTGTTATCATAAAACATTTATTTATTTAGTTATCATTGACAATTAAATAGAATAAAGTTATTTGCATTTCTAGGACAATAATATTGCTTTTTGCATCACCGGTTCGGAAATTATGCTTTCCTTTTCCTATGTTGGGAAGCGAAAGTGATTTATTTCAGGCAAATAACAGGAATATACTCATATCTGTTCTAGGACAGAAATATAGTGAAGTAGAGAAAAGGAATAATACATATCCATGAGTTGAGAACCATTATTTGTAACAATAACTATATTTACACTTTTAGGATGGCATACTTCAGCACGCGTTTTTGTTTCTTATAAAATGAAGGTATAAGTACGTTATTGTTTCAAATAGTTATTTGTTTAACTAGGCAGCAAAATACCAGATTTACAGTAGAGGCTGCCGTTTCATTGACGAGACGAAGCCGAGGCAATGAATGCTGCCGAAGAGGTAAATCTGTGTTAGGTGCCGAGTTTAACACATGATTTTTTTGCCGATTTTAAGTTAATATTAATTTAGTGATTATTTTATATACATATGTTGAATGGTTGCTATGCATTTGTTGACGGTTACTATTTGTTTGTAGAGCGGTTGCTATATAAAATAATTTTACAGCCTTCGCATAAAAATGACACTTTCCAGGCTGTTAGCAGTTCGTAAAGTGTCACATTTAGTGTCCATCGGCAAAAAAAGTTTTTTCTTCGCAGATGTTGAAAAAATATCAGTACACCACGAATCGAACACGTTTTCTAACCTGCCAACTTCACACTCATAAAAAACAGTAGACACTTCCTGAAGTGGTGTAAGGGGAATGCAGCCTGCATGTATTGCGAATTGCGCGCACTACACTTTTAAACTGACATTGAATAATAAAGTAGGCAACACGCATTGTAGCCAGTCAGGACAAACCGTTCTCCACCTCGTCCCTTCACCTGCTTCAAAACAATCTCTACATAGATAGCGCTATGCGGCGTCTAATTTATATTACGTCATTGGCATGTACTGATTCATAGTTACAAACATAGCATAGCAAAACAAGGGGAATTTAGCATATTTCATTTCGGAGCTACGTTTTGCTATGTTCGGCCAATTTGCGCTATGTTCCGTGAGGATTCGTATTCTGTAAGTGTCATATTCAAATGCCAATTTTTTAATTCTCATTTTGTTTATAGTGATTTAAGTTGAAATAATTTCTTTCTGTCCATTAAATGTATGCACCAATAGGTATAATTTATAATTCAATTCTAGTAGGTATTTGAAAAAACAATATCAATAAATCTTACACTGACAGAAATGACAGCTAGATTTAAGTTTAAAACTAGCTAAACAATTTCAAATGTCTAAATCGATGCTTTGTTTCTATGTTTCCTGTGTTGTGTAGTCCTATGTTGTATTTTGCTATGCAATATATGATTCCAGTTTAAAATTTCAAATAAACAAATTACAACTGTGAAATGACTCATCGCATATTTTATAAATATTTTGTTATTAGTGGCAGTGAGAAAAATGTAAGAAAGAACTCAGAATAAGATTACTATATAAACATTTAGGTATGTTCCTCGTAGCATATATCATTATTTTTACAGGGTATCTCCAGTGAAATTATTTTTCTTGTTTTGAGAACCTAAATGATATTTCAAGTTTTGTCATTTAACCATAACATCTTGTCGAATACATGCAAAACTACAATAATTTTCATACCTCTTTCTTTTTAAGTTTTTCGAAGTCAAAGCCCATATAGAACTTCAAAGTTTGTAAAACACGTATTGATCTCATTCTTCGAGTTGGATCCAATTCCAGCAATCGAAGGAGAAGATCTTTTGCTGGAAGATCCAATGGACATCCTTCAGGTAACGTTCCCGGTCTTCTTGAACTTTCACCTTCGTTGGACACCACTGCTGTTGGATACTGTAACAAAGAAGAAATTATTTACCGATATCTGCGAAAGAAGAGTGCGACATTCAACATGATTATAATAAACTCGAAGAAAAAAACCCAGCACTTGAAAATGAACAAAAATGGCTAAATTTCAGAGTGCCATAACTCGGTTGCATTTAGTTGAAATTGAATGATTCTTTGAGATTCAGAAACTTTGAAATGTTCTTTTCAATGTGATGCTAGTCAATATGATATCAAATCCATTACACCTCCTTCCACCCCCATATAAAAAAAAAGTTCCTGATGTCAAAAAATGTCTAACTTTAACAGTTCGTACGCAGTGCCAAAAAAATCGTAGACTCAATTGGCAAACAGGGCAATAAAGTTCAAACATTTTCCTTTAAGTTTCTCAAGTTTCGAGTGCCTACGACAATTTGACGCGAAATTTTGAATTCAAGAGTGTTGCGTTTTTTTTCCTCCTCTAGTGTATATTAATTTATTCATATACTCGTATACCAATTTTGTATGTGTTATGTTAATTAGTAGATATAGAACTACAGGGATAAAGTTAGAAGTGTCGACATTGTGGGAATCGAACTGAGGATTTCATGTTCCATAGTCCGGTACGATATCCCCGGAGTATTTTACCCATACAATTGAAATAATTATTTACATAAAAAGTGCGGGAAATAGGGTTGTCAACCATAGTTTAAAATAACGTATCCTACTTTATATTAGGTAATTGTACTTTACACTTTTGCGTAAAACTGAAGTATGCCAAAATACTTTATTTTTGAGTCTTTACTGTGATGCGTGAAACGAAACACTATCATACGTAATTTCCAAACAATTTATCGATGTCTGAGATAAACAGAATGGATCACAAACGATTAATAATCACCAAATGTCAATGACAATCAAACGATATCAACTTTCTTTCTAGATCACCACAGAGAAGATCGACCGGGAAGTTCCACTTAGATAGCAAATTCATATACTGTATAGTAACGCAAACTTTAATATATAACACTATAGAAACTATAATAATAATAAAGTTTATTCAACAATAAAGTGAATTGGTGGATTTCAGCACAGCTGTTTTTCGAATCCACCTGAACTACATAAAGATATATAAATAGTATTTGATTAATAATTATACTTATAAAAAAGTCGTGTGATGTAATACTAATACATTAATTTCATAAAATGTTTGAGGCTAATCATGAAAGTCGAGTTTGAAACCGAATGAAAGTTTCCAATACGGCCCTGCCTCAGATAACCTAAAATAACAAATCACGACCATAGTTGGCTGACCGCAGTCCACATATAGGTAACTGTTATTCAGCGTCCAACAGATAATGACGAGGAGATAAGAATGGCCACTGAGCGTCTATAAATTACAATTAAATTTCGCGCCATCGAACAAACAAAACAACACCTATGGGTGAAAACCACAGCCACCTATGTTAATTTGAATTGTGGATGGATTTAATGTATCGTTACTAAGAATTTGAATGTTTGGAAGAAAATTTAGTGAATATTAGATCATATATCAAGCATAAACCTATTTTTCATCTCCAAATGACTGATATAAATTAAAAAATACCAAGAAATCCATTTCGTTTAAGTTTAATGCATAAATTAAAATTTAATCAGTGATTATCGTAGATTATATTAACATAATTTGTTTTCTTTTTCTATATGTTGAACATCTAAACTACTGGTTGCTATCAAAGTCTTAATAGATACCACGAAATCAAGTATCGATCCTTCTCTGAACTTGAAAAAAATATCACAAATCAGATTGATGATGACAGACCAATACCCAGGAAAAAAATACAATTCGAGTATACAGTGTGTCCAGATTTCGATGAATCGTTAGTGCTATGTTCTAAAATATAAGAGGTACATACAACTTTATTCAAATGGGAATTTTGGTGCGCACTTGTATATCTCCACCACGGCCATCGTGATACCTTAACAATAAGTTTCATAGGTCTCTATAAATATTAACAAACTACAATAGACATATATTTTTTCATGTATAATTCTTATATAGTAGCAAATTGGAAAAAAATGCTTCATGTTATAAAAGGGCACATTGTCCGAACGATGTAACTTGACAAGAAAAAGGAATGTACTCTGGTCCGCTATTCCTATGATGCGTTTTATTGCCTAACACAAAGCATAATCCTACTGAACCTACGTCTTTAAAGACTTACCCCAGCACTTTTGTTTTCATAAAGGCGCGCGTGCAAAAAATTTCTTTTCAAATAACTATTCCATTTTTTTTTAAATTTATATCATGTTTGTATTGTTTAGATCTGCATTTCGTACCTTACATTGTTGTATTTTTTTGTGCATAGTAAATCCTTTTTTTTTTCATAATGTTTGTAGATTTAAATTGAATATTTTCTTGCACGACTATGGTTTTTAAAACTTTTCCTTTACCGAAAGAAATTTTATATTACTTCAACTCGCCAAGTTACATTCTTTGGACTATATCCTATACCTACACAATGCAGGGCCGGCGATCATTGTCTATCTAGAGTCCAGAGTGTATGGAATACACCAACCTTGGAAATGTCTACGTTTGGAATTCCATACCTCAGACAAATAAATAATTCAAGCAGATTTGATAAGGATTTTTCAGTGTAGCATTTTATTTTTAAAAATAAATAAAAAAATAAATATACCATCACGCCTTTTACCCATTACGGGTGTGGCACTCTGCTTACGCAGATCTCGGTAAGTGATATATTTTTTCGTATGAAGTGCGGTTACCAGCCGTCAAATCATAGCCCCCAAGGATGTTAGTGGAGGAGGAACCACAGGGGTAAATTTAAATTTGTAACTGTCGGCAGTGGGATTCGAACTGAGGATCTCACGATCCACAGTCCGACACGTTACCTCGGAGCTATTTATTTTTAATGCAATAATTATTATGTAATACGGTGCAAAACTATTTTAATTATGCATATATGTTTTTTAGTGATGTAGGTCATTTACCATGACCGGCCAGGTCACTTATTTTGGCCACTTATTTGGTCCGGTAAAACAAATAAATGACCGGTCATTTTTAAAACCAGGTTTAACTGAACGGTTATTACAGTTATTATTAAATTGTTCATTTATTATAATTATTATTTAGTGTCAGTGTGTCGTCATAAGACCAATATGAGAAAAACGAAACGGAATTATTATAAAAAGATCAAGATTGATGTCAAATGCATATTTTTTACATTTAATTTATAATCATAACTGATATTTTTTTTATGTATTCCTGGTTTTTAATTTTTAAAAAGATATTTACGTAAATAATAAAGAACCGTTCTACCGTAAGGTTATTTGTACATTTGTTACCACTAACAGTAACGAAATTATATGTAAAGGTATGTATGTTTGTAATTAATTTTTATTTAACTATTGTATGTCTGCATAGGTATAGGGTATAATATTTCATTATAATCGTAGAGTAGCCAGGAGTGTGATTCTAAATAAATTTTTAAATTTTAAAAAATGACCGGTCAATGACCTGTTGTTTAATAACAGTCACTTAACGAAACATAAATGGCCGGTCATTTAACATCACAATTTTTTTTAATACGCACAAGCAAATAATACAATGTTGGGAAAATTTGTAGTTTTATAAAAATGGATGTCGTATTACCACGTAACTTTGATTCGTTTGTAATAAGGTGATAAATCAGAATACGATTTATTGTTTTACTGTCAAGACGAGTTTAAAAGATCCAAGTTTCAAAATGCGTTTGTACCTAAATGAACCGAAACTCGACTTGACAGGGGTTCTTGAGTTTTGCACACATATTTGAGTTTACGTTGTTAGATTTTTAGTTTTCTTCAGTAGTCATTTAATATTATTGAGGCTAATATTCTGAAATATCGCCTTAAGAAATCATTCTCGTTGACATATTAATACATCTGGATAAAACTTGGATAAACCCTAGTTGAAGTGTTTTTTTGGTAATCTTTAGGTTGGCCTTGGAAGCGTTGTCCAATCTAAGGAAAAGTGATGTTTTAGCTTTTGAATAGAACAGTCATGTCTACACGACTGCAGTGCGTTACGATGTAGCAACTTGAAGTAATTTCGTTTGATTGGCTATTGTAACTGTAAAACATATTCATACGTTCGCGTCTATTATAATATTTGCATTGTGTTTACTTATTTTGTGCTTCACTTTTAGTCCCTTTAACGTTTATTGAACATATCAATTTTACCATCCTTTAAAAGTTTGTCTAATAATAATGTTCTTATTTCATACATATTTAGCTCTTTTCTCCATGCTACACTATAACTACAAAAACATATAGGTGTTTCCTTTAAAACAACCAGTGCTTCTTTCGGCACACTAGACTTTAGAGAAAAATATTTTACACAAAAAATTACAAAGAAAAAGGGTCTCATTTTATAGGAATAACAAACAAAAAGTCAACCAGTGGCTAGTTTTTAGTAACATGTTGAGCTCGAGTGGGAAAAAGAAGCGCTTTCCTCTCTAGTTTGACAAATAACTATTCTTATATGTAAAGTAACGTGTTTTACTAAGAAATTATCAATTGTTTGTATTTGTTTATTGCATAGCATACTTCAATAATGTACAATTATTTCTGATTTTTAATATAATTTTTCTCTAAATAATTGTTATAAAACCCGATATCATATTTATACCGCTGAAATGAAAAAAAAGTCTCTATCTAATGAAATAATAATAATTTATAAAAGGTACTATTTAAAAAATAATAATTTTATTATACCGTTTGAGAACCACTGGTTGTATTTTCTATTTGTTATTTCTTTAAATGGTGTCCTTTTGCCTAGTTATTTTTTATACATAACATTTTTTTCTAAAATCATTAGCTTGCCGAGAAAAGCGCTGGTTGTTTTAAAGCTAACACCCTGTATAGAATACATTATGGCCCGGCTGTGTAAAGTATTGTTAACTCCGTTGTTAATGTAACAAGAACCATCTTATAAATCCATTTCCTTGGTTATAGAAAAAAATTTTGAGTTTTAATTTACAATAATAATATTTTATTTCAAACAAATTATGGTGAAATAGTGCACCTATATCTGATAAAATCTCTATACAAACTTCATTTCATAGACATTGAATCGTTTATAAATGAATTGTTGACAGAAAACCTTACGATAAATTTGGATTCATGTAAAGTCAAATTTGGCTATTAGCTCGATGATATACCGCAGACCAGTTATTAATTAAACGTCATATTTTGTACTACAAATTAATAAATAATTGTGATAGGTATAAACCCATATTATTCGAGTAATAAATTTTTATTTGTATCATGTATAACATTTGACCTCTCAATTTTACACTCAGCGCTTGCAATGTTGTTTTAAAATTTGATAGAAAAGCTATGAAGAGATGTAATTAAATATAGAAACGTGAGAGGCCAATCGTCAACGATCTGAACAAATATTTTGAACTGTACATGTGACCGTGACAAAATGTACGAATCATAAAACACTTTGCAATGACAACGTTAGGGCTTCCTCTGTACATTCTACATTATTACAGATTAATTATAATTAACTAACTTATCTCGGCGTAATTACATTAAATAGTAATCTAACGATCATGATATTTGGCGCGGACTGTATACATGACGGAAATACATCGTCATGATGGATGACAGGAGAGATGGATGGCAATGAAGACTGAACATCTCGTGAACTGAAAGGCCGATGACCCTACAAGGAACTAATGGTTTCATTAACACATACGTACTTCTCTGCATACGTGTTGTGTCTGTGTGTGTGCACGTGTGTGTGTTTGTGTTGGTGAGTAAACTTGACCCATAGGCTCCCCTGATGCTGTTGCAATTATGTTTACATATGTGAAACACCAATCGCGGATGTTCTAGATACAGGAGACGAGTCTTTAATTTGGTTGAGTGAAAGATTTGGATAATTGTAGGTCACTCAAAAATTTCCATTAATAAAAATTGTTAGATTCTATAAGGACGCCTTTTCCTTATCTACAGTCTGTTCAAAAGTATAGATACATTTCGACAATAGTATGAAAGATGATGTTGCGTTTACGATTCAGGTTTTTGAAAGGGGTTTTCCCAGCTATCCATCTAAATTATAAATTTTAAAATACCAGAAAAAACAATACCTGAAATATAAAAATCTGACATTCTTATTGTTAAGGCCGGTCTTTTCATCTACCAATGAACCGAATAAGTTATTCGTCCAATAAGTAAAAAATTACGTATCAAAAAATGTCATTTGGAACTATGATTTCGATGCGACATTTTTCATATATTTGGCGAATCATTTATTCGGTATTTTTTTTTCATAGATGGAAAGATTGACCCTTATTTCATTAAATTGTAAATAAACAAAAATGTTCGTTGACCCGACTTATTATAATAATGCGTTGGAATCCTTTTGGAAGAATTTTTTTATTTATTTGGAATCGGTTGGATCAAAATTCAAGAACCATTTTTAGGTCCACCCTATCTAGAAATTTAAAAATAATTATAACATAGATACCGTGATCTGCTGGATTGCGTACCATATCCAGAAATGGGTAAATAAACTGATAACTTAATTTCCCTCTACAAAAAACTTGAATTTTATACCAAACTCGATGAAATTCTAATAACTATTTTAAAAACAATTGACGATCGCTAAAATGTTATGTTACATATATTAGTACAAATTTGATAGAATTTAAATTTAATTTTTAACATTTTAGATTCATGGTAACGCATCGGACTATGGATTATAAAATCATCGATTCTAATCTCACAGTCGGCAAATTTTCTAAATTAAATTTCGAAAATTGTCGCCACAAAATTACCTTTATCCACTACCATCTTTGAAGCATAGTGCCACACTCAGAAATGGGTAAATGGCGTGACTATGATGTATATTTATAGTTTAAATTTTTTCCCTAAGACCTTTAGTATGATACCAAACCCACTATAATTCATGACATTTGAGTTCAAGTCTCCTTCCTTTATAAGACCTTTAAACCGATATCCACCTGGATAGGGTTTAATTAATTGCAAATTTCCAAATACATATGCAGTATTATTAATCATATAATAAATTTTTTTATTTTAATTGAAAGTAAATATAAAGATATTGCAAATAATATTTTTTATATATAAATATCATTACTAACATCTTTTAATTATATAATTTTTTTCGCATGTTATCTCTTATGCTTCTCGAAATAGTAATTCAACAATCTGTATAAAAAATGCGGTTACTGATTGTCTTGAAATTATAAGTAAAATTAGAAATTTTCCTCTACAGACATTCATTAAAAATATAATAATGCGAGTTTTCCAAGATCTAAGGAAAGCAACGCGTATTATTCCAGTAATCCCGAATGACGTACCTATTTCTGCATAAGAAGGTATTAAACAAACAGATAAAAGCGTGAAAATTTTTAAATCCGCATCAATTATATAACAGAAACAAACACACGGCATAATACCTATATTCAGCACATATTTGCATATCTCCACAATATTTAAAAACCATACCTATCATTTGCATCTCACATGAATCACTTCTTTCTTACATTTGTAATAATTATGTACACTTCGCTAACAGCAAAAGAAAGAATAACATAAACACGAATTCTTCGCAGAAACAGGTACAGCACTTTCAAAAGGTATTCAAACTAACTGCAGGAAACAGGAGACACTAATAGAGCAAATAGTTTTGTTGCAATACATCGGACTGTGGATCATGTGATCCTTAATTTGAATCCCACAGCCCATAGTAGCCATTTAATTTTATCTATATCCACTTCACTAACATCTTTGGGGGGCGTGACTTGACGCCTGGTAACTGCGCTTTACTTATCGAGAACTGCAAAAGCAAAGTGCCCCAATCAAAAAGGGTAAATAGCCTCGTAATAAAAATATAAATAGGTACTGGATGTAAAGATCTTTTTAATTAACTTTAGTAGAGGTGGTCTATTAAAACAGCATTATCCAAAATGACCTTCCAATCCGATTGGCCATCCTGGAAGGTCTTGATCAAACCCTTGGATGGACGAATTTAAACAAACAGAAAGAACAACATGGAATAGAACAGCCTAAAATAGAGCAAAATGGAAAAAGATGAAAGAGGCCTTCGTTCACATCTACTAAAACAAATTTTGAAAAAAAAAATATATTTTTTTTAATGATAATATCGTATCAAAATAAAATAATCTTTATATCTGGACGTTTATTTGACTGTGTTTATTGTAAAGTGCAAATAATACTCGAAATCTGTCATACAGCATTTATTCTTCTTACATAACCGATGATTTCGAGTATTATTTATACTTTAAAATAATCTTTGTTTACTCCTTTGCATATTAAATAATCATATACTCATAAATTTGTGATCGAAAACATGGTTCCATCGGTTTTCGATATTCAAATAGAATATAGATTTATTTGTTAAAAGCAAAATTAACAACAGAACTGTTATACATATTTATATTAGTAGCTACATGCACAAAAATGGTACATACATACATAAAATCACGCTATATTCCACACAGTAAGGTAGCACGAACTTTGAAATACAATCACCCACAAATCCCTCACCTTCAGTCCAAACATTCTTAACCTGGCACACCACTTTCACCCCGTCCACAATCATAGTTCGTCTATTCTTCACACTCGAAATCATTCGTTCACACAACAAACCATCAATCATATCAAACCACGTATTCCTCGGACGATCACGCAATCGCTCACCCTTAACCTCGCCCGCATATATTAATCGCACCAACCTTTCAATCAACATTCGCTTAAGATGCCCAAACCACCTCACCTTATATAAATATATCACGTCTCATATATTCCTCTGAAATACCTTATTTCCAGAGCAGTTATATTTTGTTCATGCATCTTTAACCACACCCAACATTAAGAACAATACATCAATGTAGGCACTAACATACCACAAAAACACTCAATCTCTACATACATTCTCGTTTCGAGAAAATGTACCAAATACACCAAACAACATTGCACCCTACGGACAACTGCCTTCCAATTTGTCAGTCAATATGTCCATTTATCGAAAACATACTACCAAAATACAAACTTATTTCCTTGTCTCAATCTAAAACTTAAATTACATTATACTTTTTTCGTCTAGATTTTCGTTCGAGTTTCATTCGCGAAATTTTGAGCCATATCTAGTATAATGTAGATCAGAAATTTCTGTTGGATTTTCATACTAGATTCTAGTACAGAAATACACACTCTGCTGTATTTTTCTATTCGAGTTTTATACTAGAGACTACTACGTTTCGAACTATTATCAGAAATCAAGTTTATTTTGAGGCGCATAAACTGTTGACGTTTTGTCATAAAGTCGTTAGTTTTTAACATGGTGTTTGAAAGTTGTCGTTTTAAAAAAATGTTTTACTATGTTATCCGTCGTTTAAATAATTATTTCAACAACAATGTGACAAAATGCAGTAATCCAGTTTCAGTTGTATAGTTTGTCAACTTGGTCTACTTCGGAAAATGTCAAAATTACTCGATTTCTGAAGAATGGTTTTCAAGTAAAGTATGTAAATTGAAGAAAACTCGAATGAAAATTGAACCAGAAATCTAGTATCTATGAATCTAGACGAAAAAGTACTATAATATAATTCAAGCTTAACACCATTATCTGAAACATTATGGGTGCATTATCATAATTTTGAAGTTGTAGTATTTAACAAAATAGAATCCCTATTTGTAACCATTACTGAAGAGTGCCCCAGTCAATCTATAAAGATGAGAAGTGAATTCACTAGCTAGAAAAATGGACTATACCTTTATAACATTTATAAATTCTATGTGGCGTGATTATTAATATAAAATTTGTAGCACTCATAATTATTATAAGTGATATTTTCTTAAATTGCAAATTTTTATAAGAAGCGTTCGAATGTATTTTAACTCAAGTATACATCGCGATCGTGCTGCCCGTGTACGAAGCGGCCAATTAGCTAATTAAAATATTGAAAACGTATCGAGAGAAATATGTTATTAGAAGACACGATTACATATTTATAAGTCGTGATGTACTGACTCTTTAATGAACTTTACACGTTACATATGTCAATTAAAAAAGAACTTTAACTGAAAACAGGAAATGTTATTTGTATTAAAGTACAGGGCAAGTGTTACGTCATACCAGAGACGTGCGTTAGGGGATATTATGGGAGTAATTTATAATTAGGTAATTTAACTAAATTACCTATTCCTATTTGCACTATCAACACAATTTTAAGTACGAAAGACTGACAATATCGTTTCGAATGTTCGACAGCAAGGTAAAGTACTTCACAAAACATTGTGGTTCGATTTTCATTTATTTATTTAAAGTAAAAATAATTTTGTTTGTGTAAATGTATTCCAAGCACACAGCGACTTTTGCTAAATGAACAAATCAAATTCACAAAAACATGCATACTATCAATAGGATTCGAACTGTAACAAGGTGAATAGTCAGAATACGATTTATTGTTTTACTGTCAAGACAGTTTTAAAATATCCAGTTTTAAAATGTGTTTGTACGTAAATGTAGCGAAAGCCGATTTGAGAGGGGTTCTTGAATTAAATTTATTGCTACATGTGTGAGTAATTTTATTAGGTTTTCAGTTTTCAGAAATAGTCAGTTGAGATTATCACTGCAAATTGGGCATCCAAAATTACAATACGATAACTAGTGGTAGAAAGTTGAACTAACTATAAGGTACATAAATTTCATTGTATTTTGAAATTAATTGTTATTTAAAAAAAAATTAATAACAATAGTAGTTATTTTAAGATATAATATAAGTATTACATTTGTTTAAGCCGTATTATTTAAATAAGATGTAAAAATGAAAGGTACATTATATTCGTAGATTATAGATTAAGATAGAATTTTCTTCAAGAAAAACCTATAAAAACAGGAAAATTTGCAGTGTGTGTGGCAACAGTTCTGCTGCCAACACAATCAAACTATCAATATTAAGCACGCTTTCGCCATCATAAGATATCATATACAAAATAATAATAATAATAATAATAGTTATTATTCAACAGGACAAGCCCAATTACAGAATAATATAAATAAACAATTATACATGAAAGAAAGAAAATCTCTAATAATAAGTATCCTACAATATCTCATTCAATTTATCTTTAAATACCCTTAAACTAAGTGATGAATCTAAAGCTGTACAATGCAAATTATAAACACGACACATGGTATTAAGAACAGAGTTAAAATGATATCCTGTTCTAGAAAAGTTACAAATAAATGATTGTTCACCTCTGGTGTTACAATTATTGACATAGAAATTTAATCGCCCTAACAAATTTGAGTCATCAATAAGATTGTTTATTAATTTATAAATGAAAAGAATTTGTTGTATAAAACATCTGTTTGTTAATGGCTTCAAACCAAAAATTGGTAACAAATTTTCATATTCATTATGAGGCCAATAATGGAACAATCTGTAATGAACAGTTTTAACAAATTTTTTTTGGATACCCTCAATTGCATTTGTTAAGTATAGCTGCGAAGGGTTCCAAATAATGCGAACATAATCGAGTTTACTCAAAACTAAGCTAGTGAATAAAGTTACATAGCATTTAATATTATTGAAATTATGCGTAACACGCAAAATAAATCCTAAGATCTTATAACACTTACTAATTGTAATTTCGGTATGGTACAAAAAATTCAATTTTGTGTCAAGGAACAATCCAAGATCACGTACAACAATTACACGACTTAGAATTAAATTATCAATGTTATAATTAAAATGAATACAATTATTTTTCCTTGTAAAACTAATAATTTGACATTTGTTGATGTTAAAACGAAGCCGATTTTGAACAGACCATAGGTATAACTTGTTGAGATCAGACTGCAACAAATAGCAATCCTCAGTACATGAAATAATGCGGTAGATTTTCAAATCGTCTGCATACATCAAACATTTAGATGATTCTAGGACCTCTGTAATATCATTTACAAATAATATGAAAAGTAAAGGCCCTAATATTGACCCTTGAGGGACCCCCGAGGAAACAAGAAAACGAGCAGATGAAAAACCATTACAATAGACGTACTGTATACGGTTACTTAAATATGATTCACATAACAAGTACAAATTTCGTGAGAACCCAATCATTAATAATTTGTATAACAATATTTTATGATCAACTGTATCGAATGCTTTCGAAAAATCGGTATAAATAGCATCCACTTGTTGTTTATCATCTAGTGCATCAAATAAAAATTGAACAAAGGTAATTAAATTAGTGGTAGTTGACCTTCGGCTCACAAAACCATGCTGAAATTTACTAATATAGTTGCTGGTTTGAGATTGAATATGCCGATGCAAAATGTATTCATAAAACTTTGAAGGCCAATCTAAACATGACACAGGACGGTAATTAGAAATTTGATGTCTATCTCCTGATTTGTAGATAGGGACTACTTTAGATAATTTCCATTGGTCTGGAAATGTATTAGTTTTTAAGCTCAAGTTGAAAATGCACTGTAAAGGGTAAATCAATAAGTCTGAGCAGCCCTTGTAAATATAAATAGGTATACCATCAGGTCCTACAGATTTGGTGTTTTTCTGAGCAGCAATAGCATTAGAAATTTCATTCAATGTGATTTCTGGAATAGTAATATTATCACAAATAGATGGATTGATAGAGAAATTCGAAAAGTCAATGTTACAGATATCATCATTGAATACAGATTTATAAAAATTTGCAAAGGCATTTACAATTTCGGGACCCGTTTCGAGTGAATTATTATTGTGGTACATAGTAGATGGTATTTTCTTGGCATCTTTTTTTGAGTTTATAAAACTCCAAAAATTCTTTGGATCTGTTGCAATACTATCCTGTACAGAGCTTAAGTATAATTCGTATGAATTTTTGATTAAATTTTTAACAGTGGACCTTATAGTTCTGTATTTTTGGAGATAAACAATGGAACCATATTTTTTATGCATTCTTCTGTAATGTTCTTTTTGTTTTAGATAAAATTTGATTTCTTTACTGAACCATATAGGATATTTGTTGCTACGTTTTACATATTTAGGGAAACAAACATCAAAAATATCGTACAATACTGAATAGAAACAATCGACAGCACTGTTAATATCGGTACAGGTTTCCAGCAATTGCCAATTAGTTTCTCTTAATTTACTATATAAAAGACCAAAATCACCCTTACTAAAATTAAATGAAACATTTCTATTTTCATTTAAATTGGAATGCAAACTTTTTATTTGAAATGTACAATCAATGAGTAAAGCAGGGTGATGTTTGTCTTCTGGCAATAAACTAAAAATACATTTCTCTACACTACAATCATTTATATTAGTAATTAAGACGTCCAAAATATTGTTGTTATTATTCGCTAATCTATTCATCTGCTCCATGTTTAATAAGGATACAAAGTTATTAAATTTACTGACACTGCTACATATAGTACCGTTAAGGTAAAAATTGTTCAAATTTGTTACATTAAAGTCACCTACAATTAAGATTTTCGCAGTGTATATGAAAGGCAATGAACTAATAAAATCAAATGAATTTGACATGTACCTTTCGTGAATTTACTGAATTGTCATCAACACCATCTCTTGCTAATTTCGAATTAACTTTATTTTACACATTTTCCACTAGTCCCCGAGCTACAGAACCTAAAACTCTACGAAGTAGGACCGCTTCCTCTACTCGATCGAAGGTAGTAGAATGGTTATTTACTTATGGTCTGTGTTTCCATCTACGAATAAATTTCCGAATAAGTTAGAATAAATAAAAAAAAGTAGGCTAGAACTATGCTATCTTTTGAGCTATGATTTCGATGCAATATTTTTCATCTATTCGGCAAATAATATATTCGGTATTTTATTCGTAGATGGAAAGATCGGCCCTTAGTTTTTTCTAGAGTTGGAAAATTCCTGGGAATTTATTTTTTGGGAAATATTCCCAAGAAAAATATGGAAATTTTCCGGAAACTTGCCTTCTTGTTTTTAAGGTATGTAAATGACAAAAACAATGTTTGTATTGAAAATAACAACATTGGAAACAATAACTATCATAATCATAATATACCTACCACTCTGTTGGTATAATTTCTTTAATTTCTTTTTTAAGTTTTTGTTTTCCTGCTGATGGGCAAGAATTAAATTTTAAAATATGCTTTCTAATTTTTGTAGGGTTTGCTACATATTTAGCCTTGCAAAATATGCATCTTCCAATTTTCATATTACTTTCAATAGTTTTTTTTTTTTTTTTTTAATAAGCCCAAACTACAGATATTTGTCTTCCCATTTTTACGCGCGAATGTCGAGTGTGATCTTGTATTTAAACAAGAAGTAACAAGAAACATAGGTTATGTCGAAGAGAAAAATTCCCGCGGAAACATTCCAGAAATATTTCCAGGAATTTATTTTGTAAAGTTTCTAGGCAAGGAAATATTCCCGATAAATTTTAATTAATTAGTTCGTTCTTGCACATATTGTTTTTGTCATTTTACTTACAAATTTACTGACGTACATCGTATATCTGCCGAAATTTTCCTACTTGTACAATAATTTTCGTACGATTACCAACACTGAGTTACTGAAAATCGTAATAGGTATATTGGTTTACTTTAAAAACTTTTAAGGACGATTTTGCGTTCTCTAGTGTCAATTTCAAATAAATAATATTACTAGATTATTTCATTTAAGTTTTTAAATAAATTGTACTATATCTAAATAATCTGGTATGGCGATACTTGTAAATCTAAATTAATTTATTTTGATTGATACTATTTTGATTGATACTATTTTTCAACTTCTGTGGTTATAGCGTTGATACAATGTTGTTATTAATTACACAGTCATATTATGATGAATTAAATAAGTTTATTCAGGTTTATGTTTTTTTAATGTACTCTATTGTTCATATGGTATGTTGTATATTATACTTTGTTGCTCGTACTTTGCACATTCTGAGATTCTGTTTTGCTATTAATTATCTCTTGTCTTCGTCGTATATTGGTGGTTCTGTTTTTTTCGAAAATATATTTGTGTTATACAATTTCAGATTTAAAATGACATAAATCTTAAATTTAGTGTTTAATAATTACATTTGACGTAAAAGAATTAAATTTATTGTATTGTGTCCAATAATTTTCCACTTCCGGTTTTGCAATTATAACCAAAATGAATTCAATTCCTCATACGGATACACATCTAACTATTCTAGCTGTTCATACATCCATACAGACATCTTTGATAAAATTTCCAAAAGGTATTCAGGGGACCACAAAGTATGTATAACAAGTGAAATTTTCCAATATTTTAGAGGTGAATTCGTTAGCGTTTTATTCTTTATAAAAATAAATTTAAAGTACCAATGAAATATCCTTATTATTTAATTAAATATTGGCTAGCGTCGTCCACGGTAATAATAATTTAAATATAAAATAGCATAACAAAAATTCTGAATTAAATAATGTTTAGCATTGAAAATTGCACAATATTAAAATTTCACTTGACCCAAACATTTCTTAACATATTATTTATTTTTATAATAATTATGATTTCCGCAAGTTCAAGATCAAAATATTGCTAAAAGATAAAATATTTAATGATGGTTTAATTATAAAACCAGTCGTTCATCCTTGATTGACACATCAAAGTGAAATTATATACAGGATATCTAGACAATTTTGAAACATTTATTTTACATAAATAAAGAAACTGTCTGAACCTGAAAGTAATTAAGAATAAATAAGTGTTTTCTCGTACATATCTCTAAAGCAGGCATTACACGATGAAGTATTTCTTTTCAAGTGATTTTAATGACATTTGATAGCTAATTCGCCTATTGTTAAACATGCGGATAGATAATACGTTAAAGCAGCAATGTGCAAGAGTATGGCTAAATTTTTAAGAAATTTTAAGAAAAAGTACCGCACATTCTTTTTTTGATTCATCTATCCTATTTTAAACTTACGACATTGTGTGAGAGAAAACTTTTTAATGTCACTTGAAAAGAAAAACTTCATCGCATAATGCACGCTTAACGAATTCCAAGAAATATTATTTAAACTCAAAAATTGTTTATGATATTAATAATAATTAAAATGTTTCGGATTGTAATTCATAAACATCTAATTAGAATTTACTTTATATTTACTTAATATTTATATTTAATAAGACAAAAATAATTGGAATATTTTATCTTCTCTCATTATTTAGCGATACAAAATATAACATAAAAGCGTGGTGACACATCGGATTATAGATCAAGAGATCCTCAGTTCATTTCTAATAGTCTAAAATATCGCTAATTTTAACTGTACATGTGCAATTCTTCCTCCCCAACACGACATTTCTTAACGGTTGGTAATAACATTTCACTGGTAAAAATTTTATTGCATACTGCAAATTTAAAGTGCTGTACTCTAAATGGCCAAATGACGTGAACATATACAAATTTAATCATGCTTTATGCTTATAAAAATAATAATAAAATAATCTGATGTGGCCAACACATAACTCCTTGATTAAGCAACTTTTCAACGCTGCAAAATAGAGCAAGTTTCAAATATAAAAACCTGATGCAAGTAAATTTCCACTTCCGGTTGATAGATTGCTACTAAAATCTAATCAGCTTGTAATTCAAATAATCGCATTCCAAATTCTAAATATGAAATTTAAAAACTCACTATACAAATTTTCATTCGTCACAATAACTGTCGATTAAATACTGATTTTTTTAATGTTATAAATTGTAAATATAAAAAATATATATAGAATGAAAAACTGAATCTAGTAAGCCTAAATAATGTTAATCAAATCAGCCTTCTTTACGAAATATAACCACACAATTTGAGCCTAATTGTCTAATTGACATGAGAAATGAAAATATATCTACATACTGTAATTGATTCTTGAATTAAGATTTAATCACAGATATAATAACCTTAAAATAGATTGCTTAAACTGTATTAAAACCACAGATCATATAAACTACTGGATGAAAGATTCTTGGATCTTGGATCGAGAGAGAAAGGTAGCTTTGTACCAAAATTATAATACGCATGCGCTGAGCGAAACTACATGTTTTAACGGACTAACTTAAAATTGAAAAATTAATTATAATATTGTTTCGAATCGAAGAGGATATAAATAAATAATATGCAAACATATTTTGATGAGAGAAAAAAGTACATAAATACAAAATATAAATAATTACAAATAAAATAAATAAAAATGACATTATCAATTTCTTTTTATTGATTTTGGAATAATATTAGTTTTGTATATTTTTTTGTCGTGTACCGGTTTTTGTTATTTAATTTTTACTTTCTTATACGAAGTATAAATTTAATAATTCTAACCTCACAAAACTTATTCATAGCGCGAACTGATGCGGCAGGCTGTCAGTTTATAGAAACTACGCTGATCAATTTTGGTACAAACATATCTATCATTTTTCCGTTTTCGTAGTTACGTATTTCGTATCCTACGGTTTGAATATTTTGCATAGTATCGTGTAGGAAATCCTTCATCGAATACTTTGTATGATGTAAGATTAAAGCGATACGCCTTTTTAAACATCAACATGAACTTCGCGCAAAAAACGGTCAAAAATGTCACCAAATTTGAAAACATAAGAGGGAAGAGTTGAAAATATAAAATTTATACAGCTTATTTATCATGTATTGTAATGGCAATATATAAATTAATTATAAATGTAAATATTTATTTATAATTGATTTAAATTAACTTAGCCAATTTTTTTCTAATTAATTCTGAATGTAAAGATTCTGTTTGTTTTCTAGAACAAAAGAAAATCAACCATATTTATAATATAAATGAGAACAATTATCACAAAATTATTAATGCAGATAGAAATGACAGTAGAGAATAAACATGAGTCGTAGAAAAACTTCAACTTCAGCTATCTTCCCTAGTTTCATGTCAGTGGATTTAACTCGACAAATGTCAAGTGTATCATAATATTTATGTTAATGTACTATTTTGATATCTAGTACATTTGATACGCTGTAAGGGGAGTTAAATTAATTCTTGACCTATTTGTAAACGATTTTAAAATTACCCGACTGCCTTGACACCACATAAAACAATCTTCTAAGAAAAAATTTATAAAATGTTCTCAAACAAATGATATTTCTACTAAAGAATTTTAAAATTCATTACGAAACTATTTAGAAAATAGCACCCACTATATTTGAGAGTTTGACATTAATATTGATTTATTTTATTACTTCATACATTTCGACATTTACTTAAAAACGTATATAATTACATACAGGGGCCGGTATGTTTTTGGGTATATTGAGAAAACTGATATTTTTTTTATTATTATTATATTTTAATGCAAAATTAAAAAGAAGGGGTGAATGACTAATGCGGAATTATGGGAAGAATAAATAATGGACTAGTAGTCAATTATTTTTAAAAAAACTATGCCAACGTTTCGCTAGCTATTGGGCTTCCAAAATTAAAATACGCTAACTAGTGGTAGAAAGCTAAACTAACCATAAGGTACATACATTTCATTGTATTTTGAAATAAATTGTTATTTTTTAAAAATTTATTATAAAAGTAGTTATTTTAAGAGTATTCCAGTGGAAGTATAACATTTGTTTAAACCGAATTATTTAAATAAGATATAAAAATGAAAGGTTCATTGTATTTGTAGATTATAGGTTAAGATTGAATTTTCTCCTAAAAAAACCTATAAAACAGGAAAATTTGCAGTGTGTATGGCAACAGTTATGCTGCCAATACTAATGCAAGCATTCGCCATCATAAGATATCATACAAAATGAATTTGACATGTATCTTTTGGGAATTGTAATCAACGCCATTTCTTGATAATTTGGAAGCCCATCACAAAATGACAAATAAGTTAATTATGTTATGATTTGACCCAAAAACATCGTACTAGATATAATAGAATTTAAAAAAATGATATTATTATTAAGATATTTGAGTTTTAAAGACGTCAAAGTATTATACGGCATATCTATCCTATTCCAAACTCTGAACTTCTTTTATTATTGAGGTGCCAGATTGTGTCAAATTAGTTGGCAATTAATTTGAATTGTTTTTTGTTTTACTTTGAGTTTCTTTTAAATACATATGTAATATATTATTTATTTATAACTAATAAATATTATTTTAGGACGACTCAACGAAATTAAAAACTTGTTAAAAGACATAGCTTAGCAAAATTTATCAGTGGTAAACAAACATTTGACTAAAATAATCTTTCAGTTTATTCATGTTTCTTTCTGAAATAAATGGAATTCATGTGTATTTTAGTTACTTCCACGAAAATTTATTTTAATTCCAATTAAATAATTTTCTAAACATAAATTAGAACATTTATGTGGCTGCAATTGTTTACAATCTACAATTCGTACTGTTTGAGATTAACCAACACCTTTACAATGACGTCACAACATTTTTAAAAACCCATTGTGGCTTAATTTATAATAATTAAGACTTTTTAAAAGTGTAGATAATCTTCAACCCATTGGGATTTTTCACCATTTTTTTTTATGAAACTTTATCTAAATTGAAGACTAACTACCCTTTTAAAAAGTCTTAATTGTTGTTCATTAAGCAACAATGATTTTTTTTTAAATGTTGTGACGTCATTATAGAGTTGTTAGTGGATCACAAACAGTAGAGATTTAAATAATTTTTGTCACATAAATGTTCTATTTTATTGTAATAATAATAATAAAATAAGTTAAAAAATATATTACTGGAAATATTTACAATCTGTACTGTTTAAGATCACCTCTACAATGACGTCACAACCTTTTTAAAAAATCATTGTGGCTTAATGAATTACAATGAAGACTTTTTAAAAGTGTGAACAGTCTTCAATTTAGATAATGTTCCATAAAAAAAATTTTAAAAAATGGCGAAAGACCCCATTCTTGCCAGAAAAATTAAATTGTTAAAAAATTTGGTATGGCTACCACACTATTATCTTGTTCTATTTAACTGCTACACTATTGCTATCTCGAGAAGTAGAAGAGATACGAAGTTCGTTAAATTAGCAAACAATTTCTAAATTATATGACTATTAAACTTTTTTATTTTAAATTAGAACCTACCTTTTTTATAGCTTATTCGATTCAGTATTTTTTTCTGAATACAACAATATAACATACTTATTAGTCCTAAATAATTAAAATGTTGAGAAAAATGCAAAAATGAATTGTTATTATTTCAATAAGATCCTCAGTTCGAATCCCACAGCTGACAGTCGCCAATTAAAATTTATCCCTGTGGTTCCCCCTCCACTAACATCTTTGGGGCCTATAATTTGACGGCTGGTAACCGCACTTCATACGCAAAAATATATCACATATCGAGATATGCGTAAGAGTGTCACACCCATAATGGGTAAAAGGCGTGATGATATATTTATTTTATTATTTCAATTTAATGATACAAATGAGAGTGCTATGGCATAAATAATTTGCTAATAAGAGTACAATTATATATTATTTAAAAAGCTTCGAATTCGAAAGAATTCTAATAACTAGTATAAAAACAATTGCTGATTGAAACATTTTTATTTAAAATTGTAGCTGAATTGAATATAAAACATCCACTTTCGGTTTTTCAATTATAACCAATAGCATTGTCATGAGATATTTCATTGCTTTATCTTTTCTCGTTGATAACTTATTATGCATACATCCATATCTATCTGCACACACAGAAGTAATTGAAAAATCTGGTCACTAATTCTGATATTTTTTTATACCATGTATAACAAATAAAGGGAGCAATATAAACAAAAAACATTATACTGTAAATCATCAATTTATTGTTTAATGTCATTTTAAACATAAATCAATAATTATTAGCCATTTTATAAGTTGATATAATCAAGTGAACTTGGTTTTTACAACTGCTCAGAAGTAACAAAAATAAAAACCGAGGATGATTACTTGTGCTCAAAATAAACAAACTTCTTTTTATTTTTATGCACTGTAATTTAGCAAGGTCTATATTTAGCAATACAGGTACTTATGTATGATTAAATTGCTCGTAATTTAAAAGCAATTATTGTAATAAAAATGACATTTTTCAGTAGCTACCTTGTGTTGAATACCATTGATGAACTTATTAAGAGAATACCAAAGCAAATAGTTGTATTTGTAGTAATTTTAAGAATACCACTCACGTTCTAGTTTACAAGTTGATAACTGCTACAAACAATCTAACAGTAGGATATACGGGGTTCAATATTAGATTAGATCTGTGCATAGATTCATTTGGATTTCAAGACGGTAGAGTAGGCGCTGTATCGGTTGATGATTTTTTTTATGTTACAGGAAAAACAACGCCAATTTCGTATTGTAGCGAAAGTTTGTTTCCCATGGACTTAAATACTGAAAATATAAAAAATATTTAGATTGAAAAACTGCATCTAATAAGATTAAATTATATTACTCAAATTGGTCTCCTTCACGAAATAGAAGCAAAAGAAAATTCACAATTTGAATCTAATTACATATTGTCATGAGTAATAAAACTGTCAAGAAAAATGTTTAAGTTAAGTATTTGTTTTATTTCTCATGGCAATCTGTAAATAGGCTCAAATTGTGAATTTTATTTGCTAATATTTCGTTAATGAGACAGATATATTAGTATAATTTATGCTTATTACAGTTTTTCATTCTAAACATTTTTTAAATTATACTTTTAGTTTAAAAAACAAACTGCAGCTACAATACGAAAATAGCATTGTATTCCCTATATAACATTTTAATAATCACTACTCAGTACACAAAATTAATGGTTAGCTTGTATACATTTTTATAAAATTATTAATTACATTTTTCCGTACATTGTAGAGATATGTTAATACTATGCAGCTACCACGGTTATTTATTGATTTGTAAAATTAAATTTTGATGTTTTTTAAATAAAAATTAATCTGTTATTTTCAATATTATGGAAAGGTGAACAGATTTCACCTTTCCGCTATATTGAGAATATTCACATTTGTGGAAGTATATTGAGTCACATATTAATTAGATGTTTTGTCAAAATTACTTAAAAATCTCTGGCATTTGAAGATAGCTACTGAATGCCCCAAATATTATGGGTCACTATTTATAATTTGAAACTATATAAGCTGCCAGTTAAATTAAATGCAATATTTAGTGCACATTTTTCATATGTCACTAGAAAATATTTGAATAGGGCCTGTGACCTAATTTGGATTTTTTACCTCCTACATATAACGTATATGTAAAACACACAGACAATAGTAGCACAATGTAGAAGAAGTACGGTGTGTGTCGCCTATAAAATTGAGGCGCCGCTAATTTGCGGCTTCAATGTGTCTTGGAAAAGAAAAAGTTTAAATTCTCTGAATCGCCAAATCAATGAAATGTTTTGTTTGTAGCCTAAAAAATTAATTTAGTCTGGCACTTGCGAATTGTTTTACTATTATTGATTATTGTCGATTATGATTTTTATTTTATTTATTGATTTGGTTTTTTTTTTTATTAATCTAATTTTTCATTGTATAAAGAAAAAAATGAAGGAGAGACAAACACTAATTTCGAGTGCTTGTCTTGTTTTTCACGTAAAATGCGAATCTGCAAAAAAAATTTGGGGTTCCCATTTAAGATTTCAAACTTACCCCCGCCCCACCCCACCAGGGTTGGGGCGGGGGGGTTGAATTTGGTGTCATGGGATGTCCCCCTCGAAAATATTTTAGTCGTGTTTTTTGGATTTTTCATCCGATGCTTCGTTTCCCAGATATTCCTGAACGCAACTTAAAACGCCCCACCCTGTATATAAGAGTGCTTTAAACAGAAAATGAATTACTTATTTTGTCTTTTCCACTAATAGCATTAAAAAGTGTCCCTAAATACAAGCCCTACTAGTAGCTAGTAGCAATTCTTACAGGAAACATGTTCGACCTCGCACTGAGAAGTCAAATAATTAGGTATTAAAACAGACTATCGTATGTATGTAATTTGATACACATATTCCTCTCATAGAAGCTTGTCCGTATAAATGTGACATCATCCGCTTAATTTGTCAGCATTTCGGTACAATATTCGTTTGCGAACGACCGTTCTACGTGCTTTGGAATTCTATGACTTAGTTGAGCCAAGCACCCTGAGATCCCGATGTGCAGGCGACAGTGAAACCGGTATTCTGCCAGTTACAAATTCACTGAGCTCGCAATAAACACCTCAAATTACTGTAAATTCTATTAAAATCCTGTTCGCCAGAAATAGATTTTATTAACAGCCATTACAAGTTTGCAGGACGCCAGACGCTATCTTTGCATTTTCGATGCTTCTTTGCTCAAGGAAATATGTTTCATCCCGTCGGATTTCGTCCGAGGGCAATGGTACTATAGTCTATTCCACGAGACCTTTCTAAAGGGACAAATATAGTTCTGTGATTGGTTAAAGAAATATAGTGTACCATATACGCTTGGAATTTTGAACTAATTTATATGCACAACTCTAATTCCACCACCAGTTCGTACACTGTTATTAAAAAATCTGATGTGGCCAGCACATAACCTCCCGCCCAATACTACTCTTAAACGGTACAAAATAATATTTGATGATACAGAAACATACCATCTTATTTGTTTATTTTCTATTTATATTTGAGAATTTTAATTTTCTTTCGTATATTTATTTAATTTTTTGACATATTTCACTAAGAAAACAGCTTCACAATCACAATGACATGTGTCACATTTCGTAAAAAATTGAAAATTTTCCATGGTGTACTAGGAATGCAAGATTTGTGAAATCTAATTTCTTTATATTTTATTATCTCTAAATCTAATGAAAATTATTAAAATTAGTGTAATCAAAACA
The DNA here is from genome assembly GCA_963942605.1 of Poecilus cupreus. Lineage (NCBI taxonomy): Eukaryota > Metazoa > Arthropoda > Insecta > Coleoptera > Carabidae > Poecilus > Poecilus cupreus. Next base: position 4,575,164 of record OZ012722.1, read on the forward strand.
AATGTAGAATTAAATATTCTTCAACTTTCAAAATAACATAAATTGTTGAAAAAGGAAATTTAACCGTGTTTTTCACGAAAAACTGTTAAGGGCTTCAAGTAAACTGCTACTTCCGGTCGACCAATTTTTATCCAAAATCTAATCAGCTCTTCATTTAAATATAAGATGCAATAATTCAAAAAATTGTATTTTTTGGTATTATAGTATTTGAGTTATGCGAGACGAAAAAATTGCCACAGACTACACACACACACACACACACACACACACACACACACACACACACACACACACACACACACACACACACACACACACACATACATACATACATACATACATACATACATACATACATACATACATACATACATACATACATACATTCATATATGCAGACATCATCGCGAAAATAGTAAAATCGTATTGTAGGGATCCTAAAACGTGCCTTTTCATTGAAAACTCACTACCCAATTTTCTGACCAAAAACAATACCTCCCTTACCTAGAGGTAGGCGGGAGGTAAAAAGAAAAGAATAAATTGCTCGGTTGTTTTGATTTATCGCACATTCTTATAAAAATATACAGATTTTAAAAAATAATAAATTTAAGCATAAATATTTCTAATATGCACATGTAGAAGCAACAAGATAATAAAAATATGCAGTAGCCAATGCTTGCTATAACTACTTATAAATGAAAACAGTATTTGCAAGTGTTTGAAGACTAATCACAGCACAGAATACCACGTGGATTTGTGTCCCTTTAATGAAAGGTCTCGTGGAATAGACTATAGTGTAGCAGTATTTCATTTAGTACACTGCTATATTTATTTTCCTATCCGACAACAATCATAAAAAAAATAGTCTTGGAAACGGAGAAATAAACTAACATGCAACTCAATTCTTTCGATTATATTCATGAAAGTAATATTTTCTTTGGTTATTTATTATTTAATTATCTTCTATTCACAACCAGTATTACAAACGTAAAGCACACTAATCTTCTTTATCTTTACACTTTACTTTTCGTACAACCCTCGTATATTAAAAACAAACGAACGAAATTTAAAAAATACTTAGTTATATCGTTGATAATTTTGAAACGAATTAAATTTTATTATACGGAGCAAATAGCTCCACCACACAACTTTCTTATAAATATAAATATAATAAATAAAAATAGGTTGTTATATTATAGGTTATTCTTATAATAACTATCGTTATTAAAATACAATTAGATACAGAAACGATACTGAGAAACTTCCGGGGACCTCAAAAAAATTATGTACATATCTAAAAAATATATACCATATACCATGAAGACCAAAATATGTAAAATATCTGATGGTATAAATTTCCTTTTCAGAAAGCTTCATTTTTATACAAAACTCAAAAAAATTCATTAAGGGCCGATTTTTTCATCTACGAATAAAGTAGCGAATAAATGAAAAATGTCGAATCGAAATCATAGCTCAAATGATATTTATTGTTCTAGCTGTCAATTTTTGATGCGTATTTTTTTATTTATTCGACGAAGTTTATTCGTAGATGGAAAGACCGGCCCTAACTATTATAAAAACGATTGACAATTGCTTAAAAGTAATTTTTTTATATTTTAGTGCAGCTTTCCTCTTGGAGTCCTTTAATTTGGCAGTGACACCAAACTCGACAATATTCAACTATCTATTATAAAAATCAGTTGAAAATCGTCAAAAAAATATTTTTATATTTTACTATAACTCTACTCACTGAGACCTTTAATTTGATAGCAAACTCCTTAAGATTTAATTAACTTATGTAGAAAACAATTGGCGATCGTCAAATGTTAATTTTTGACATTTGAGGTCAAGTTTTCACACTGAAGCCCATTTGTCACGATCCATAACTCGTGATTTTAAAATGACATTTGATAGCTAATTCGCCTACTAAAAAACAAGCGGTTAGATGGTAATGCGGTAAAGCAACAATATGCAAGTGTACGGACAATTTTTTAAAGGAAATTTCAAGAAAAAGTACCGCATATTCTATTTTTCAATTCATCTATCACTCTTACACTTACGTAATTGTGCGAGAGAGAAAAAAATTTAAAGCCAATTGAAAAGAAAAACTTCATCGTGTATCGCACGCTTATGAAAGTAAAAATTGGCATTTTGAAAAATTACCACAAAATATTTTAAGAAATTCTTGAATTTCAGCGATTTGGTAGCTGTGAGCTGTATAAAGTTGTTTTTGATCATGCCAATAAGGTTCGTGCAGTTACGTCACCAAAATGGCTACTGGCAGCTGTTTGGTAGGCAAACAAAGTGAATTCTGCTATTGAATCCATCGCCTTTTTTTCGATTTACTACTGTTTATGTGGTGTTTACTAAATTTTATGTTTGTCTTCGTATAGTGATTATTTTTTTACTCTGGAGAAGAATGTCCTGTTAGATATTTAGAGAAAATATCATTAATAGACAATGTAGAACCCCATCAAATAGATAAGAAAAGTGTGCACACTGACATTAAAAATTTTCCCAAAGTGACGTTTATAGACATTACTAATTATTTATTTTTATTATACGCAAAAAGTGATTACACACAGGGAGAATTGCGAGCATAAATAAAAGTCTAGATGCGTATCAATTTTATAAGTGTGGTTAGGTTAATAAAATCCAAGCAATGACATATGGAACCATTCCAATGTATTTTTTTAGTAGCCATGCATGATATTTAGTTAGTTAGAGTACCTAAAATTTTGAATAAATACTAACAGTCAATATTACTTGATATTTATTTACCAAGCATTTCAAATAATTGTATAATTTTATCTTCCTAGTGTTATTCACTGCATTATTACATGCTATAATTAATACATTACTGCATTAATGCATAAGCTTGGTACCTGCATTTTTTAATTTCATTTTCTTTGTTTATTGATATCTGTAACATTTGGTATTCTAAAAAACGACACATTGTCTCTATTTGATCTACTACTGCATCCAACTACGCAGTAAGTTACTAGCATTTCTACTACAAAGTAATAAATAATTATATACATAAGTAGTATTTCATAGGTACCTTCAATTTTACGTGTAAAAAAATATTCACAAAATTATTATTTTTAATCTAATTCTCTAAATATAAAAATTCGCTTCTGGATGTAAATCACTGCCTGCCTACCAAACAACTGACAGTAGCCATGTTGTGACGTCATCTGCACGAACCTTATACCATGCTAGGTCAAAAATTGGCAACTAGACACATTTTACATCAATGTTTGTACAATTGCCTAAAACTCATATTAAACGCTTTTTATAGTCGCACCCCTGTGTAGCACGGGTTTATGCATCAGAAAAAAATTTCACTTTTGGGTATGTCACATAATACACATTCACCCATCCATTCACACAAATTGTGGAGTCGGATTCAGGGCTCTTTAAAACATGTATTTCATTATTAAAAAAATCTTTAAATTATTAGTTGTGTAAGTCATAACTAAATCAATTTAAAGTCTGTGGAAACTACACCGGAATACAAACGAAGTGAATTGGCAATAATTGTGGACAGCTCGACACATTACTCGAATCTAATCCGGACGAAATCGCAGGGGTTAAATCCCCCGTCTGCAATTTGGATTCCATGCTGTTGTGTGCGTTTGGCGCGTCTATTTAGTTGTTTTGTATGGTACGCTGTGCGCCGCCATATTTGTGATGCTCTTTTATCTTTTTACGTGCGCGCCAAACAAGCATGCATAATTTATAGTAGGCATTTCGTTATATATTACCCGCTACACTCAAGGACGCGATCAACTTTAGTCTGATGTAGGGAATAAGGCTTTTTATCTTACGCACGGTTTCATGTCGAACGACGCATAAGATAATCTGCAGCTTCTGGTCTTTAATACAAACACGACTATCGCCAATTCATTACGAAGATAAACATGCAGAATGCTAATATATTCTGTATCGCTAATTTATTTTGAATATATGCATCATATCATGAGATAATATGTATCCCTGTCATATAGTGGATCGTGAGATCCACTGTCGAATCCCACAAATACAATAAGTAAATATATAGTAACAATAAATACATATTTACCTCCCGTTGAGGATTTACTGATGGACACAGAACAAAATAACGAAATATTTATATATGCAATTGATGTGCAGTAATAAATGAATTCACAGCTGATGTCAGTTATAACGCCAAAAGTATATAATTAAAACTAGAAGTTATTTTGTTACTACCAACTTAATTACCAACTTAAAATTACGCGGCAATTCAAACTTTTGTTTATGCCAACATTTTAACTTTAAGAATAACTATAAAACCAACCAACATGCCCATATCCTCAATTTACCGAATAGTTCGGTAAATTCGAAGGTACTCTTTATTACATGTATAGGTTGTTTTTGTTTCTGATGAGTTAAATTTTGGAGGAATAGACTATTAGCAGATCTTTATTCCAAAATTTGCGAGGCATGAAATACTTAAAAAAGGGATTATACTGTATAAATTGTGTTATTGCTTTATAATTACCCATGATTAAAATAAAATTCCAAATAATTATTGTATTAGAAAACAACTCTACGTTTAAAATTTAATGCATTCATTATACTTATATATTCGCACTGAACGACACCAAAATGATCTGACATATAAATAATTATAGAATAGATATTTCAATTATAAGTTCTCTAGGCAACTATAATTTATTAAAATATAAGTAGATACATAAACGATATTTAGAAAATTCAAAGAAAAAAAGAAATTATGTATATATCTTTAAAAATACATCATATTGGGCTTCCAATATTAAAATACGCTAACTAGCGGCAGAATTCTGAACTACGTCTCGCGGTACATTGTGTTTTTGACGTTTATTCTGAGTTTTTATTTGTTTAAAGAATTTGAACTTATTTGTTATTTTTTCTAAATTTATATCAACAGTAGTGACTATAGAAGAATTTCAATGGAAGTATTACATTTATCTGTGACGTATTATTTAAATAAGTACTACATTTAATTTGTAGATTAGAGGTTAAGATGGAGTTTTCTCCAAAAAAACCTGTTAAAAACAGAAATATTTGCATTGTTTATGGCTGGAGTTCTTCTGCTAATAAAAGTCGAATAGTTCGATTTCATTCATTCTCAAAAAAGGTGAAAGACTAGTTTGTGTGAAGAATAAATGGGGTGTCACAATGATGTGTGACAGTGTGACAAATTAAAAGCATGGAAAAGAGCATTGAAAATTGCGATGATATTGTTGATGTACTTCCACATAATATTATGTGGCCACTATTTATTATTTGCTGGTCTTCTGCCATGCTTCTAGAAGATAAAGAGCAACGTGCGAACTTACATAATATACTATCTAAATCTAAGCAAATAAATGAATCTATGCTACTATTTAAACTAAAAGTAAAATAAAACTACTGAAAACAACAACAAATAACTACAAAAATATGAATATTAAATACTACTAGAAAATATATACAACTACAAACTAATATCAACAAAGAAAAATGATAACCTATCTTAAACAAAATAATGCTACAGTTATTAACTACTTACCTACAATAAAAAACTACAAAACAACTAATGGCAAATGTAAATATAACTATAGTCAATAATTAATAATAATAACATCTAAACAAATCTACCAAATACACTAATAAAACACAAATTACCACAACTAAAGCACGCATTCGCCATAGAAGACCATACAAAATGAATCTGACATGTACCGCTAGAGAATTGTGATCAGCGCCATCTCTTGATAGTTTGGAAGCCCAATACCGTAATCTGCTGTAGCTGTAAGCAACGTGCCAAATACAAAATAAATAAATGACCAATAATATATATTCTTTAGAAAGCTTCAATTTGAGTTCCGAAAGAATTCCAATAACTATCACTCAAAAATACTTGATTTTAATATATTAGTGGAGCTCTCCTCTATTATGAGACCTATAATTTGATAAGCTAGTTCAACTAATATTACATAGTTATCGTCCAAAATAAGTTTTTAACATTTAAGTACAAGTAATCTCTCTGACATCTTTAATTTGATGCCAAGCTCGATAGTATTTAATCAATATTTATTGCATGTCATTTTTTCAAATATATTAGTATTTCCCAAAACCGGAAGACGATACGAGAAAATTGCTGATATTTTCCATTCCAAATAATATTACTAAAATCTTTTATTTGTAACTTTATCGAAATAAATTAAATTTATTATTTTGAATGTCAAGTAAACTTCCACTTTTAGTTTTGGAACTGTTGCCAAAATCAACTCATTATTTCCGCAATGTCATGAAACTTATAATTATGAACTTTCGTTCTATCTTGTCTCGTTCGTGAATCATAGAACTTACAAACACAAATCCATTCATACATCCATCCACAAAGACGTCATTGTGTAAATAGTCAATCAGGATCAGGCTACCTCAAACCATGTGTTTCCGTAAACATCTCGCAATCAATTTTTTTTTCATGATCGTTATCCTTTAGTTTTATTTAATTTATTTGTATCATAATATCGTTACACTATTTACTGAATAGGAGTGCCACTCTGCTTACAAAAGATAAGAGGTATATAAAATGCAAAGAGGGTTTAATAGTCTTTCTCCAAATAGAGACGATTTTGTCAGTTGTGGGAATCGAACTGAGGATCTCATGTTCTACAGCATGATGCGTTATTACTATTTTTCTTTTTAGTTATTTTTTATACAATAAAATAAAGCTGCATGTACATTAAAGTTCGAATATCAAATTACAGAATATCTACATTTTATACTAAAGTATCTTGACATTTGATATGAAGTCCGGAAACGGCCATTGACCGAAAAAACACTAAAAGAGGAGTGGATTCCCCTATGCAAATTTGTTTCATTCCGATCGCACGAAAAATGTTAACTTTTTGTAGTTTTTTCAATCCTCAATATTTCTTGTTGACAATAAACAACAACATACCAGAATTATGAATAATATTAAATTCAAATCTTCTCTCTTCTCAAGATAATTTGATGATTGGCCACACATTAGCCATATACAGGACATTATTAAAATTTAATTTTTAGTAGTTATTTATTATTACTAAGTGGTCTCAACTGCTGAGTTTATATGATTGGCCACACATTAGCCATATACAGGACACTATTAAAATTAAATTTTTAGTAGTTATTTTTTATTATTATTAAGCGGTCTCAACTGCTGAGGTTATATGCCGGCTCGGAACCTCGTCTTCGGTGGTGTGACAATGGCACGCAGTGTTCGCTGGTATGGGTCACCCATCCATACTGACCGCAGGCAGCAATGCTTAACTTGCGTTATCGAGTGATCCGGCTTCAACGCTACTTGCCAAGCCGTTGCCAATGTAGTTTTTTAAATAGCTCCTTGGTAACGCATCGGACTTTCGAATTCCACAACCGACAATTGTCATTTTACATTTACCCCATGTAGTTCCCCTGCACTAACACCTTTGGGGGTTTGGGTCCGTGACATCGCATAATGGAGAAATGGCGTGATGATGTACCGTTTAAAAATTAAATTTTGCTGACAATTATGTGTTGGCACCATCAGGTTTTTTATATTCTGAAATATTACTTTTACTGAATTTATCATGTTGCAAAAAAACAAAAACTAACATTAAATTGAATAGTTATCGGGCATTATATCAGATTTATATCACTTACTGAGATCTGTGAAAACAGAGTACCACACGCAAAATGGCTAAATGGTGTGAAGATATACAGGGTGTCCCAGATTTAAACGGCCTAACTTAAACCATAGATTAAACACCTAAAAATAAGGGGACAAGTTCATTTGAGCAAATGTCCGTAAATGCTTCATTCCAGAGATATTCATGTTTTTCTTATTGAGTAGCGTTACTTTAAAAAATCAACATCATAATGAAATATCTAATATTATCGTATTGAGATGTTACATATTAAATTAAAAATAATTAGTTTATTACCCAATTTCAAAACAAAATTAAGTTTTCTTGCACTGATGTCTGGGAAAAAATGAGAAACTATCAATGAATTTAAAGCAATTTATTGTTTAAAATAATAAAGTAATAACATAACTTCATAAACTATTTTTTTAAATAATATTTGTTCAAAATGTTCACCTGCAACACGTAAACAAGCACTAAAATGATCCGCCACAGATATGGTTTCGCAAAGTTGAATAATTTATCTACGTAGTGAGTCAAAATTATTTATCGGTTCTTCATAGAGTTTTTCTTTTATGGCACCTTATAAAAATTTCTTATATTCATTGATATTTTCTCATTTTTCCTTGACATCAGTGCAAGTAAACTAAATTTTGTATTAAAATTAGGTAATAACCAATGTATTATTAATTTAATTTAATTATCATGTCTCACATCAATAAGATAATAGTGAATATTTCGTAATGAAGTTGATTTTTTAAAGTAGTGCTACTCAATAAGAAAAACATGAATATCCCTATTTTTAGGTGTTTAATCTTAATTTTAAGTTAGGCCGTTTAAATCTGGGACACCCTGTATTTATCGAACTGTAAATCAGACCATGACTGACACTCTACGTACTTACGTAGTCTACGTATTAGAAAATAAATAATAAATGTTTAATACGATGGGAATATGAGTGTCTTCTCGCTATTTACCAGTTTTGGGTGCAACACTCTCCTTAGAGTAGATTTCGGTGTATTTCATTGGATGTATTGCGGTTACCAGTCGTCAAATTACGCGTCTTATCCAAAGATACAATTTTACAAATTCACTGTAATAATCCGTGAGCGAGCTGTAAAAATAGCGACTTATTTGACCAAAATATTCTGTAAGTTTTATGGAATCTACCCATACAGATCTGGGTGGAGTTCAAAATGGCGTCCATTAAAAAAGGAAAGTAAAGGACGGAATTTTGAATCATGTGACCACAATTTTCTTTTTTATCACATGATACTAGACGAAAATACAAATCAAAAGACACCAGTCTGCCATTCGTATGTGGCGAATTCTACTGTATACAGTAGAATTAATGCTATACAATTAAATGAAAATGATCAGCGGCACATCAAAATTGTACTAGCACATTTCGCGGATACGTAGTTACTCTGACCGCACCCCTACAGTCCCAGGTTTTTTTCTACATAGACATAAAGAGGTGTATAGATAGGCCAACGAACCATTCGCACACTGAACTTCAAAATAAAGGTTGCCTGGCATCCACCAGACATGTTATGTTATGCAGTGGAAAATTTTGGACCAAGATTAAAAGATTGCACGCAACAAGGCGATGATGCTACTGCTCTCAGCATTTCAGATGTAGCGATCCCGCTTAGTAATTGTAATATTGTTCACCCTCTCGCTGATCATTATTCATCAGACACCAGAAACCCTAAGTTCGCAAAATGCCAATAAATACATAAAGGTGCAACTGAATCTGAACCCATAAGTTGAAAAGCAGCACATTATGGAAAATACAAAGAACAGAAATCTGTAAATATCATAACTAATTAATTAATATAGGTATCTATGTACATTTCAAGCGATTCAGCCAAGATGCGATATTTACTTTTCTTTTATTGATGTACTACTAAGTTTACATATCACCGTTTCAGATGATGGAATTTTCATCATAATTTGAAGATGTATACTAATGAAGAAAAATTCTAATATTTACTTGGTACAATGATGGTTATAGTTTGGGACATATTTATGATATGTTTATAAATCTGTAAATTGTGATAACATGTACATTTAATATGAACAAACTATCTTGCATTTTATTTAGAACAGTACAGTAATGTGCATAGCAGGTATCCACAGTAATATATTATTGACAGAAAAGTAAATGTTTAGATGCAATGAATTAATTGGCTACCAAAACAACACAAATAATTCTTCAATTAATGTTTGTTACAACAAATTTGTATAACGAGTAATGAATTGGAACATGGAGTATAGGAATTTCAATGCTATTTTTTTTTGCAATACCTGTACTGTAAGTTACCCATTAATAACAAACACAGTAAGTGGAACTTTTATAGCACAATTGGTTTTCATAGTTACATCATTTCCTTACCGTCCACGGTGGATGGTAAGTGAAACTTACCGTTCACGGTGGACGGTAAGTAAATATATATCATTCAAATTTTATTTTTAACCTCAATCTGACAGCTGATAATTTTGATACCTATTTTTCTTTTTCTTATATTTACGCAGGTATTGCAAAAAATATCTTACTAACCTCGAACTGTAAGTGATTTATTAGGTCTCGAATGTTTAGGAAATCTCGACCCTACGGGTCTCGACATCCCAAACTACATTCTCGACCTAAAAACTATCACTTACAGTTCACGGTACGTAATATACTATTACATTGCTGGAAATTTTTACCTTTTCCCTTTACACTAAAATGTAAATACAAAGTCTGTTTAGAATTTAAAAATGCATATATTAAGGTCGCTTTTGTTACCTAAATATTAGTATTTCACGATATATCAATATCATCTAAAATAAAATTTATATTTATTAGAAAAATTGTAATAGGGCCATGAAAAATTAAATAAAAACGAAAAAGTTTTAGAGTTATTTTAATTATTTATGGGCCGGTATTTCTAACCACATTAAACTAAAGAATGAATTTCTCAGTGGAATAAATAAAAAATTTAACATCAAAATTGTAACTTAAATAATTATTATTAGCTGTCATCTTTTGATGCGATATTTTTTGTTTATTCCATTGATAAATTTATTCTCTAGTTTATCTGAGGTTGGAAATATTGACCCTAACAGAAAGAAATGAACTTTCAAATTCACCATTTTATATCATTACAATATTCTCCGAAATTTATAAATATCATCACGCCTTTTACCCATTACGGGTGTGGCACTCTGCTTACGCAGATCTCGGTAAGTGATATATTTTTGCGTATGAAGTGCGGTTACCAGCCGTCAAATCATAGCCCCCAAGGATGTTAGAGGAGGGGGAATCACAGGGGTAAATTTAAATTTGTAACTGTCGGCAGTGGGATTCGAACTGAGGATCTCACGATCCACAGTCCGACACGTTACCACGGAGCTATTTACCCCATTTTAAATAATTGTTTGCTAATTTAGCCAACCTCGTAGTTCGTATAGTATAGTCCTTGAAATAGTAGTGGTGGCGTACCTAAACTAAACATTCTGTATATATTTTTTTATTTCTCATGCTTTAATGTATATTGTTATTTTTTTAGTTCTCATGCTAGAAAAGAGAACTTCATTATTTGTTACAAGAATAAATTAACAATTATAAAAGGTATTTTTTTTTCTTACAGTAGAACTGATTTTTTTCCTAAGTTTGATCTATTTTGGTTTAGTTAAATTTTGTATTTCGTTTTAGTTTAATTTAGTTTGTTTTTGCTTCATTTGGTTCGAATTAATTTGGTATGATTTTCACTTTAACTTTATTATAGATTAGATTTTTAGTTTAGTTAGTTATTGTATGGGATATCCAAACATTTATGCCTAACAATGTCATTGTTTTGTTATTTAGGTTAATTGGTTTAGTCGCCCATTGTAACTGTAATATTGACAGTTTTTGCTCGCCCACTTAATTGTCTCCTATATGTCTATTGCCCAATTGACCATCGCCTATTTGAATAGCCCAGTTGTATTTTTGTTTATAAATTAGAGATTTTAACCTGGGAACTCCCACCTAAAATCAACGTTACATCAATAACATCTTTTAATTAATCTAATTTGCAATAAGGTGACCTAGAGCTCTCATTTAGATATATTTTTGGTTACCGTTCAAATGTGCCAGAATTAAACATGAGATATTTGGTTTCTGAAGCTATAATTGATATAAAAATACATGACAACTTATTCTGATTTCTGATAATAGTTGTAAAAGGATTTGTATAACTATTAAAAGTACCTATAATTTCGGTGAATTTATTAGAATTGCTTTGTTTTACCTAATATAGTAAGATTAAATATAACGTTCATAGATGAAACAGTGATGTTTTAAAGTAAACGTGTACTTCTGTACTTTCTTATTTATTTCAATATGTGAGTAACGTTATCATAGGTGTTTAATAAAAGGAAAAAGTTTCTATTTTTTTAAATAAACAATGTCCGACTAACAAATATGCAACCATATTGCATTCCCTCCTCTTATTTGACATAGAATATTGTTGCATATGAGTACCATAATTTGGAGGAAAAGAAACTAAAATATATTTTTACTTATAATTTTATGGTTCGGGATGTAAATTGACTGTTGTCGATTGGTAATCATGTGGTCAGAGTAGCAAACTATGGAAACATAGATTCTCACTTCGATTTAAACTGGAATAATCCACTTTTTGTATTTATTTTCTGTTTTTTCTATATTATTACTTCCTAGTATGAAAATCTTTTGATAACTCCAGTAATTCATTGAACAGCACGTGCAAAAATATAAATGAAGAGAAGTTGTAAAAAGGCGCATTAACAATTTAACTATCTTACTACTATCTGAAGTAATGGAATAGGTGAATTATAATAATCAAGTAAATGCAGCAACATTTACTTAACAAATAATTTTCATACTAAAAAGTAACTATCATTAAAAAGAAGTAAGAAATATTTTAAAAAGTGAAATTAACACAATCAGAAATGCATATTGAAAAACACCTAATGTCCTGTTCACACGTTGCTATTTTGATGATACTTGCGTGCAACTGTTGCATGAGAAAGAAGAAGTTTTTGAAGAGCAAAAATTATCTGTTTTCTGACCGTTCACACATGAGCAAATTTGTTGCATCAAAATATAGTTATTTTTGTTTCATTTTATTACAAAATTCTTATTTATTACTCGATTCAATATATTTCTTGCTAAAATCAGATCCGTAGCAGAGACGCGTTGTATATTTATAAATAATAACAAAACCAAGTCGTCATAAAAGTTAATCAAGCAATGCCCATAAATCGTTATAATAATTAATCCAGATCCAAAACCACGATTTTCTGCAAATACAACGATGTGAAACTATCCACGTATGTACTTCTTCTTTCTAGGAGACTTTCATGCAACAAGTTAGTGGCCCTACTATTTGACAAGCGACACAGACCGTATTTCTTCTTTCTCATGCAACAGTTGCACGCAAGTGTCATCAAAGTAGCAACGTGTGAACAGGACATAACATGAAAGAAACACTTAACAACGAAGAAAACAACTTAACAATTAAAACCAAAAAATGTATTGGTTACTAAGTCTAACATCCAAGCTATCCCCAGAAAATAAAATCATGCTTTATAAAGAATACCTTATCCCAATATGGACATACGGTATCCATGGGGTTGCGAAAAAAATCAAACATTGACATTATACAACGTCATCAAAACAAAACTCGAAGGACAATAGCACAAGCTCTCTAGTACATCACGAACGAAACCTGAATAATGAAACAAGGTGAATGAACAGAAAAAAGCCCTTGGACCTGATCTAAAAACCATCTTAACCAACTCAAGATTCAAGAGAATCATCACAGGAAAAATTCTCCTCGCATTCAGTTCTTCATCATCAGAATTGCTCCTTGGCTACACTTAAGCTTGTTGTAATGTAAAAACTTATCTGTAATAAAAATACACTGAGAACTCTCAATTTAGTTTCTTAGCAATAAAAACAACAGGCGAAAAATTAAGCATTAGTTTAGTTAATTTCGTTAAATTACCCTGCTATAATGAAGTAATTTGCAAATGTAGCTATAAACATATAATTGTCGGATGCAACATGGTAGCATAGTTGTTAGCCGTCAGTTTTTATTTTCAAAAACTGTTTTTTCTTCAAACGCCATAAAAGTATATTGTTATGTATTTGTATTCAACAAACAGAAGTTCAATATTGACGCCGTCGGCGTAAAAGTGTCTCCTTGGCAACACTTCTACTCCGGCGGAGGACAAAGTAAAAGAGTAAGGTTGTAATTCAAAAATTTAACAGTAAATAATGAAACAAATAAAGAAAAATAACAAAACAGCATATTCTGTGGCACTTTTTAAAGATTTATAATTATATATTCTATGTTACTTAAATAAATTTGATTTTGGGTGCTTCGCATGTAATTGTCCGACTCGCTTCGCTCGTCGTTCCAACTTAACAATAAATACTGTTATATACCTATGACAACATTAGGCTGGGTCATACGGCATGTCAATGAGTCCTTGATTAAATATATTGTACTTATGCCCGATAATATAAAGAAATTTAACTATCAATTAAATTTACTTTTAAAGTAATTTTACTTAAGTGGAAAAAGCTTCCAGAACTTATATTATTAAAATAAAAAGACTTTATGATGTAGTTCTGTTGATTAATTTTTTTTTAATTCAACGTTTCGAATTATTACACATAATTCTGCACCCGGAAATAAAAGAAACATAAACAAGTAAATAGGAACTATGTAAACAACTAATTATGACTTATAAAACAGAGGATGTCATGTCTTGTTAAGTTCGTAGCCTTAATTCTGATTCAAGACTTATGAGTCTACCATTGGTACATTTGGAGGATCTTCCTATAATTTTCGTTTCTTCAAAATTTATTTTGTGTAAATGTTAGATGGCAGGACTAGCCAAAGCAGAATTATCAGCTTGGTTAAGAATGAAGGCTACGAACTGAATAATACATGGCTTCCTCTATTCTATAAGTCATAATTTGTTGTTAACATAATTACTGTTTCTATTTACTTGTTTATGTTTCTTTTGTTTCATGAAGAATAATTATGAGTTATAATTCGAAACGTTGAATTTTAATAAATTTAATCTACACAACTACACCCAAAAGATTTTTATTTCAGTAATTTTATTTGTTTTTAATAAGTGCACATCATTTCAAATTATTTTATGCGTTACTTAATATTGCCTGTCAAAAATTTGATTGTCAATTGGATACCTTGATGTATATTTAGTATGGAAGTAAATTTAACTGGAGGTTAAATTTCTTTATAATATCGGGTATTAATAAATTTGATTCAGGAAGATGTAGGCACTCGATGAAACATTTTTGAAGGAAGGTTTATTTATAAACACTTGCTGAAATTGTTTTTAAAACTTTAAATTTTGACACTGAATTAGAAATTCTGCTTTTAGATCATTATTAGAAGTTTTATTTTATTTTTATATTTTTGGGTACAACAACTTGGAAATAAAAGTGCGCGTGCAGCTCGAAGTGACAACATGCCTGGTTCCTCTGTACGTGTTTTTAATTATGGTTGTGACCGATCTACGATCCACAGAGATTCACGCAGATCTCTGCGTTCTGCGTCGCTCGTCCTCGGCTGATAATCATCGCAGGCGCCGCTCAGGAATTCCAAAACAACAAACCTGCTTCAACATCAGCCACTAGCTCTGCTTACCTCTTCGATTGCTGTTTGCGAACTAGTTGTACAACACACACAGCCAGTTCACTATACTGCGTTCCAACTATAATAGAATCTGGTAAATACAATGGAGTTTCCTGGATACTATTGACTATGTACATCTTTTACTTTCTTTTTAAGCGAACACTATTAAAACTGACTTACATGAACACAAATATATTATCACAATTTCTGAGAGTGAAGTACGGTGACCAGCCGATAGGCGTCTTGATAAGAAATTAGTACAGAGAGAGAACAATAATGGCAAAGTTAATTTTTGAATTATCTAATATTACATCAGTTTCTGATAATGTTTTATTTTTGTACAATGTACAATGGTTAAAATGGATAAATGTAAGAACATTGCAAGTTAAGCTACATTTGAAATATGAAAATTGTTAATGTATTTATTTAGGAATAACATGCGCTCTTATATTTTTAAAACAAATATAGATTATACTTAACATATGAATGACATGTGGAAAAGATGATTCAATTACTTATTATTTCTCATAGCAATAAATACACAAATAGACGACATAGTTAAATTTCAGACCACATTCGCCCCAATTCTCTAACGAAGTTGTTACATAGCAACTTGCTAATTGTGATAAAATCGCATCAAAAGTTCATGTTTAATGGGGAATATTTCACTGACTGTCAAAGAACGATTCATTTTTGTTACAATTAGCAAGCTGTTACAAAAGCAATTTCTTAGAGAATAGGGCTGATTACCTATAGCAAAAATTAATATCATATACTGTAAAAATTCAACTCAGTACTTAACATTTTCGTAAAACTTACAATCATATTTTTCCTTCATATGTTAGTGAAAACAAGTTTACTTGCAATCATGCAACGATGTTTTATTTAAGTAACTTAAGTAAAAATATTGAATATTTCAAAAGTACCTTTTCTGCTTTTTACTTTCGTCTACATAGGATGTTTTGAAATTTACTAAATCTGTTTTGACCACTATGTCAATAACATTTCAATAATCATAGTTACTATACTGAGTGTAGAATTGGAAAGTGGAATATAGGGATTTCAATGCGATTTTTTAGATATTACTGTAAATTTTTACCAATTCACTTTACAACAAAAGTGTAAATACAAAATTGTAGAATTTAAAAATATGTGCAATAAGCTTCATTTGGTTATCTAAATATTAGTATTTAACGTTAGGTATATCAATCGAATTAAAATCAATATTTATTAGAAATATTGTAACAAGGCCATGGAAAATTATTTTGACATTTCATTACAGTTTAAGGTTATTTATTTATTTAATAGACAGACATGAACTCTCAAATTCGCCATTATATCATTATAATCTTCTACGAAATTTCTGCAGAAAATAATACAATACTGTAATAAACAAATCTAAAACTGGATTTATAATTTAGCACAGCACACGAATTGAGCAATATTCAATTTTCTGTCTTCTAAGTCTTCCGTGTGCTTTCGTTATATTTCGTGTTAGTTCGGGTTAATTTTTATTTTTATATACAAAGCTTTCTGTCAAAAATACGTACTGCATTGTTAATGAGAGCCTTTTTTAAGGGCAAATACCATCTTTAATCCGGCGTTTTCGTATTATAGGCGCAATGCCCTTTAGAATATAGCTAAATTGAACTGAATCCATATGTGTAAGTGTATGTTAAAAAAAATCATCTGTCATCTGTCAAAACATCTATCACTTCATATGTCGTTCTGTGTTCTGTGCAATTTATAAAAACCCCGAAATAAAGTTCTATGTTTTTTTGCTAAATTATTCCTGTGTTTTATGCAAATCATAAATCCAGCTTGATTCTGTTTTTAGAAATATCAATTATGTTTCGTGTTTGCTGTCCGTAATTTTTCTAATAAATATTAGGTTTGTTCTAAGTGGTTATATCTGACAAGTTTGACAACAGCGAACTACTAGTCACAAACTTGTTAATGTTGTACTTGGAACGGTATTTCGTTAGTGAACATGTTTCTGAGTTACAAACTGTCAGAAATGCCATGTTGGGTATACTAACAGTCAAATAATCAGATGAGCCTTATTGCATACATTTAAAAAATCTGAACAACTTTTGTATTTAAACTTCTGATATAAAGTGATTAGGTAAAAATTTACAGCAATATCAAAAAAATAGCATTGAAATCCCTATATGTATTTCACATTTCAATACTACACCAGATATATCAAACTAGTACCAAGTCTAATTTTAAATATTTAAAGTACAGATTTGTTTGTTATCTATAAGAAAGTCATTTTGTGACTAAATTAGATATTTAAAAATTTACCCTTTTCTACATACATCTTTTATTAATAATTTATCTAAAAAATATACTGTACTATAATAAGGTAAGGTTTATAGTTTTTATAGTTAATCCAAAGCTACTCGATATAAGTTGTAATATTAGGATATAATTTAAACAGAAATCTGAACCTGCGAGCTCTGTCCATGGTGTGAGGTTTCTAACCATAGTACCAACAAATGCATTATATTAAATAGATGACGAAAAACTGTTGCATATTCCACGTAGTCCTAGTAGGATATGCCAGTGAAAACAAGTTGCATTTCGGGTCAGTGCTCCATGACAACCAATTGACAACAACAAGAGCGGAATGAACTCAATTTAAAAAATTTCCATGACTGTGAATACGTGTACACCTCATAACAAACGTCATGACCTCTACGTCATCAAATGCCATTGTCATGACTACTTGCACATAATTTGATGGAACCAATCATTTTACTATAAAATATTAGATATATATATATATATATTCAAAACATTTTACTTATAATAACCTCCTGATAAATATCACTGTATCAAATTTTTAAAATACCCTAGGCAAGATTAAATCTCGAGACCCTTGACATACAAAGCAATAACATTGGTATAGTTTGACAAGAGTATGAAATTTGAAGTTCCGAAGGTTCTTTTTAGATTCTTATATACTGTAACGTTCGTGGGTTTTAAACGTTTTTATTTAAGGTAAATGAAATATTATTAGCAACAAATAATGAATAATTATTATAATTAGGAGTAAAATTTAATGAATACTATATTTAAAGACTAAAATAACGAATACAAAAACTTATACACTACTGTAAACAAACACTATTATTTATATAAACTATCTGAGCGATATTTATTTAAGACAATATATTTATGTTCAGTCCGAGCAATATATTTATTTAAGACGATATATTTATGTTCAGATCGATATATTTATATTCACAAGTTCTTCATAGTAGCTCGGGAGTCAACTGACTGAGTCAACGGAGTCAACTGACTAACTGACTGACTGACTGCTCCCGGTGATTCGCTCTTTTATATTTCACTTTTCTTGTTTCTAAAAGTGCCTGGAATATTCTCTATTGTGGAGCGAGCGGACTAGTTCGAACAAGCCGGCCGTCGTTGCGTCATTTACTCGGCGGATTAAGCCGACAAGCTTCGACTTGTCGTTACCGTGTCCATTACAATACAGATACTGGATTTGAAAGTACCAGAAAAGTATCAGCATATCTTGTCTAAAATAAATAATTTACTACAGTACCTGTAAGTTAAAAGATTGGTAATCCAGATAATGCATTCATTTATTTTAAAATCCAACATTTGTATAGATATCTACACGAAAAAAAAAAAGAACTTACCGAAATATTCGGAAAAGAGATGCATTTTTCGAAAATTTTACAAAAATTAGGAAACTAAACACGGTTATTTATTATGCAATTAATTACAAAAAATTTTTGGTACATTTTCAGAAAATGTCCTTAGTTTACCGAATAGTTCGGTTAATTCTATTGTACTTTTTTCGTGTGTAGGGAAAATACAAGTTGTTCTATTTTAACGTACTGAATTTTGTATTATGAAATCATCACTTCGATTCTCGACAAACTTTTGGGTTCTCAACCCTCATTTGTTGGTTGGTACCCGCAATTAATGATTAAAAATTATACTACTAAGCAGCGAGTACAGCAATTAAAATGAGAAAATGGCGTGATGATATATTTATTTTCTATGGATACCTAAAAAAAGGAACTAAACCGAAATATTTTTTGAAAATTTTTTGTTTTTTCAAATTATTATGTCAAAATTTCGCGATCAAAAATTTCGTTAAGAAATTTTTATGAGCGAAATTTGTAATAATTTGCAAGTTACCACAAAAATTTTCTAAAAAAAATATTTCCCTCGATTGGTATATGGATAGATTATTGAACAAGAGTTTCATTAATTTTATGAATGGAACCACTTCCAAAACGTAAATTATCTCTCATTTTGCGAAAAAATTACATTGACATTTAAGTGAAAAGAATTATTTATTTAAAACATTGTCATGGAACCCGTATATTTGCAGGTAATAGACCAAGCGATATGATTATTATCGATGATACTTTTTAAGGTGAACCGACGCTGCAGATTTCACGAGTCCGCAGGACGAGTGAAAGTGCAGCTTTAAAATATTTAACTGTCAATAATGAAATAAAATATCCATATTGTTCTATTATTTAAAATTTACGAGAAATTAAATATTAAAAATAACGAGACGGATACATGATGTAGTTATGGTAGGAGAAACAAACCTCATCTATTGTAATTTTATTATTGATTACTTAGAAGAAAATAAGCTTGTATTCTTCTCTATTATAACATATATATGTTTTAATCCTGAAAACTATAGTTATATTTGAAATTTGTATATCATATCAATTGTACATAAGTGTATTTGTAAAATATAGGTTATAATTATATCAGCCGACATCTAACGAACGTCAGTTGCAAGGCGCAATTATCTACCTTAATTTGTTCTACCAATTTGACGTCACGTCAATGGCACAACTTGCAGTGAGTTTGAATTCAAATTTTAAATACCGCAAAATAAGACTGTATGCAGTTTTTATTTTTATTATGAGATATGAATATGTACTTATTTATTATTAATATATTACTTTAAAAAAATATATCATCACGCCTTTTACCCAGTATGGTAGATCTCGGTAAGTGATATATTTTGCGTATGAAGTCAGGTTACCAGCTGTCAAATCATAGTCCCCAAAGGGATAAATTTAAATTGGCAACTGTCAGCTGTGAGATTCGAACTGAGGATCTCACGACCCACAGTCCAATGCATTACCAGGGAGCTATTTACCCCATATATTACTAGGATACCAATTATACAAGTATTACAGTACTGTTCCAGATAAAAAGCAACATAGGATGTCAATGTTGTTGCAGTTCTTAATCTTATTGTTTCCTTACATATTATCATATCTAAACATTCATCTCTTTTAAATTTTGTAAGTATTCTCGAAACTGTAGAAGGATTTGTGCTAGGTCAAAAAAAAAATTGTAATCAGAATTTTATCAAGTAAACATTAATATTTTTTCCTTAATAGTAATCTTTGCTCAAGTATGGTGACAGCACTGATAACCTATATTGCATTTTACCTGGTACAATACCATGGTATAACTGGTATACTTAGTAATACGTTAATGACAGAAAAGTAAATGTAGCATATTAGCTGAAATTCACAGTATATTAATTATACACTCTTTATAGAAAATTTTTTTACTCGTATCTGCCGATTTTAATGTAATAGAAACCGAATCCTATTCCCGACAGTGATAAAAATTCATATATATTCTAGAGTTTAGTACCACAATACCCTTGATCCGTCTGTGAGTCACTTTCATCTTCCAAGTAGGAACAGAGTATATCAGCCGCATCAGACAGCTCGAGTGATCAGCACGCTTGCATCTCCGGACGATTACACGGTAATTTGTAGGAGCACATAACGCGGGACATGTTTCGATACACGCCTGTAATAGCTACAGTCTGTCCTCGTCGCCCGACGCCCGGTATTGCCGCCGAGCAGCCGCAGCCGTGTCTGTTTGTGTATGTATGTAGGCAGGGTGATACGTGCTGCTGCTTATTGCAGACGGTGTAATTGCGACGTGGTCTAAGGGGATTTACTACTGCAGTGGCGGAGCAAAGAATTTGTAATTGGTTTTGATATAATCCACTATTATTTCAAACATTAAGGAAACCTATATAAATAATAGTCTAAGAATTCAGCCAACATTTTATTAAAATAGTACCTCGACCGGTTTCGACACCACATACGTCTTCTTCAGGAGGTGATATTAAAAGAAACTAATACAAAACATGTTATAAATACGAATAAATAAATAAATATGAACAACAAAACATAGATCAATCTCTTCGTCAAAATTTACTCAAGGGTCGATTGAGTCAATCAATTTTTTTCTGTTGGGTGGAAAAGTAACGTTGTTATACATTTTTATTTTATCTGACTTTATTTTATTTATTATAATGTATTTATTGTTTTAAATTTTGACGAAGAGATTTATCTATGTTTTGTTATTTATATTTAGTTATTTACTCACATTTTTAACATGTTTTGCATTAGTTATTCTGTTAATATCACCTCCTGAAGGAGACGTATGTGGCATCGAAACCAGTCGAGGTACTATTTTAATAAAATATTGCCTGAATTCCAAGAGTTTTATTTATATCTATCATTCAGCCAAAAAATAGTCTTTTTATTATTAAGGAAATCACTTTAAAATAGATTTATAAATATAATGGTGGTGTCACATCTGTATGATTCTGTACGATGTACGATAAAACCTGGTTGTGCGAGATAAAAAATAGAAAAAAAATTAAATAAATATATCATCACGCCCTTTACCGATTATGGGTGCGACACTCTGCATACGCAGATCTCGGTAAGTGATATATTTTTGCGTATGAAATGCGGATACCAGCCGTCAAGTCATAGCCCCCAAAGTTGTTAGTGGAGGGGAACCACAGGGGTTAATTTAAATTGGCAACTGTCAGCTGTGGGATTCGAACTGAGGATCTCACGATCCACAGCCCGATGCGTTACCACAGAGCTATTTACCCCATGAAAAATAGAACCGTATCTATTTCCTTCGTACAAAGTACGATGAACTCTTTGCTTCTGGTTTCATTACGATGAATTTTGTTGCATCTATGTTCACTCATCTTTATACTTTCTGTCTTTTGTTTTCGTTTTATCTCTCATTTTATTAATATTATTATTTTATGTAGCGTTCTATTTAATTGGTCAATATAGTTTTACATTATTTAGTTAATTTTCTTTTAGTTTGGTGCTTTAAGTGTACAATTAAATTGTTTTATTTTTACATTTTTTATAATAGATAATTATAGAATAACACTCTTTTTAGCTGTGTAATGTTTTGTTTGTTATTCTTTGTGTAAATGGGGCGTGAGTATGAAATTCTAAAGCATTAAGAATTCTTTACGTAAGTTGTTCATTTTATTAACTGAAATATGTTATATTAAAATTTGTTTCGTTGTTTAGTAGAGGCCAAAAAATGGGGTAAATAAACTGGTCACGGAAGACACGGTTTTAAAAAACAAATTAAAATAAAGTACGCCTTAAAAAAATTTATGCGCTTTTTTATCTTGAAATATCAATTCGTTTACAATAAAAAGCTAACATTATAATTTCATTTATTTCCTTAACAAGTTCTTAGTCATTAATTTTTGTTTTTATGTTTCGTTAAAATTTTATTGTGTATATAACATGCACAACCTGATGTTAATAGTTATTTATGTATTAAGTGAATAAAGACTTATTTTAACCAGAAGCAGAATGTTTAGCTCACGAGGCGTTAGTTGTTACAAACGCTTACTTGTATACTATATGTGTCTATGTAATTTTACTTAAAATATAGAAAATATACACATCTACATTTTTTTATTACTATAGCAACGTTACTTTATACACTATTGAATAAAGTAATACTTTATCCACACTTACTATTAAAGTATTATTTTTGTATCAAGAATTCAGTGGATATAATACCACTTTACAAGTAGGTGTTGGAAAAAATAAATGTTTCTTGTGAACTTGTACTGCTTGAACTCATTTTAATGCTTAATAATAATTAAGTGTTTTACTTGGTTCAAATTACAATATATATAAATCATAACAGACACGTTTAATTTTTATTTCCATTAACAAATATATTATATGTCAAAACAAGTGACGTACGTAATATAAGTGTGACACCTTATAACCACCCTCGGTTTATTAATGCACACTGCTCGGTTTCAACCTACATCATACAGAATCATACAGATGTGACATAGGTATAAGTCAATATCTCTGCAAATCTCTGTTTAGATAATTTTATAGTTGGTCACTCCCTAACGAACACTTGATCAGATCTATACATAGATATTCAATAGGGGACACGCATGAAATTTAAAAATCAATGAAAGTTTGTTTTTTACATACATTAATGTTATTTGTTTCGTATCGTAACACATAAAATATATTTTGCTCATAATTTTTATAAGAAATTAATATTTAAAAATTCATAATTTAACCTACAGCCGACCACTGTGCGTAGATTGCCGAGTTTACACGAAGAGTATGTGACGTCAACTTCCTAGCTGTCATTTATGACAGTTAACTCTATAAGTATTTGACGGTATATTTACGTTAAAATATCTCTACTTTAACATTTTATTATAAATATATAATGTCAGAGGCCGGCTTTATCAAGGTACAAAGTGATTATTTGTCAAATATCGATGCCTTTATGCCTATGGAATTGATTAAACAGTATGATATTTTTTAGTGGGGAAGAAATTCTTAGTGTTAAAACACAAGTGTAAGTAATAATTATATTAACACGTTGTCTGCATTATCGGTCTCTGGAGACCGATGCAATAATTTCTTTAAAAAGTTGCAATACTTTAATGCTAAATACCTAGACAAACATATTAAATCATATCAGTCCCTAGAGAACTATAGCGCTCTGTATAAAAAAAAACATATAACTTGCTGTATCGGTCATCCCAGATAATATTTCCTCATTGTTCGCAATATATGTTAATGTAGTAGTAAACTGCGAGACTTATGATTGTAAACTATGAGTTCCGGTGCAATAATATTCGTTTATGACTGAACGTAATGAAGAAGATCAAAGTTTTCTTTAACAAGAGTTTTTAGTGCAGCTCTTTAAATAATTTTAGTTAAGTTCTTTTAATTAAATAATTAAATTTTTGTTATCAACTACAGTTTTTCTTTACTAATAAATAAACTATAAAACATCATTCAGCGTTTTAATCAATAAAATTACTATCACCCTGTTGCGGCATGGGTTGTCGGAAAGACTGATGTGCTTTTAATAGTAACATGGTGGAAGATAGAGAATAGAAAAACTTCACACACATGACCTTTTGATTGCTGAGAGATATCGTTTTTATTTCGTCTCATAGCATTTAACCACAATATTCTACTTTTTAATTAATTTATTTATCAACCTGATATATTATGTCACTTTCGCATTCAAATAAACCTTCAAAAACACATGAAAACAGATGAAAACAGTATGCTATACAAACACTCATGTTCTATGTGAACAAGGAAGATGACGTCACGACAGACAACGGCACACTCTACGATCGTTTTTGTGCGTTTTTTGAAACTAGTTTTTAAAATATCAAGTCGTTCGGTAGAACGACGCCGGCAAGAGTCCCAGTTCACCGACAACACTTACTTACGGCAACTATTAGGAAAACCTAACCTCCAAATTTTTCAAACTTGTTTAATTCAAATATGCTATTATAATTTCCATTAAAACTGGCACCAGGGACGATATAATACATACCTTAAACTTATTCATTAGTTTTTTTACGATTTATGTGCATATAACTCTTTATTTTCGATTATGTATTTTAGCCGACGACAGAAATGTGAAATCTCTCTTTCTCACGCGTTAAGTTAGCAACTTAAAAATTCCTTTACAAATTTTTGCCAAAAGATGGCAGCACATTGTCCGCAGATTTAAAAATTTTAACGCACGACCATGAGTACGAAAGCCTCATTTACTGATCGAAACTAGTGTTAGTTTTATGTTCTATGTTTTATTATATTTGCGAGTAACATTCACAAATGACGTTTTACTTGTTGATTTTAATGAATAGCGACATGTGACAAATATAGTAAATAAATTCAAGAAGATCGGTAACGTAGTTATCTGCAATGGGCCATATTAAATTGAACTGTCAGAGAATTTCATAGGTTAGGTATGTATTTTATTGATATGAACTACAGTTTGGTTGTTTGTCCCATATACTTTCTTATACCATACATTCGATTGCAATGAAACTTCAGTGAGTTGTTGTGAGCAAACCTGCGAAGGTTCCTGAATTAGATTGATTATTTCGAATAATTGTATTTATGATCAGATTTGGTTCTATTTAGAATACACATTAGTTGAAAAGAATGAAAGCGAGGAATGAAGTGACGAGCTTGCTTCGCCAATGTATTGACATGGAAGCGAGGAACGAAGTGTCGAGCTTGCTTCGCCAATTGCCTGGTATTTCAGAAAATTTATTTGAGTGGCATTGCAAAGCATGCAGTGTATTATCTAGTGGTAAATATATTATAAAATTATAAAAAAAGATACGTTTTAATATATAAATTATTCTAGATTAATGCCAAAGAAGCGTTTATTTCTATTTCTATGGTACAAAATATTTGGTTATGGACATATTTTGAATGAAAGTTGGAAGAAAAAGATAACTGTATATCGCTGCATCATTTTACGCGTCTTTCTATTAATCAATTCTTAAGTATAACACGTAAAACTTAAACAGAACTAACGAGTTTGTGAACTTGTGCGTTAAAACTAAAACGTAAACCCGATTTGTAAACGGTTGCATAAGATAACACATCTGCAAAGTTGTTAAAACAAAAACATAACACTAATACTAATTTCTATTTGTGAATGAGGCTTTAAGGCCAAGTCCAAAAACGAAATCAACAAAAAGAACTGATATCTTCCAAAAACAATTTCATTGTAGGGGATGCGGCAAGAGTTGTGCAGAGAGCAACAAAAAAAAGTGATACCATTTTAATAAGGCAAGTTTGAAATTCACCTTAAAAAATCGAAATCGTAACATGTAAAAATCGAAAAACTATATTAGCTGTTAGTTTTGATAGTTTTGTTAGTTTAACGGAAAAAAAACTTGCCGATCCGTATATTGGCATCCATACAAATATGCTATAAATAAAGTCGGATCGGCAAGTTTTTTTTTCGTTAAACTAACAAAACTATCAAAACTAACAGCTAATATAGTTTTTCGATTTTTACATGTTACGATTTCGATTTTTTAAGGTGAATTTCAAACTTGCCTTATTAAAATGGTATCACTTTTTTTTGTTGCTCTCTGCACAACTCTTGCCGCATCCCCTACAATGAAATTGTTTTTGGAAGATTAATATTTACCCCTTTATGATAAACAAATTGTTGGAATACGAAGTATGCCGTGGCAAGTAACGGTTGCCATGACATCAGTTTATTTATGATAGTTGATTGATATGTATTTTTCAGTAAAATAAGAAAGTGTCATGTAATACTTATATTCACAATATACGTTTATAGTATTAATATTTGGATTATTATTGGCTCGTCAAATCAACAAACCATTGCCTTGCTAACAGGTTATGGGCCCAGTTTCGCGAAATTAACAATAACGTGAAAGACGAGCGATATTACGGAAGAGAGAACGCGCGTGAATCGGCATCATGAACGGCGGAAACGTAGCACGTATCGAAGTGTTAGCAAAAGACAATTATGATACATGGAAGCTGCAAATGCAGGCAGTTCTCACGAAAAACGATTTGTGGGAATATGTAAGCGGTGCTGCGATGAAACCTGAACCAGGCGAAAATAACGCGAACGCGGCCAACGTTCAGGGATGGATGCGTAACGACTCGAAGGCGCGCTCTGACATAATATTGTCGATCTCCCAAAGTGAACTGAAACAAATTAAGCATTGCACAACTTCCCGTGAAATGTGGCTTAAACTTGAAGACACATATCAATCAAAAGGACCAGCGCGGAAGGCGACGCTATTAAAAAGTTTGACGCTGCAGAAAATGGCGGAAAACGGCGATGTTCGTTTACATCTGAATCAATTTTTTGACTCGGTCGACAAATTGAATGACATGGACATCGCGATCAATCCCGATTTGTTAGCGATTTTACTGCTCTACAGTTTGCCATCAAGTTTTGAAAATTTTCGCTGTGCCATAGAGTCGCGAGATGAATTGCCAACGCCGGAGGCACTTCGAATTAAAATTCTAGAAGAAAATGACGCGCGCAAAAGTGCCACGCGAAGCACACCGTCGGGTGCTATGTTTGTTAAAAGACATGATTATTATAAAAATCGACAAGACAAAAACGTATGTGAAAAACAAAAAGACAGTAAAATGTTTCGTTGTTATAAGTGTAGACAGCCAAATCATAAGGCGAATGACTGTCCGAGAAATAAAAGAAAGACTCAAAACGAAAGTGCGGGATCCGCGGCAAACATGAGTTTATACGTGTCGACTCAGAAGAATTTAAATCCAGACAGAAAGTAGTGCCTGGACAGCGGAGCGACAAGTCATTTTTGCAATGACGCAGAGCATTTTAGCGAAATCTTCGATTCAAATCCAGAAGTTTTAAAATTGGCTAACAATGCGACATCTGTTACAAAAGGTGAGGGCAAAGTAGACTTCATCGCACGCGTAGGAGATGACACGAAAAACGTCACGTTGAACAACGTACTGCATGTTCCGGACATGAGACATAATCTATTGTCGGTGAGTAAAATCACAGATCATGGTTTTGAAGTCCTTTTTCGAAAGAATAAAGCGGTAATACAAGATTCAAACAAAAAGGTAATGCTTGAAGCTGTCAGAATCGATAATTTGTATTACTTAACAGAATCCAGACAAGATGCTTGTAATGCTGCATTTACTTCTATTAAAAATCAAGTTTCCCTTGAACTCTTGCACCGACGTCTAGGTCATGCAAATGTGCGAGACATCCAAGAAGGTGTTCGTAAAGGCATCGTGAAGGGTATTCAACTGTCAGAATCTACTGAAAAATTCACGTGCGACGTCTGCTTGCAGAGCAAGATGACGAGGACTCCTTTTCCCGATAAATCAGAACGACGCACTAATACTCTGGAGCTGATACACACGGACGTCTGTGGAACAATGAGGACAGCATCCTTGGCAGGATCGAAATATTTCGTAGAATTCATCGACGACAACACAAGGTGGTGCGAGGTCAGATTTTTAAAGTCTAAAAATGAAGTTTTTAAGGCCTTCACAGATTATATAGCACTTGTAGAAAATAAGAAAGGTACGACCATCAAATGTTTGCAGTCTGACAATGGTCGTGAATATTTGAGTACCGAATTTAACGAATTTTTGAAGAAGAAAGGAATTTCACGAAGACTAACGGTTCCTCACAACCCGGAACAAAATGGGATTGCGGAACGGAAGAACCGTACGCTGTTGGAAACCGCTAGATGTCTTCTTAAAGAATCAAATTTACCCGATTGTTTTTGGGCAGAAGCAGTTAACACTGCGAATTATCTGCGAAATCGCCTGCCGACGAAAAGTCTAAATGGTAAGACACCATTTGAAGCATGGACTGGCGAGGCGCCAGACATATCCAATTTAAGGGTATTCGGAAGTAAAGTTTACTATTTGGATAGAAACCCTGGAAAAGGCAAATTCGATTACCGTGGACAAGAAGGTATTTTCTTGGGATATGCGGATGAATCAAAGGCTTATCGTGTGTGGTCTCCAAAGAATCGTCAGGTATTAATATCCCGTGACGTGAAATTTTCAGAAGATGATTTCAGAAACGGCAAGAATTCAGAGACTAACAATGAACGCGAAGATTTAACGCAAATTCGCCAATTTATGGAATTCGAATTTTCCCCAGAGTGCTCGAAACCTATCGCTGAAGCCGAAGAACTATCCACGTCTTCTGATGATGAAGATTTTGTTGGTTTCGATGACCTCATCCAAACAGAAGCATCGTCGACAAGATCGGATAATTTTCATGTTCCAGATGAGAATCCGATTCGAGAAACCGGACGTAGAGGTCGTGGTCGTCCCAAAATTATCAGATCTGGTTCGAGGGGAAGACCGAGAAAAGAATACAAAACTGTTTTGAACCCGAACGAAGAATTGCATGAAACAGAGCAGATATTCATCTCCGAAGTGCCGTTTAGAGAGTCACTGAATCGCCCAGATGCGAGTGAATGGCGTCAGGCGATAGCTGCTGAAATAAAATCCATTTTGAAAAATGAATTTCGTCTTCTACATGTGTCAACGGAAGATCAAGCAGCGGATTTTCTAACGAAGGGCCTACCTAGGTCTAAACACGAGCGCTGTATCCAATTGGCTGGGATGAAGAATTTCAAGCAGTCTACAAATGAACAACCGACTCGAGGGGAAGTGTTGGAATACGAAGTATGCCGTGGCGAGTAACGGTTGCCATGACATCAGTTTATTTATGACAGTTGATTGATATGTATTTTTCAGTAAAATAAGAAAGTGTCATGTAATACTTATATTCACAATATACGTTTATAGTATTAATATTTGGATTATTATTGGCTCGTCAAATCAACAAACCATTGCCTTGCTAACACAAATTAATTTTTAACTATTTTTCTATAGATACAGGGAGTATAAAGTTTACTTTAAAATTATATTTAAAAATTATGCGTGTCCCCTATTCAATTTCAAAACGACATAATAGGAGCAAAGTGTAAATTTGATACGTTGGGATTACATACGACATTTATGTATTTATTATTTGGAAAAGAGGCTATCCTGTTTCTATTTTGGGAAGCGAAAGTGACTTATTTTAGGTCGATAGGAGGAATGTTCTTATGTTTGTCCTAGGACAGAAATGGAGTGGTGTAGCGAAGAGAAATGATACATATCCCCAGCAACCATTATTTCTAACAGTTACTGCAGTTGCCTACCCTGTTCAAGCGATCACTTGACACTCATTCAGCCTTATTCACACTTGTCGACCTCAGACCATAACCACCGATTTTTCTCCAAATGTCGTAAAAGTATGTTGTTATGTATTTGTATTCAATAAACAGAAGTTCAATTTTATCGCCGTGATAACACTTTACTCAGCACCCAAAGTATCATGTATCTACCTTTAATAACACAATATACTATTGTTTTCTTTTAATCAAATTACAATCGTTAAATTACATTACTTTACGATCAAAATGTAATTCATTTATTAGCTCAATTACATGCAAAAAATGTAATTAAATAACAATTGCTATTTATTTTTTATGGTAATTTAAAAAATCATATTTAATATATTTATTTATTTTACAACTTTATACTAGGCAAAGGCAAAACAAATTTTATTATTATTAAATTATATATATATAAAAAACAAAACCAAAACGTTCTGCTTAATATTGTGGATTCTAGTTATTCAAACTGGTGTTTTAAAATAAGTAATTTCTCAAAGAGAGAATCTGATAATTTACAGCGCCTTAGATTTAAAATAACCCTTCAACAGTAGCTGAGGAAGGCAAAATATCGTTATACTTCAGAAAAATTCGATTGATATTTGGAAAATTACTAAGAACCAACAAATTTTAATCTGTTGAAATTGAAACGGAATTTTCGATTTCATCTCATTTATAAAAAAGTGATAGAATAGGTCATATTATCCACGTAAACATAGTAATTGTCAATGTAATTATAATTACAATGAAGAAGTGCTAGAATTACTAATTACATGCACACAAAATGTAATTAATTGAATGTAATTGAAAATTTAAATTACCAATTTCATTTCTGAAAAATGTAATTAATTTAATTACTGCCTTTCTCTGGCGAATCCGAGTACTGCCAATTTCACACTAGTACTGTTATAAATGCTATCAATAGCACTATTATAAAAGCTATGAATGCATTGGTAAATATTACAAATAAATGTAGCGTAGTAACACTAACAGATAGGGCTGTGCGTTTACATCGATGTATCGATATTATATCGATATATCGAATAACGATATTCAGTAGAAAAAATATCGATATATCGATATATCAATATATCGATATATCGATGTATCAATATATCGATGTATTGATATATCGATGTATTGATATATCGATGTATTGATATATCGATGTATCAATGTATTGATGTATCGATGTATTTTGTGAAAAAGAAATAATATTTACCTATAATGCCATCTAATTAAAGGGGTTGTGCTCGATTTATTGATAGCATTGCATGCTGATATTTATTTTTACTTTCACTCTGGAGTCTGGATGTATAGGTATAGGCAGAAGTTTTCATAAAACTACCTTCCAGTCATGGCATAGTACAATTTCTAATATTTTAAGTAGATTACCGTTTGTTTTATAATGCTGGCACCCAGCACCATAAAGCAAGTACACAAACACCCCAGATGTTCAAATTTTTCGCCTTTGATACACCCTTTACTTCTCTTCACAATAGAATTGCCGACATCCTGAACCATTGTAATCCTTCCATAAAATCTATCTGCACTAGATTGTTTACTATGTATATAGTACAGATCGACATCCTGAATCATTGTTTAATTACCAAGAAAATTTAACTATATTAGATCGATACATCGATACATCAATATCTCAATCGATATATCGATATATAGATATATCAATATATCGATAAATCGATATATCGATACATCGATATATCGATATATCAATATATTGATACATCGATATATCGATACATCGATATATCGATATATCAATATATCGATATATCAATATATCGATATATCAATATATCGATATATCAATATATCGATATATCAATATATCGATACATCGATACATCGATATTATCGATATTTTTCTAATATCGAATATCTATATTCAAAACAAGATATCGAACAGCCCTACTAACAGACATATGAGTGATAGAATGATAGAAATGACATTTAAACGACGAAAGTGAAATTGAACTTATTATTTATCAATTAATCCCAAAGCTCGAATTATATTTGCTTGGTTATTTCATGAATGACCTATTAAAGGCCCAATAGAATTTTAAAATGAAACACATAAAAATTGTAATAATGGTCACAGTATTGGCTTTTTTGAAAAATTAATTTTATGCCACTTGTGTTTGAATATGATTTCTGCACTCATGCACTCATCGAATGTGTCCATCGATAAATCGATTGAGACGCACTCTGTGTTACACTTTGCGCCGTCTTGTTGAAACCACCGCTCTTCTGCATTAACGCCATTCAATTGGGGAAGAAACGAGTCAGTAATCATGCCTCTATAGACTGTAACATTTTGATCGGTATCATTTTTGAAGAAATATGGACCAATGATTCCAACAGCACGTAAAACACACTATACAGCGACAGTCTCAATAATGGGCTTTTGGATTTTGTTCACACCAAAGGCGAAAATTTTGCTTGTGGACGTAGAAATTTAATCAAAATTAAGCGTCATCGCTGTATAAAATTTTTGAAAATATTTTGCACAATTTTCAAGCGTTGTTCTTACCAAGGTGTTCCTTGATTTTATTTATGGTAAAATGGCAAACCAAACTGAGCACAAAACAGCTGTCAGCTGTCAAATTGGCTGTCGGTAGAAAAAGTAATGTCAATTTGAAAAATAAACCTCTAAAAAAAAAAAACCTCCGATATTTACGATTTTGTTAAAAAAGAAATCCTTGTTCTTTCTTGTATTCTCTAGAACGGTATTAATCCATAGAAATGTCTCCGAATCTTATTTTTAATCTAATTCTTCAAGTATATCTACGAGTATCTTAACGTGTTAAACAGTTAAAACTTAATATCTGTCATATCGGTAAAATGTAATCCTAGCTATCCAACTACCGTTTTATTAAATTTAACACAGAAAAACTGCGTTCCTCGATAAAATGATGCATTCTGATTGGGCAAAAACCACGTGCGTGGAAAAATCATTGCAAAATAATCAATAGTTATATCATGAGTGCTAAGAATTTAATCGATTAAATTTGACATGTCTAGCTTATGCAAAAAAATTTGCTTAAAAAGTGTTTGAGTACATAATAATTTTATCTTAAATTTTTATGTACGGTACAACTTTTTTAAAAGCAAAATTTTGTAAATAAGCTAGACATCAAATTTAATCTATTCAGTTCTCTAACATGCACGAGTGGTATATGTCAAGATTATTTCATGAATTCATAGTACAAACTTTGTCGAAGATATTGTACTAAAACGTTGATTTTAACATATCTTCACATAGATATATTGGTACACACATAAACAAAAAGCAGCATAAAATTTTGTTGTTATATTGTAACTATAGCAAATTGTTTGTTTTTCTTTTTACTTGTCAAATAAATGTCAAAAATTAATAAATATAAATAGCTTGAATTGAATAATTCAGCATGTTTAAAAATATAGAATACCAGTAAAGGTAAAAAAAAAAACATGTATGTATCTTGCTTCTGCAATTAATTTTCCAGCTAAATATGCCTTCTAAATGTTCCAAATATGCATATAAAAGCTAGCTTCAATTTAATCACTTATCTAAAATGCACAAAAATGGAAAATGAGACATTCTAATTGGTCAAATTTGTTATAAGTGAAATAATCACAATAAACATCTAAATATATCTCTAGGAGGCTATGTTCATACGCGCTAAACTCAAGAACTACTGTACCGATTTTCATAAAAATTGTATGTATTCTAGGTATCGTGAGGAGTGTTTCTGTAAAAACAAAAACAAAAAAATTAATACAATTTTTTTTATTTAACTCTTTCGATCATATTTCGAGTCTCCCCAATTTAAAGGCGTTTCTTAACCGCGGGAATTTAAAATATATGTTCGCGTCAAAGACGAAGTAAATCTATTACACGTACGAAAATCTATTATTTATCAGCAAAACGCATTATACTAACCCGGAAGCAAGGAGCGAAGTGACGAGCTTGCTTCGCCATTATACTGATATAGAAGCCAGCAACGAAGTGACGAAACAACCAATCCATTTTGCTGGCTGACTAATAATTTTAAGCAATAAATAAATACACAGGCTTATGCAGCAAGGAAGGGTGATAATTGTATGATTGGCAAAATAAAATTATTAGGGGGATGTGGCGGGGGATGAAGAAAGTTATATTTTCTTAAATGAAAAGTGGTACTTTTTTATTGGAATGGATAGCCCGAAGTATCCCTTTTCAATGATATAACATAAATTAAGGCCACAAAGTTCAAATAAACATTGACATTTTAATATGGAAAATTAAAATCCGGATCACTCGATAACGCAAGTTAAGCAATATTGCCCGCGGTCAGTTTTTGGATGGGTGGCCACTTTGCGAAAACCCATACTAGCGAATACTGCGTGCCGTTGACAAACCACCGAAAACGAGATTCCGAGGCGGTATATAACCACAGCTGTTGAGACCATTTAATAATAATATGTCAAATATAATTTTAGGTATGCCGTTGAACAAAATAAGTTATTGTTTTTATTATTGATATTCCTGTTTCCTGTTAACAATGGCTTTACATCGACAACATTTATTGGCAAATGGATGACAGGAGTATCAACAATAAAAACAATAACTTGTTTATGAAAATGTAACTTTCATTCCCCCGCCACATCTCTCTAATAATTTTTATTTACCCCCACAATTATGACCCCCCTCCGTGCGTTATAAGCTTCTGTATTTATTTTTTCTCTAAAGTTATTAGTTAGCTCTACATATGTGCAAATCGAGCGGCATTCTATGAGCATCCTAGTAAAATTATATCTTATTTTTCTGGTGGGTTTATTTGCCACATAACTAACAAATATCAAAATCCAATAATATTCTTGCAAATTTTGATTTATTACTCTCTTTCATTCTAAAATGGAGTATAGGGTACACAATAGTTCAATCATTTACCAATTTCTTTAACAAGTAAGTAAAAATTAAAATAAATAAATATATCGCTCTGGTTATGATACATTTTTACGCATAAAATAGTGCCACCCAAATAATACTTAAAACTAGAAATGAAACGGATAGTTGAGTGGAATATACGGCCATCCTTTAAGCCGGATAGCCGTATATCTGGCAACCCGATATCCGGCCGAACATTGTCTAACAAATTCTGAGAAATTGGTGCTCATTCACAACATCATTTGAATTTGTCTCTCGTTAACTATGAGTACTAATTATTATTTTTTTAATAAAAAAAAGGCACTGAAAAGTGAAAAATAAAATAAACTTTTCTATTTTTAATAAATATATGCTCCTAAATTAATGTAAAGCTGTATTCACACACAACTTATTGCTGTTGCCTTGCAGTGGTGTTGCTGTTGCGTTGCTAGCGTATGATGTTTGACAAGCGCTACAGCGTACAGTCGTTCACAATGACTTGTTGCTGTTGTAGTGCTGTTGCCTTGCGTTGCACGAGTTTGCAAACTCCAAACTCAAGCAATACAACAGCAAGGCAACGGAAGCAACAACCAATCAGAGAGCACTATGAAAAAGGATAGATATATTTGACACGTTGACACTTAACCTAACATATTTTGAATTATTGTGACAGTTGTATATGTACATATATTAGCAGAAAATAATTTTGTAAGTATTTGTATTATAGTTGTACGTAGCCATTATTTAATTAATTATTACAAATTTCTAGTAAACTGACAGCCCATCAGCGTCGGTGACTGTCAAAACTGTATTATTGGTAACAACGAAGTTAAGTCCTATGTAAACGGTATACATATAATACACATGCAACGCAACAGCAAGGCAAGACAACTGAAGCGAGGCAACAGCAATAAGTTGTATGTGAATACATCTTAACTAATTTTGAGTCAAACGCGCCAAACAATCAAACAACGAACGCCTACTCAAAATTAGTTACTTACTGGAGTTCAGAAACATAGTTATCAAGACTAAAAAGGTTTATTTTATTTTCTGCTTTTCAGTTTCTTTTTTCGTCGGTTTAATTTTTTGTTCAAAAGTTTTAATTTTTTGTGGCTACCTATTTTTCTACCCTTAAGGCTGGAAAAAAAAAGAATAATCGAAATCGGATAACCCAATACAAAGTTATTTGTGGTAGAATTGGTTAAAAGGCAAAAATTCAGTGGGTCTACAATCAATCATCTCCTATTTTCATACTCTTAGGTGGAATTCTTTTTACACCTTTAATGGGACCAATGGGGTAAATAGCTCCGTGGTAACGTATCGGACTGTGGATCGTGAGATCCTCAGTTCGAATCCCACTACCGACAGTTGCCAATTTAAATTTACCCCTGTGGTTCCCCCTCCACTAACAACTTTGGGGGCTATGACTTAACGGCTGGTAACCGCATTTCATACGCAAAAATATATCAACTACCGAGATCTGCGTAAGCAGAGTGCCACACCCTTAATGGGTAAAAGGCGTGATGATGATGATGATGATGATGATGGGACCAAATTAAAAGTATACACTTTATCTAATAAAAAAAACATCGAAATCGAACTACTCTATAAAAAGTTATACGTGGTAATACATTCTCGACAAGAGAGCCTTCTCCGTTTTTTTCGACGGTTAAAAATAATATTAAACTGTGTTTTGATTGTATATAGAGGTTTTATGTGTGTTTAAACTTATATGTAAATTAAATGAAGTAAATTTTATAAAATTTTTGTATTTTATTGAAAATCCGGTATCCACCGGATATTAACGTACTATCCGGTATGCGGCCGGATAGTAAAATGTAGGCCGGATAGTAGACGAATATACGTTTCATCTCTAAAACATCTAAATGCCATATATGTATCAATTCAAATTTTTAAACATTTTAATACAAATTCGTACTAGAGATGGGGCATGAGTGATTTTTTGATCACGGTAACTCCCACTCCCGGAATCAGAAATATTTTTCACGCATATTCACGAACGAGAAGTATATAAATTTTCACGTTCAAGCACGTTGGGTCACGGCGGGTTACGGTTATTTTTCTGTTGGTTTTATAAAGCAAATAGTACCTAAATATTTTTTGTTATCTATAAATTATTTTAGTGCGATTTTATGAGCTATGTGACTGAGTGACTGACATTTGCCCCTCAATCTGGTTAATGTGTTTTCATTGCGTTTTTGCACCTGCAAATTACAAGAGTCCTGTTCGCTAGTCTGTTTATTTTATATTGTTACTTATGTATAAGAAACTAGCTCCACCTAATGAGTTTTTGCTTTGAAAATAATTTTTTTAATTTCCGTGAGTAATTCTTTTTATTTGCTCATGTCCATTCACTCACATCACTCACTCACATCCCAAATTCAAAATGTTGTTCACCTATTAGATTTCACGCCCAGCGCCCATCTCTAATTCGTACCTATATAGGTATAAAAACATTGTGTGGTGACCACACCAGATTTTACCTAAGCACTCCTTAAATTTTTAATGAAGTCTGTTTAAAATAATAATTGTTCTATAGTAACAACTTATTGCTTTGTTGTACCTTTTTAAAAGTATTTCAGTACGCCACTGTAAGAATGTTTTTTTAAAGAGTGCAAAAGATCTTGTTTGCTTCTTTTTCTTGTTACATTGAAATAACACTGAAATATAATGGTTATCTCTCTTCTTGTTGACTCAAATGATATTTTAGTGCTAATAATACACAACGTTACTGCTATATGTGACTCTATACATTCCGTATGAATACACCGTAATTATATATAAAAGAAAATATTGTAGAATTATCACCAAAATAAAAAATGTGTAACCGTTCGTCGCTTGACTAGTCGTTGATGTCTCCAAATACAAGATAAACTGTTTTAAATACGTAAAGCAGGAAATAATTATTTGTAAAATTAGAAAGGAAAGCCCTTCTTTTTACCACTCGAGCTCAAAGCTCATGAGGCAATTCGTGTGTGAGTGGAAAAAGAGCTTTTCTCTCTTGTTAGACCCAACATTATTTTCACGGCATGTTTCCAAAAACTAGCTCGGCCCTAAAATACAATTTGACAACAAAAAAAAATTGTTTCTACGTACCTCAAAAACGTACCCAAAGTCACATTTACTTCGAATAACACATTTTTTTTTCTTCAAACATAAAATAGTATTATAAATCGTTAAAAAATGTACAAAATTTGAAAACATATTTTGTCTTATCTAGCATTTCTAGTGGGCATAGAATATGCTGTTTTGTTATTTTTGTTTATTTGTGAACTGTCAAACTGTTGAATTACAACCTTACTATTTTTACCTCCCGCCTACCTCTAGGTAAGGGAGGTATTGTTTTTGGTCAAAAAATTGGGTAGTGAGTTTTCAATGAATAAGCACGTTTTAGGGTCCCTACAATACGATTTTACTATTTTCGCGATGATGTCTGTATGTATGTATGTGTGTAGTCTGTGGCAATTTTTTCGTCTCGCATAACTCAAATACTATAATACCAAAAAATACAATTTTGTGAATTATTGCTTCTTATATTTAAATGAAGAGCTGATTAGATTTTGGATAAAATTGGTTAACCGGAAGTAGCAGTTTACTTAAACCCCTAACAGTTTTTCGTGAAAAACACGGTTAAATTTCCTTTTTCAACAATTTATGTTATTTTGAAAGTTGAAGAATATTTAATCTCACATGTGTATTGATTACACTAATTTTATTAATTTTCATTAGATTTAGAGATAATAAAATATAAAGAAATTAAATTTCACAAATCTTGCATTCCTAGAACACCATGGAAACATTCAAAAATTTTAAATTTTTTACGAAATGTGACACATGTCATTGTGATTGTGAAGCTGTTTTCTTAGTGAAATATATGTCAAAAAATTAAATAAATATACGAAAGAAAATTAAATTTCTCAAATATAAATATAAAAAACAAATAAGAAGGTATGTTTCTGTATCATCAAGTACTATTTTGTACCGTTTAAGAGTAGTATTGTGCGGGAGGTTATGTGCTAGCCACATCAGATTTTTCATACTGCTTTACTTTGTCCGCCGCCGGAGTAAAAATATTGCCAAGGAGACCCTTTTACGTTGGCGGCGGCAATATTGAACTTTTGCTTGATGAATACATAACAACGTACTTTTACAACGTTTGAACAAAACACCTTTTTTCAAGTGGGTTTTCACAAACTATCCTGTTTGTGTGCTGAGCATATAATATTGAACGACGAGCGAAGCACACAAATTATCCTAATAACGCAATATACTATTGAATAGTATAAACCCATTATAATTTTTTTTTAATTTTATTGCTCTTGCGATTTATCCCCTTCTAAATGACAAATTAAGTTGGTTTCCTTTACTTTAGAATCATTTTATGAGGTACGTAAATTATTTTTTTGCGGACACCCTGACGTACGCAGACTTCCTGCTTGATACTTGTGAAAATAAGAAAATGTAAACTTGATTGAGAGTGGCATACTTAATGATATACTTATTTATTTCTCGAAAACTGCCACTTTATAATTTCGAAAAATGTATGTTAATGAAAATAAATATTTTTGTAGCTATTAAACAGTCATAACTTATAGATAATAAGAACGATGAATACAATTTTTTTCCATCTACATTAATGATTTGAACAGCTGTTTTCGGTTTAATAACCTGTATCTGAATACATTTAATTAGCATAACATCTCCAAACATGTCAGGTTTGCTAACAAATAATCGACCGCCCGAAAAAAATGTAGCCCAGGCGCCAATTTAAATTAGTCACGTATTTCATATTAACTTTGTATAATGTAACACCGAATAGGTCTTGTTTTTAACCTAATTAATATTCTGCCTCATCAATTCAAATATAATCATTTTGTTTTATTGATTTAGTAGTTCGCATACTAAGTGCTAGTAGCAACAAATAAAACAAAACAATTAGATTTCAATTAGTTACTGTTACTAGTTTATACATAAAATATGAGAGTATAAATTGATGTAATATGTGCAAAAAATGTAAATATGAAAAATGACTGATTATTTTCTAAATTTCACTTGAAATAATGTAATTCTTAATTAAAGGAAAACTAGGTTATTGATACTCAATTAACTTTCATCAGTCATTAATGAGTTAGAGAGATGTTAGTAAATTAAGTTTGTAGGAATACAAAAATTCATTAACGCACCTGACAGAAGTTTAAACTAAAAAGTCATGAAAAAGGAATAGAAATAGTGTCGTATGTACAAAGGTATAGTGAATTGATGATGGGCGGACTAGAATAGCAGAATATTTGACTCATTTAATAATATTTAAGTCCGGAAAATGCATGTACTTGATTCGGGACCATTAAACATTCGGCGCAGTCACTCTACAGTAATGCACTACTTTCCTAACTCTTATGTAAACTATTATTAAATAACACAAATATTGACAATTGATATTGTATTTTGACAAAAATTCAAAAAATAAACAATAATAAAATGTTTTTAATAAGCATTACGGTTTATTGTACAGTTTTACGGAGATTATATTTCTTGGTTTAATTCATTCGATCATACTTCGAGTCTGCCCCATTTTGGAGGTGTTTCTTAACCGCGGAAAATGCAAAATGTAGATTCACGTCAGAGATGAAGTAAATCTATATTATATGTACGAAAATCTATTACTTATTAGTATTACCAAACACATTAAACTGACCTGGAAGCGAGGAACGAAGTGACGAGCTTGCTTCGCCAATGCATTGATATGAAAACGAGGAAGGAAGTAACGAGCTTGCTTCGTCAATATACTAATATGGAAGCGAGGAACGAAGTGACGAGCTTGCTTCATCAATGTACTGATATAGAAGCGAGGAACGAAGTGACGAGCTTGCTTCGTCAATATCCGCATGAGCCACTGATAACAGATGGCAGCACTAAAAGTGAAGCAATAGGGAAAACATTACGTTCTTGTATTTAAAAGCATTAGAACTGGTGTAGGATTGAGTGTAGAAATTTTAGTTATTGGTCGCAATATTTAGAAAAAAAGATATTCATTTCTTTAATAGACATATATACATTTATTTGAATGAAGCAGTTCGAACGATATTGAAAGAATAACCTCAGATTTTTTGGTTAACATTGATATATTTCCTTGGTTTAGCTGGGCATATTACACTATGTGGATATAAAATACATATCAAGAATAAAAGTATAATATACGGTTTATGTTTACAAACATATAAATTAAAAGGCACACTACATAATATAAACATTTCACTCGAAAAGTTGTGCGCCAGTGGAAGTTTACTCCGGCAAATGCAATCAAATTTTCATCTGATTTCATTGCATTCATGGTGAAAATACACTTATTTACACTATGATCATATTGTAAATTAATTTAGCAATGTTTATCTAGTGTGCCAGTTAATACCAAATTCTTTGCCTAACTGTTTATGGTCCATCGTTCTCTGATATTTTGGACTCACTAGATATTTCATCAATTTTCATGTTTATGTTTGCCAGTACTTCTCTAAAAATATTGTAGTAAATAAATACATAACAAAAATAGTACATATTATAAAGAAATAAAAATTATTAACAATTACTTATAAAATTATTCTTTCTGTCTTGCGTCTAATTATTTTGACATTTCTTATGACAAACAGTCAGTGGAAAATCTTGGGTTGGAATGACCTCATGTTTAAGAATTCCTTTCTTATTAGCAGTACTAACTATAAATATAATTGTTTAGTTAATTTCAGAATAAAAACATTAAAAGCAATCATACCTTTATAAAAATCCAAGAGCCAGAAATGAGCATAACAAACGTTCATATATGTCTTGACTTTTTCCCACATTTGAAGCATTTTCCACCTCCTTATTCTTTAGAAAATAATGTAATAACATTTCTGTAGTAACATAATTGTTATATTAATGCAGAGAGCAATATATTTTTGATTTACTTGACATTTTGTTCACTAAAAATCTAAATCTCCATATACCACCATTACGAACACAGCAATGTTTTCCCTATTGGTCGTAATTCAAATTTAGCCACCAGATGTCAGCTACTTTGTTGGCTCATCCCAATAGTGTTATGGAAGCGAGCTTACGTCGCTAATGTACTGACATGGAAGCGAGGACTACATGCAGTGATCTGTTTAAATTGAGAGGCAATACAACGGAAAAAGCTTACTTAGGGCCAGCAACGCGGACCGAGCCCAGCTATTTATAAATCCTGATTGAGAAGCTTACAAACTCCAAACTTCCCACTTGCAATTAGTGGGTCAGAGATATCATGCTTTCTCTTTTTGTACGAAAAGAACGTCAAACAGCATAGCATCAAGTCAATTCACTGTAAAGAAAAACGGGCTTCGTAGGGTAGCGCAACAAAACGAGTAGTAAATCGTTATTCTTATTAGGTACATCTATAAATATTTAGCAAATTATATAATCCGAATAATAAAAATACTCGTATCTGTGAATATGTCAATGCTGGGTGCTGGTTTATTTTCCAATTATAAATCTATAATGTTTATGTTCGTCTTCGACAAGTTAGATGA
The DNA here is from genome assembly GCA_963942605.1 of Poecilus cupreus. Classification (NCBI taxonomy): domain Eukaryota; kingdom Metazoa; phylum Arthropoda; class Insecta; order Coleoptera; family Carabidae; genus Poecilus; species Poecilus cupreus. The sequence continues at coordinate 4,617,886 of OZ012722.1, forward strand.
TAAAGGAGACAAGCAAATTTATACCCATCGGGAAGAATGAGTCATGGGAATGTTTTAAATTAGGCCGATCTACTGCAAAACTAATTTATAGTCCTTCCCGGCGTCCTGTATAAATTGCATACCTAAACATACTTCATAAATTTATTGTCTACTAAATCATACCGTACATTTTATCTATTGTACTTCGTAATATACAGGCTAGCACAGGATTTCTAGCTGTCTACTTGGGTTGAAAATATTTATTTTGCATCAAAACCATTGTTAGCAAAATCTCAAAAGGATTTAGTTCAACATACGATTCAATGATACGTAAATAAGCTCATGTTGACCGTTTCTCTTTCTAGTGAATACTTTAAAGTTGGATCCTATCACAACAGAGGTCATTGGAAACTAGTAGATAGTACGTGGATAAACATTTAAATTCTCAAATAATTTATATTAAAACTATACCCAAAAACTTTATGACAGAAGTTCAAAATATGTAATTAGTTTTTAAGAGAAATATATACGTACGTGTTTAAAATACTATCACGTCTACGTCAGTGATTACGATCTCTCTGATCTCTCTTCGCCAATTTATATCATTCTTCATTCTATCTAATTTTAAATCTTCTGTCTTTTTTAAACAGATGTTTCTCTCTTACTTTGATCTCATATTATTCATAACAATATAAATTTATTGTAATATTTACTTCGTGGTTACTGTACTGTAAGTATATATTTGGAAAATAGACATAAATATATGTTGAATGATGTAGGTACCTCAATCGCGCCGCGGTAATAAAAATCAACACAAATATTAATGTTTGAAAAGAAAAAAGTAACAAACAAAACAATAGTTATTTACTTTTACAATTTTATCGAATAGGTAATTCCACTTTACCCATGTGTGAAGTATAACGTTTTATCCAACATCTCTTAAGAAATGCCATATTTATTAAAGAAATAATTTCTCTTCCGGTCGTGAAAAAAATATTTAATTTGAAAATGATATCGTCTGGAGCTATCGTGAACGAAAAAAAAAAACGACACATCGACATACATACAAACACCCATATATGCCATAGTGAAAAATAGTAAAATTGTTTTGATTTTGCTTTTTATAATAATTGTAATTGGAATAAGCAATGAATATTGTAGATTAATTTTTTTTTAAATATAGTGTATCTAATACACTAATTTATCATTCTAAAATTAATTCGTATTTATTAAACGAACGGAAAGCCTCAAAACAAAAACTCCAAACTCTAGCAATCTAATCAACCGATGCCCAAAACGAAACCTCTAAACTTAGTCTACCGAGACAGAGGTCCAAAAAGCAAAAAGGATCCAAATGAAACATAATCTAACAGATCCAGGTTCAAACGAGCAGTCTTAAACTTTATACAGATAAGATTTGAACTGAACCAATAAATAAAATTCACTGATGTGTTAGCAAATGAGAGAGAACAATTAAATAATTGTTTTAAATGTAATTGTTTATTCACCCTCTATAATAGTGACGCAAATTTCAGAAGCTAATATATCTCAAGCTATATCTAAATTGAATAATAAATTAACATCTGGTGTGGATCAAATACCGTCATTTATAATTAAAGACTGCAAATACATTCTATTACATCCATTATCAACTATTTTCAATCTCTGTTTAAATACTTGTACTTTTCCAGATATCTGGAAAATATCAAAAATTTGTCCAGTCATAAAGTCAGGAGATCCATCCAATGTACGTAACTACAGACCAATTTCAATATTATCAAATTTTTTGAAATTATTTTGTTTAATAAAATATTCACACAGGTAAAACCAGTTGTATCTCCAAATCAACATGGCTTTATTAAGCAACGGTCAACAGTTACAAACTTATGTTCATTTTCTCAATTTGTTATAGATGTTCTAGATAAACGAGGTCAAGTTGATACTGTATATACCGACTTTGCTAAAGCTTTCGACCGCATAGATCACGGTATTCTCTTAAATAAGCTTGCAGACATTGGTTTCCATAACAACCTACTCAAATTTTTTTACTCCTACCTATCAGACAGAAAGCAAATTGTTTCATATAACGGTTCAATATCTCAAGAGTTTTTGGCTAAGTCAGGTGTACCGCAAGGGTCGAATCTTGGCCCTCTGCTATTTTTAATGTTCATTAATGATCTTCCAAATTATTTATCTTGCGAAGTCTTGATGTTCGCGGATGATGTTAAAATTTTCAATTCAATACGATCAACTGAAGACTGCAATAAATTGCAACAAAATATAGATATTCTCCAAGCTTGGTGTGATAGAAATAAATTACCATTAAATATCAATAAATGCAAAATTGTATCGTATTCCCGTAAAAATCACGTGTTATTGCATAATTATAACATAAATTCCATAATGCTACAGCGTGAGTACACAATAAGAGATCTAGGAGTAACATTTGATCCAAAATTTTCTTTTATAGATCAAACTTACAATGTTATACGTTCTGCAAATAAAGCAGTTGGATTTATAATGAGAAACTGTAAACAGTTTACAAATGTAAATGCATTGCTATCACTCTTTTACGCACTTGTTCGATCCATTTTAGAATACTGCTTCATAATTTGGTATCCGTTATATGCTAGTCATAAACAGCAAATAGAGAACGTCCAAAGAAAATTTCTGAAATTTATTTGGTACAAAATTTATAATAATTATCCAGAGAGAAACTTTAGCCAGAGTACTTTATTAACATCCCTCGGAGTTTCAAGCATTGAATCCCGTTATATATTACAAAGTCTTTCATTTTTATATAACTTGTTACATACCTATGTTGATTGTAGTGCCTTACTATCCAAAATTAATTTTCATGTACCATCATTCGCTTCCCGTGCAGTTTGTACATTTTACAATAACACTGCTAAGTCTAATTTGATGTTACAGTCGCCCATTTTCAGCTGTTGTGAAAAGTATAATCAAATATGTCATTTATGTGATATTTTTTACTGCAACATCTTTGAGTTACGTAAAACTGGAATACTGTTCTTTGATCCAATTTACATGTCTACATAAAATGTTTTTATCTTCATTTTTTTGTATACCTATGTATGTATTTGCTTTATAAATGGATTATTCTGTTGGGCAATAAATTATTATTATTATTATTATTATTTAAAAAAAAAAGCAAATGGCGCCAAATTTTATTATATTTAATTACTTTTATTGTATACCTTTTATATGTACTCATTCAATACTAGAGAAAAAATAGCAAATAGCCCCCTCCTTTTCCTCCGCCGTTTGTGGCTGTGAACACCCCCTCTAATTTCCAAAACCCGGCGCCCCTGTCTTTATAATTTCATTGGACAAAACAGCCAGTCTGTAAAACAATCTGCTGTGACCAACATAACCTCTCGCTAAGCTCAGTTTTCGAATTACTTTTACAGCAGCCAAAATTGTTTCTTGGTTATCCTCAGAAAACTTCAAGTTAGTAGAATTAAACAAAAACATATAATGAGTATTCTGATTTTAAAATAATTGTATACCAAAGTGGTCGAATTTAAATTCTAGCTAATATTATTCTGCGTCTTTTGTATTTTATAATATAAACAAAATATACCATAAATCAATTGTTTATAGATATGCAGCATCTTGGCTACTTGTGGATGAAATGAAAAATCTCAAATCAGGTTGCTAGATACCGAAATAAAAACCCATTGCTGTTCAAAAGTTAACTTTATATAAATATATAAAATACACAAAAAAGCATTCTAGAATTCTCAGAACTATTCGCTAAACTGAGGATATAAGGTACACTCTCTGAAAATTATTGTATTTCCTAAAAATATTCGATAAATTCTTAGCATACCGAATAGTCTTTTTAAATTTTTCGTGTACAAGTTTATTTAAAAACTATTCATATTTTAACCAGAGATGGGCGAATATCAGTTTTTATTCGAATACCTCGAATATTTTTAATAAATAGAATATAATTAATGAAATATAATAATTACTTCATACCGAGCATTTCTATCTTACTCGCTGTAAACTATAAAAAAGCATATAAAATTAAAATATAATTGTCTGCTGAACACAGCTCTGACTACATATATTGGAGGTATTCATTCGAATTTATTGTTTTGGTGTTAATATTCGAAATCTTTAACCTCAAATAATTTCATTATTCAAGATGACTGTACATATGTACGAAAATCCCGAAAGACTTTCAAATAAACTACAACTTCTGATTGATGGTTTGCTACCAAAATCTAATTGGCTTGTAAATTGAACATTCAAATTATAAATATGAAATTTCGCATTGTATTCTGAGGATTCTCAAATTTGCTCACCTATTGAATTATTTGACCAATCATAATATTTCCCATACATATATGTGGCGGGAGGTAAAATTCTATCATTTCTTGGACAAAAGAATTCAAAACCCATCCATGTAATAATGTAGTTGTAATGAATAAAGTTAATTTATCCACAGTAAAACAGTTAGTTGTGGCTTACATAAGAAAGGCACGTTGCAAACCGCCGGGAATGAAGCACAGGCAGTGGACTCTAATTTAATTGCTTGACATCGGAGCATTGAGTGGCCGTCAATCGTCTAAGCACAACACAGCAGAGAAAGACCTGATGCTGATGTGTAACGGTTCTGTTCATTTTTACAGTTCATTGTTTCGCAGCAAAAAATAACCAACTTCGATCGTTAGATTCGCGGCAGCGGTTCGGTCGGCTCCAGCATACGAAATAAACAACTCGCGAACTTTGCGTTCTGAATACAGCTAACACAGTGCTTCTCAAACTTTATACACACGTCAGAATATCTTGATTCAGATATACATAAATATAACATTTTACAAACTCTACTGGTAACTAAGAGGGGAACCTGCTAGGAGAGTTCTTAACTACCTATCAAGAAGTTATGTATACTTTAGATCTACAATCTACATAAAATTCTACAACTACATATTAATTACATAGTTATTATTATTATAATCGTTTTAGACCTGTTTTACATTCTTATAGGTGTCGAGATTATTTTAATAATAAATTATAAGGTATGGAAGAAAAGAAAGATGTTGAACAACAGAACAGAGAGTAATATACAGGCAGCTGTGATGAGATTTATAAGGAGAGTAGAAGGAGTTGCAAGGATAAATAGAATAAGTAACGATCAAATAAGATATAATTTACAAATTGAAGGCATAGATATAGAACAATTAGTATGGTATCGCAGCTTAATAAGCAGAGCTGGGAGTATCTTACATAAAAAAATATTCGACAGTATCTAAGATACTAAAAGTATCTAAGATACTTTATCTTAGATACATTCTATTTTATGTAAAATGTATCTTTTATTTAAATACTTTTTAAAAGTATCTGTATCTTTTATCTTAAAAAAGTATCTTTTATTAAAAAAAAAGTATCTTATTTGCAAATATTTAAGCTTTCCCAGCTCTGTTAATAAGGCCGTGTTCAAAGTGTCACAATTTATGTGCCCTAAATGACATCATAATTTAGGGTTTTAAATATTAGATTTTAGGATTTGCAAGAGCACACTACGCCTTGAAGTTCGTAAGTACTAAATTAACGATCATGCACATTTCGCACAAACGAGAATAATTTTTGCTGCTTGTTTGACAAACAGACAAACAGAGGCTGTCAAATTTGTTGATTGTTATTCTTTAATCTTCTTGAAGAAAAAATGTCTTCGTATTTTGTGCTAAGTATTAAAAACATATCTTTAATAACATTTTACTATATACAAGTTGTGTTTCTATTTCATCACCTTGCATAACTATTTATTACATAAACATAGGTTCAGATCTACACTTTGTTGTTTGCAGGCTGCAGATGTCGTTAGTAGTGCACTATTCGAACTTGTGTTTATCTGAATCCCTAATTTTTTCTCTAATTCCTAAATCTTAAATGTCAAAAGGCTACTTCGAACACGGCCTAAGAATGCTAAAAGAAAGACAAACAAAACAAGTATGACATGCTAGAATAACTAAGAAAAAGATACGAGGAAGACCTATGAAGACATGGGAGAATAGCACTAAGGAAATACCAAATACTCGTTGTAATAAGATCAGCAGTCAATTGCCTTCTCTTCTCTCTCACAAAGTTTTAGTTACCTCTCGTCAGGTGTTAGCAAATACTTATTTCCTTGGTCTTCATTGCTATACTTACATTTAGGTATCATTACTTTTCCTCGTGTCCAAAATTTACTTTCTTATAGTTAATATAAAAGGAAGTTTAGAAATCATGAAAAAGTCGGTTGCGAGATTTTCGCAGAAATACATGTGTTGATGTTCCTTGATTCTATTTTGATTAATTACTCAATAACGTCTGTGTGAACAAGAAAAGTTTCAGGACCATTTGATGAAATTTATTTCTTATATGAAATCAACATCGTAAAAAAAGTTTTGAATAAGAGATGTTAGCAATAAAATATTATTCGGAATTTATTGAGTTTGGAGTCAAATTAAAGATCTAAGGGAGTAGACTCAAATGTTAATACTTTATTTTGGACCATCATCAAGCGTTTCTTATAAATGTTTGGTGTCAAATTAAAGGTATCAAAGAAGAGATATAAACTAATATATGAAATTATTAATTAATTTTGAACAGTAACTAATTGTTTTTTTAAAGTAGTGAACTGAATCACATCCTCTCAGAGAAGATTTGAACTAAAGTATTACAAATTATATGTAAGCGATCATCATTTGTTTGTATGAAAGTTATTAAAATTTTATATAGTTTGATATAAAATTGAAGGTCTTTTAATGGGGGGAATGTTCTGAGAATAACTAAATTATATATTTAATAACATAGCTGGTATAAGAACATAGACATAAGTGAAACACCTATTCTTTATGCCAAGCATGTGTCAAGTATAATTAAAAAACAATTAAATTCAGATTTATAAGCAAGAAATAGGGTGGTGACCACACCAGATTTTTTATACTACACTTCTTTCCTAAAAGATATTTGAACCTTTTTTTAACAGATGTGCATAGCACTCTTATAATACAGATGAATAAAAAATTTAAATAGTATTTGTTGACTTACAAAAATCCTTTCTGCAATTTGTACAAACAAAACTATCAGATTCAGATAGACATACAAAGTCAAACCGGTCCATCATTCCTTGTTTGGTAGCAAATCAGAATAATTCCATATACGGTTAGTAGTCCCGTATGCTCGGTTATCCGGCGCGAGTAGACTTGGGTCTGAGCTTAGTCTGGGCTTGGGCTCGAATAAGGTACAGACGACACGCTGAATGCAAAACATGGACTAGTAGTTCAACGGCCAAAGATAAAATCGTAAATTAATGAGGAATGAATGACGCGTTTAATTTATCGGGCATCGTGTTTGTTGCACTGTTACAACAAGGAATTTTTATTAATTTGTGTAGTAAACAGTAGTATGTACAAGTACAATTACTTAATTAAGGAATCTATGTTGGCAGCCATATACTCCGTACGAATAAAGAATTAGCAGTAAAGGCAATCTGAGCAAAAAAAGTTAGAAACTTGTATTCGAGTTATATTTGAATCGTACACAATCCTAAATTTTAGGCTTCTACAGGTTGCCTCAAGTTTAATTCGCAAAGTTTAAGAAATGCATTATTTACCTAATAGTAAAAGCAATGCAATATACATGTAACATTAATATCTGGTGTGGGTAAGAATGAAATGTATTAATGTACGAATACTTTGACTATTCTATTAATGAAAGTAAACAACTTAATACTTGTGAAACCATGACTCCTAAATAATGCCAAGCAGCAATTGAAGGGGTTGAAGCGAGTTGAAGTATTATCAGCATCTTTAAGAGCGCAGGGTATAGTGCTCGCCAAAATGGACGATAGTCGATAATCGAAAGGCTTACCGCAATGGAGTATGGAGTATGGTAACCTGTTATGCCAGGGTGGAATTATTTAAAATCTTTTATTTCTAATCATATGACGTTAAATTTTCTAAGAGCGCAATTTGTATAATTTTATCTACGAAAAAATAAAATTTATAATCTGAAAAGAATTTACGGTAAATAGTAGTTTGCTAGTACTTTAGGTACAAAAAATGTTTTAAGAAATTTTATATTAGTTACAATTTTTAGGGATGACAAATTTTTACTGTTTATAAATTCGTGTCTATACTTTCAACCCCTATAATCCTCTTATTACGTACCTGCTGTAAGGGTCCAGCAGGTAAGTAACTAATTAATTTGGCCAGTATTATAGCCGCGTGTGAAATACTCGAAAACAGGTCTAAGGAAAAAACACCTGTAACTTATCTTACATTTTATTTATTTCTCATTTATCGTATTTAAGAAATATAAATCTGTTTTTTAAATCATTAAGAAAAAAATGTCGTAAAATTACAAATATGACAATAAATATATGTGTTTTTCATACTCAATTTTTCAGTTTATTATATCTAATTTTAAAAAAATAAGCAATAGAAAACTTTATTCCCACTTTCGGTAAACTTTGTCTAAAATTTTGGACAAAAATTAGTAAAAATACAGCCTACAGACGTTTTCTACAAAATGCAAATTTGTACACAAGCGCCGTCACATAGATTGTGTGTATTTGAGTAAGTTCATTCCACAGTTTTTCGTTGGGTGTATTTGCTATTTTGGTTATAAACAAGATTGTCATTTAGTCACTTGTTGTTGCTGTCCGTTATAAACTACGTTTATTGTTTTCTACGGTTTTCATTATCGTATTTTTGTATTTATTTATAATGTCGTTTGCACTTTGCTGCGCTTTCGCAATATATTTTTGCTATAAAATCGGTATTTTTCAAGACTAAATCCTTTTATTTTTATATTTTTCTTTTTACTTTCTTTATTTGTGAATCCATAAAAATGGAGAAAAGCGAAGAATAACATTAAGGTCTCCTGATCCCGTTTTCCATTTTCTCAATGATGTCTCTGTGCATAACTGGATGGATGGATGTGAGTATTAATGTGCCAAGAGTTAAATTGTATCAAGACTAAATTCGTCAAAGCGATGGTCAACTGTTTTTAAGAATATTAAATTGAAAATTTTAGTCTAAAAATGAACAATATTATTTTTCATAAATCATTATCTTTTCACTAATACATATTTGAATATTCTTTTTAAAAATTGTACATTCGATTAAAAATATCTTTTTGTTTTTGTTACTTTTTTTATATGTATAAATAATTGTTATTAAATACGTAATGTAAACAGAAGAAATTGTTAAGTGTAAGAACAGCCAAATACATCAAATTTGTTATTTATTATTATTATTATGTTGTTTGGTGTCAAATTAAAGATCTTACAGATGGGAACTACACTAAAATATCAAAAATTACTTTTGCGCAATCGTCAATTATTATTATATTGTTATTAGAATTCTATCAAGTTTGGTATCAAATTAAAACTTTCTGAGAGTAAAAATAGTGCATTGTGCGCCAAGAGTTGTACGCTAACGATAGCAAAGTTGCAAAGGAGTGTTAATAACTTCACACGACTTTGAAATCACATCTTTGGTACTTTACCAACCGATTTGTAGGGTAGTATGACATTTATAGCAGATTTATTAGCTGCTTTACGGCGCTTTAATTTAACTTTAGGAAGAAAAGTAGTTAGTCGCTAGTGTTTACATAGTGCAAAAGTCGCATTTTCAAAGTCAAAGTCAAGGCAAAGTAAATTTTTGCTGTAAGTTTAACATATCAATATCATTTACTCATGATTGTACTTGGCATGCTGTTTAAAACCAATCACGGTATATGATATATTTTTTCACATATGCACATATAAGTTTTAAAGTCAAATAAAATTTAATTTTATAAGTATAAGAAAATCGTTTCATATTATCAGATTTTTTTTATGTTCCTCTGTCTGGATATTAGTTTATCAGTGTTTATCTCCCGGAAATTTATCCAGCACATACTTAAAATTAAAACATTTCCGTTCATGCTCGTAATATGCACAAAAATGTACTCAAAAGAACAGAGCTTACACCCACAATTTGTGTGATGAAAACAGGAGGATCAAACGAGCTAACCCCAACTATATTTCCATCATGCTTCGCCGTCTATCTAAAACCTGATTCTGTGATCATCCTCCTAGGGTACTTGGTCGTCCTGTCTGAGCATCAAGTCTGCTCTCCACTCAACTCACAAACCTGCAAAACGAGAAAAACGCGCAAGTTAAAAATAACTCGCGCCTCCTGCGAATCATCCCAGCTTTGTTCTATTTTGGGCTTTGATTTCGCCACGTTTTTTATTTCGAAGTCGTTAATCATTTTTGGGATAAGATTATGCATTGTAGCGATAATATATGCAAATATTTCGTATGGGTTTATTTATTTTTATTGAGAAATTCCAAACAACTTTTTCTGTTATTATTTATTGATTTCTACCTCCCGCCATACACTTTGAAAGAGAGGTATAATAATCATGCTAAAAAATTTAATCTTAGAGTAAATCATACGCAATAGATATCCCTACTAACAAAATTTCATATGAAGCTAAGTACAATTATTATATTATTATAAAATAGCTCCGTGGTAACGTATCAGGCTGTGGATCCTGAGATCCTCAGTTCGAATCCCACTGCCGACAGTTACCAATTTAAATTTACCCCTGGGGTTCCCTCTCCACTGACATCCTTGCGGGCTATGATTTGACGGCTGGTAACCGCACTTCATACGAAAAAATATATCACTTACCGAAATCTGCGTAAGCAGAGTGCCACATCCATAATTGGAAAAAGGCGTGATGATATATTTAATTTATTTATTTTTTATTTTTCTTCAGTATCTCGGGCAATTAAGACCGATATATTTGTTATTTGTAAGTCGTTTGTAATGTTTATTATTTTTTCCACGTCATAATAATTAACGTAGCAAAGGTGATAAGAACAATAATGCCTGTGATCAATAGTGTGCTCCCAAGGGCCTCGGGCCTGAGGTGTTTGCGTTGACCGAAGGCATTATGGTCCATTTAACGCCCGCGATGCGTTCAACGTTTAATGTCCGACAGATATATTATTTTATCAAAGATTTTTATCGATTGTTGTCCTATTATTGTAATTTTTGTTAGAGAGATTTAACTATTTGCTTGCAAATACTGTAACTAGATAACGCGATATTCTTATTTATTATTTCAATATTTCTAACTGTCAACCAGAACAGAAGTTTAAAATATTGCCCAAATGGAGTGTATCATTTAAGATTAATTTAACGTAAAAGAGTATTTTTATAATTAATCTAAGAAGGATTAAATTTTTATTGTCATAGATGAAAATTTATGTCTTTAAATAGTACTCTATAAAAATGTGAACTTTTCACAAAAAAAATCTCTTTACTTTAGTAATATTCTTTTCAAAATATACAAATTTACTCTCTACATTAATACTATTTTCTCTTGGAAAGTACAAATTACAACCTTTTTATTAGATAATAAAGAAAATGATTTATTATTTATATTGAATATAAAAAAATTAAATAAATAAAAATAAATTACCATATACCATAAATAACATTCTGTAACTGTAAGCATAGCAAAACTAATGTTTAAATTAATTCCGGATATAGTATATCTTATCTTTTGTAAGCAGTCTCTTCATCCACTTCATTTTCTACCATAAAACTTTTGAATTCTTGATAATTCATTTACACTATTTCAGAAGTCAACAACAACATAATGTAGTATTGCAGTTATATGTTGGTACGAGACGCATGGTGGATACAGGGAGCATGCGCAGAAAACAAAAATACTCCGAAAAGACAACATTATAATTTTCTTTGTGTAATTTTGCTCTTGTTGAGTGATTTTACTATTATAAAAATTAATTATTAAAATTAATCTTACAAACGCACAATTTGCTATGTAAGTATAAAATTTACTTTAATAAAGAGTTAATAATGTTAATCAAAAGAGTATAATATAATCGACATTTGGTTAAAATGAAGTTATATTCTTATTTATAGTGCAAGTTTTGTAATCTTAAAGATGACAATATTTTAGTCCTCATTTGAGTAGTTGTATTATACTCAATTCGTGTAAAATTTAAGCAATTTTTTGACTCAAATATACTCAAACTTGACTAAAATTTATTTTACTACATAGGAGACGAAAATTTTTGCTCTTCTGTTTTGAGAGTGTAGAAGTCAATATTTGTTTCTATCTACTAATATGTAGAAGTCAAGTGTATTCTGTGCCCAATAGCAAACATCAAATTTATAACACGCCCTAGGGCTGTTATTTAGTACCCTGAAAGCAGGGCTGTTATGATAACAATAACGTAACGGTCGTACATTACATTTATTTACTAGGGCTTGTTTGAGGGTGTTGGGTATATTGTGTTTTTGTCTATTTTGAGAATGTTGTGTATATTTTATTTGCAAATGTAGTATAAATATTTGATATAAATGGCTCCAGGGGCCAGTACGATACGCAACGAAGTTGTCATTGGCGGAGGTCGAGCAGTGGTTTCTGTGTAAATGTTGAAGTATACATTGAAAATTAAAATAAATAATACGAGAGCATTCAAAGTGTAGTTAATGTAACAGCAAAAATTTATCTTACGTATAGTGATAGCAATTTAGATATTTACAATAACAATATTTATATTTATATTATTAATATTATATACCGTGAGTCCCACGTAAATGTTGGCATAGGAAATTAACATGTAAAATCAGTTTTTTGTAAATAAAAAGTGTCCGGCAAAAAATTATGCATCCAAATTTTATATCGCAATACTGCCAATATCCCTACATCTTATTTAATACAGATTAATTTATTTTGATTTTCGAAATAAATTGAATTTATTGTTTTATGTGTCAATTAAACTTCGACTACCGGGTTTGTAATTGTTACCAAAATAAACTCAGTTCTTCGCATTGTCATAACAACTAAACTCTCTTATTTTATCTTTTGTCGTTCGTGAGTTATAGAACATACAGACATATCCATCCATCCAACCATCTATCCATATAGATGTCATTTAAAAAATGATCAAAACGGAATCAGGTGTCTACAAAGCATGTATTTCCATCAAAATCTTGTTAGCGATTGTTTTCATAATTGCTATACTTCCTAATACTACGTATAAGAAAGTACAAATATACATAGCGCATAACACATTGCATTTGATTTTGTATATTCTTTAAAATATTATTGTGTAAATGAGTTAAAATTGCACGATACTTCTAATTATGTGAAATTCCTTATTGATCTACAGTTGCAAAGATGTTTCCAGCAGTTAAATTCCGTTCATAAAGAAATAAACTGAAATCACGAGTGAACATTAATTGAAAGACTACACAAAGAAGCAAAAGTAATTACCAATTATGTTAGTTAGAAATTCTTGTTGATAATTACAGGCATTAATGTAATCTCGGGCCGACTCAAAAGCGTGTATTTTTCATGATTTCATAGATAATTGACGATGGAAATAAAAAGTAATTTGTAATTATTTCTTGGTTATTTACCTGTCGGATATTTCAAGATTTTATATTTATTTTTAATTTTATAATGTTGTAAAATTTCCGTAATTATAAGATTTATTTTACGATAAACCAAATTGATTAGGCGTATTTATTCGTAGTTTAGATTGATATGGGTCGTTTTTATTTCATGTTTGTTCCGCAATAACGTACCTACCAAATGAAAACAGAGATAGCAATTTTGAGTTAAAAAATCTAGTCTAAATTTACGAAGTCTAAATCCTTACAAATCGGTACACACAGCCCAAAACACCAAAAGAAATAAACTGATGTGTCTATCAACATAATTCCACTTTAATTTTTCATGATAATTGAAATACATTTTAACAATTAAGATACTTGAAAGCCAGAAGATTCTTGTGTGGGCAGCATACGACTTTCTTATACATACAACATACACATCCGAAATTGAATGTTAAAAAAATTATATCTACTTAACACATGTTTGACATGTGACATGTGTTTGACAAAATAGATGTTTCAGTTATTCGCGGTTACAGCAATTATGATAAATTATATTTATGATCAGCACTGCCAACAAGAAAGGAATTCCTAAAATATAGTTTGCCATAAAAAATGTTAATCTAGGCGAAAGACGGAAAGAAAAATAAATAAATTTATTAATTTTATTTCTTTATAATGTAGGGGAAGGTACCACTGAAGAAAATTTATATTTTTTTAACCGACGAAAATAAAGGAGCAGGTTCTCAAGTCGACGCGTTTTTTTTATTATTATTATTTTTTTTTATGACAACGCATAATTATTACTAATTTTTGTTTAAATTCCATGGTACAACTACAAGTGAACAATTTTATAAAATTTAAACTCAATTTAACATGTTAAAATGTGTAAAATAAAATATAATTAGTGACTTAGATGCAGAATACAATTTTCTACAAGATTTGTTTAAAGTATTTTGCTATAAAATCAATAGGGAACGATATATCGCTATAAGAAAAAAATTACATTGCATTTCCTCGATTATATAAATCAATTCATCCCCAGGTATATTGTGTTAAATCGTTATCTGCTCCATTTACACATTTTTCTTGCCCTTACAAATTAAATTCAGAGTTTCATTTTCTTTAAAATATCTGAATAGTGAATATAACTTGGAACATGTCCCAAGGTACATTCAATTAACTGTCCAAAGGTAAAACAAAGCAAATAATTTATTAGAATTTCACTTAAAATGTGTAACAAATAAATATATGATAATAATACAAAGACACTATTTATCAGTTTAACACTCTTTCGCAAATCGTGTCTGAATAACAATTAAAATCATACTAATACAAAATGTCTTGCTATTAGTTCACCAGTGTTACTTACTAAATACAATACAATCAATTGACTTTAAATCTAGCTGCAATGGGGTCTTTCACCATTAAAAAAATTTTTTTTATGAAACTTTATTTAAATTGAAGACTATCTACACTATTAAACATTCTTAATTGTTATTCATTAAACCACAATGATTTTTTTTAAATGTTGTGATAGTGTAGAGGTGTTGCTGGATCTTAAACAGTACAAATTGTAAATAATTGTAGTCATATATTTTTTTACTTATTTTATTATTGGTATTGCAATAAAATATCACATTTATGTAACAAAAATTATTTAAATCTCTACTGTTTGAGATCCAGCAACAACTATACAATGACGTCACAACATTTAAAAAAAAATCATTGTAGCTTAATGAATAACAATTAAGACTTTTTAAAAGTGTAGATAGTCTTCAATTTAGATAGTTTTATTAAAAAAAAATCTGATGTGGCCAGCACATAACCTCCCGCCCAATACTACTCTTAAACGGTACAAAATAGTATTTGATGATACAGAAACATACCTTCTTATTTGTTTATTTTCTATTTATATTTGAGAATTTTAATTTTCTTTCGTATATTTATTTAATTTTTTGACATATATTTCACTAAGAAAACAGCTTTACAATCACAATGACATGTGTCACATTTCGTAAAAAATTGAAAATTTTCCATGGTGTACTAGGTATGCAAGATTTGTGAAATCTAATTTCTTTATATTTTATTATCTCTAAATCTAATGAAAATTATTAAAATTAGTGTAATCAAAACACATGTAGAATTAAATATTCTTCAACTTTCAAAATAACATAAATCGTTGAAAAAGGAAATTTAACCGAGTTTTTCACGAAAAACTGTTAAGGGCTTCAAGTAAACTGCTACTTCCGGTCGACCAATTTTATCCAAAATCTAATCAGCTCTTCATTTAAATATAAGAAGCAATAATTCAAAAAATTGTATTTTTTGGTATTATAGTATTTGAGTTATGCGAGACGAAAAAATTGCCACAGACTACACACACACATACATACATACATACATACATACACACATACAGACATCATCGCGAAAATAGTAAAATCGTATTGTAGGGACCCTAAAACGTGCTTATTCATTGAAAACTCACTACCCAATTTTCTGACCAAAAACAATACCTCCCTTACCTAGAGGTAGGCGGGAGGTAAAAAATGGTGAACGACCACATTCATGTTGTGTTTTGAAAAAAATATACTAGAAAATACGGAAACGTATGAAATATTGCAAGTTAATTTACAATGCGATGAAATCAGTCGAAAATTTCATTGCCTTTACCGGAATAAACTTCCATCTTTTTCAAATATTTATATTATGTGGTGTGTCTTTTAAATTTATTATAGTTTGTAAACGCATACTGTATATTTTACTGTTACTCTGGGTATTTATTTTATATCCACATAATATAATATTCACAGTTAAAACAACAAAATACGTCAACGTTATTAAAAGAAATTGTTGTTTTTTTTTTCTTCGTATACAGCTTATCCTTCCACTATAGGTCGTATTGCTTAATTCAAATAAATGTGCACGTATGTGTTAATGAAATTAATATCTTTTTCTATATACTAAGACAAATGATTAAACTAAGAAATTTATCGATCTGTTGGAATGATTGATTTGTTCATATCAGTTTTACCAATGAAAAATTAAACCTGAACAGACTATACTTTCTAAATGAATTTTAGAAGAAAAACTTAATCGCAATCTAGATGTATAATTATTACTCTATTTTATGTCTAAATATAACATCAGGTTAATTGACAAAAACATCTAGTAATAATGATCAGGTAGGCCGTGGAGCAGTTATAGGAGAGACGCGGAGGGGTAATTCTTCCCTCCGGGAGTCAATGAATGAGTGAGTGCGACAAGAGTCAGTGTCAATCCGCAAAGTCCTCATTACTAGGCACAAACATACACACACAGGCATGTAGATAATTACTTAACCTGTCCAACGCGATTTGAATGCTATAAATAGAGTTTGCTTCATGGACGTACGTTATGCAAGGGCACGAGGTTTGTTTTAATCAAAAGTTTTAATTACATGATAGATTTTACCTCACGCCTAGCTCTAGGTAAGGCAGGTAATGTTTTTGGTCAAAAAATTGGGTAGTGAGTTTGGGCCCTTGGGCGAGACGATATTTATAAATTAAATTTTATACAAAGTAATTCAATATTAATTTATATACCTACACGTAAATGTTGGCATAGGCAGTTAACATGTGAAAATATGTTTTTTGTAAATGAAAAGTGTCCGACTTTCTTATTTTATAATCGAAACTAATAAATAATTAAATTATTTTACAATAAATTGTTAATTTTTATTGTGATACTATTAAATTAACCTAAATAATCGTAATCGAAATCGGCGATTATCAAAATTGTTAATCGTAATCGTAAAATAAAAATAAATATATTATCACGTTGCATCACTAATCTTAATTCTAGAAATTTTAACAGTATTAAAGAATTATTCAAAAATCAAGAAAATAAAGAAAATTTTAAGTTGATTCCAAAACGTATTAATGTTGATAATGTAGATTTGAAAAATTAATTATTAAATTTTAGCGAAACTTATTTTAACATGGGATGACGAAAACTCAACTATGTCTGAAAACTAATGAGGAGTGTACACAGGTGGTTTGTGAACGTGTCTTTTTAATTTAAAAAATAATACAATCACGTTTATGCTCCAATATAGGGGAAGATATATTGCAAGCTTTGATTATGTTGAATGTTGAGCAAGACCTATTGGAAATTTTCGATACGATACCCTAGCCCGAGCCTCATCTAGTACAGAACCCAAAAATTTGTTAATGTAGGCATTATTATTTATTTTCTGTGTTAATTGTGCTGATTTTTAAATATTTAACAAAAAACGAATAATTATAATTTTTATTATTTAAAAATTACATAAATTATTCATTTGTTGATTTCGGGTGAAGTTATTATAAACTATAAAATACAAGAAAAAGTTACCAGTGAAACGGTCTTATTAATTATTTATTATTTTTTTGCTGTATTGGTTGAACCCAAGTAAAACCATCGTTTTACATAGAGAATAGGGCCCTCAACTCTATTTTTCTCGCATTACTCAAATACTATAATACCAAAAAATACAATTTAGTGAATTTTTGCTTCTTATATTTAGCTGAGCTGATTAGTTTTTGGATAAAATTGTCAACCGGAAATAGCAGTTTACTTGAAGCCCTTAACAGTTTTTCGTGAAAAACACGGTTAAATTTCTTATTTCAAAAATTTATGTTATATTAATTTAATGTCAAAAACACAATAATTTCAGTAGGCTATGATAACAACTAAAATTAAAATTTATTAGAAGAGTACACATCTGATCGAATACGGTATTTAATTACAAAATGTAATTTGTGTCAATCAATATTTTCTTTTGTATAACTTAACTTCAAATTTAAATTTAACTTTAACAATACGCCTTAATTATAAAATTTTCAATTTAAAATTAGAAAAAAAAGAAGAAGAAAAGAATTAGGAAAAAAAATCATAACTCCGTCATTTAAAATAATATCGCTAAACATTATTTGAAATTAATTGATTATAATAATGTGAACTATCTAAAAAAAAAAAAAAATATATCCCAATACAAATTCGCTATTCAAAAAAATTTGAAACCGGTTTTTCGCCATTTTAAAACAAAAGAAGCTTAAAACTTTTCAACCAGTTTTGCAGAACTTTTTAGCCACTACAATTTCTCTTGTTACCATTTCTTAAAATTTTCAATAATAAAGGAGCTAATCCGGTATACCGAAGCTTTCTTTATACAGATCACGGCAAATAATTATTTATTTATTTAATAATTTCCAGGATTGCTCGGAAGATGGAAGAATGTATCTTAAAACTGGGTCGTTTGGTGAAGAAAAATCGAGGACACGAAGGTTATACACGATCGCGAAAATTTCCGATATCCCAATGTATGTACGTGCAAGAAACTTCTGAATGTAACGAGAATCAAAAGTGATGAGACAACAAAAATACTATCCGCCAATGCCCTTGCTCTAATCCAGTATCACAAAACTTAACATCCTCTTAAATGATTACAACTCAGAAGCATACAGTAATCACAAGTCAGCCAACTCGACCAGAAACCACAAAATTAAAGAAAAATTTATAAGAAATATTCAGTTTTTTCTTTTTCATTGTATTATTTATTAACAATATCTAAATGACACAGTCACGTACGTCGCATAATCAAATGGACTTGTTACCTTCACATAAATGATTCAACCTTTCTAGAACATACATTTGTTTACATCCTTGTGTTGTGGTTATTCACATGGATCGACCTCTTCATTTCTTTAATTCAATAAGATTTATATGCTTCTTTCTGATACCATCATTTGGTTCTCATTGTTTGAATAGTTTTGAAGGATGTAGTTGTAAAATTAATCTATATGTAATATGTATTGTTTTCCTTCAAAAATACTACCAAATTACTCAAGCATTTTTAATTAAAATTTTTAATTGAATTCATTACAATAAACATTCGATAAATTTATTACTGAAGTAAACCTTGATTTCTGCCATGATTAACTCTTTAAATATAAATAAAATAAATAAATATAGCATCATGCTATGAAACCAATTTGGCATATATATATATATATATATATATATATATATATATATATATATATATAAGGTTAAAAGTTGTGATATTGTCGGCAGTGGGAGGAGGATCACATGTTCCGCAGTTAAAAAATTATTTTTTCTACAAACACTACTGAAAATTACACTTTCTACACACTAAACAAGGCTTGAAAATTGTATATTTTGCACAGTCGTTTGGAATAGCGTTGGCAATGGGGTTATATACTTTCTTTAGTTTTATTTTTTTTTCTGTAAGTTTGAGTAAAATTATAAATATAGATATTAATTTTAATATTAGAAGGCATTTAGTCATTAAGATACGATTTTTTTTACACTGGCATCCCATTTCAAATGTTTCGCTTGTGACGTCAGCACCTACGTCATCTTGTAATGCTACAAAACACGCTCTTGCGAAGAGCGAGGAACTACACCTACTGTCAGATTGACTCATCTGTCATTGTTATTTGCTGAGAGGTTCTTACAAATATAGTTTATTGACATTACCTGGGCAAAATAAAATAACAAATATTATAAACATGACAGGTGTGATAGTGAGACTACCAACATTACCGACAAGCGACGAGATATAGTACATCAAAGCATTTTTATTTTAACACGTCCTAAACTCTGCCTAAAAATGTTATAATTAACGAATACTTAATTTTGTTTATCGGAGTGTTAGTTTTAATAATAATAAGTAATTATTACAGCCCTGAAGAGCAAATTATTATTTGTTATCAATACCTCTTTCTATTACAAGATGATATGACGATTTTGCAACCGCGAAACTATAAAAAGGAAATTATAAATGAAAAGTTAAAAAATTATAAGAAATATTGAATAATATGTGACTGAAATGATCTAAATTTTTCTAATTTGTAAAGAAACAGAACTTTTTTTGTATATGACTCCACTCGCAAGTGTAACCAACTTACTAATAATATTTAGGTAACCAAATGAGCCTTATTGCATGCATTTTTAAATTTTGAACAACTTTTGTATTTTAGTTTAAAAACATTTTATTCTGTTACTCGATCGGCCAGGATTTTTGCAGCCCGCTCTTGGACTATTACAGTCTTACAAAAGACAGGGGTCTTTGTTTATTAGTTCTCTTTTATCTGAATTGTCGAGCTTCCGTTATTAAAAATATTACCTAATAAAAATCACCAAAACAAACCGAACCAAACATAAACATCGAAATTTGTTAATTCTGTAGTTAACTGTATTTGGTCATCAACCCAGGTCAACTGAGCCGAGCCCATCAAGTTAAAGTTCGTTTATGTTCTGCGTGCCGATAGGTAGGCCCATTTAATTGGATTCATTTATTAAATATAAGAACCGTTTTGATTTGAGCATGGTCAAACTTAAGTAGATGAAAACGATCAGGCGCAAGACACAAGAAAAATGTAGTCTTAACACAATAATCCTACATAGAAAAGTAACTATTGGGAATTTTTATTAGTTACTCATACCTCTGTTGAGATTCTGTTATAGTTTTTATACCACCGTTAATGTAAACACATCAATAAAAGCGGTAAGAATTGATTTAATACAATTTCTAAACAATATAGTAGAGCTAAATAAATTTCTATAAATACATAAATTAAAATACTGATTTGGTCACCATACAACTTTCATATTTATATATAATTAAGATTTTGAATGTTTGATAATTACACTTGACACATGTTTAACATAGAGAATAAATGTTTTAGTTATTTGTTCTTATAGTAACTACGATTCAAATCATAAATGTTTTTATATAATCTAGATACCGAACTCAATATAAATAAACCAGTTGATAAGTGAAGCCGCGGCGGCCATTTTTGGAAAGGCAAAATTTGAATGTGATTTATAGTAAATAGGAAATAAAATTCAAATAAATTATTATTAAATTTATTTTAATTGCCAAGATATGAAATGTAATACAAATATTACACTTTATTACGTTATTTATTGACTTTATTATTTTTTGACGTTCTCATTATTATACTGATTATTTTTTGACGTTTCTTTAAACCAGTGAAATGCTTTATTGTATGTCACGTGTCTGCGTTTTAACCAATCCTGTCATTATTATACTGAGAATAATGCTCTTGTGATTATTCCCGGCAATATTCTTTGTAGCTTTTTTGTTTTTGTTGACAAACGTCACATGTTAGATAGTTATCATCAACATAAGTAAAAAACATGGATTTGGTGACGTGCCTGATGATAAAATAAAAAAATAATTTAATTAAATATAACTCGAGAGTTCGATAAATTAGAAAATAATTCTCCAGTATCTTTCTCAAACTTGTTGCCAATTGGCAATAGTCACTCAAGCCCTATGGGCTTTCGTGGCTATTTCCTGGCAACAAATTTTCGAAAGATCTGTCAAATTATTTCCAATTTATTTTCACTCTCAATATTACTGAAAATAATATTAGCTTATTTAATTTATGTCTTTAACCCATATTTTGCTTTTGATTTTATCATTTTGCCATACTGTTTAATTTTTAAATCGAAACTGAACTATATATTGTAATAAATACCTTTAAATTGACACAAAAGTCACTTTTTTGCCTTTTTAGTAGATGGCTGCCGAAGTTTCACTTGTGCGCATCGTGTTAGTTATCTAGATTATGAATAAACATCTATGATTTAAATAAATTACTAAACCTATGCAAAAAAAAAAATTAATGATCTTCATTTGTTCCTTGTTTTTATTTTCCGCCCTTTCCTAATGTTTCAATAGTTATTTTTCTACGACCGAGCAGAAAAATATAATTGCTAACATGTCTAATTTTTCGCACTTAATTCTATACACAGAATTATTGTTTTGTATGTCAAGTAAACTTCTATTTTCGGTTTTGCAATTATGACCAAAATTAAATCATTATTATGCATTGTCATGAAATTTATAATCATGAAGTTTCAATACATTATCATTCATTGTTCGTGAGCTCCCTAATGATTATACCGGGTGTTCCATCGGTCTGAATTTTTTGTATTGTGCGATTATTTTTATTTATTTTTTCAATCAAGGTTTATTTATATATAATATTGCGAATTATAACTATCTTTCAAATTTCATCCACTAATCGAAATGATAGGTAGAGGCAGTAAACATAGACTGATAATAGTTATTTGTCAAACTAGAGAGGAAAGCGCTTCTTTTTCCCGCTCGAGTTCGAAGTTTGCCTCATGAGCGCAGCGAGTGAGGTATTTCGAACGAGAGTGGAAGAAAAGCTTTCCTCTCGTGTTAGACACAACATTTTTTTCACGACATGTTTCTAAAAACGATTTGCTCGGACCTAAAATACACTTTGAGAACACAAATCACAAACTGACACGTTAAAAGTTAGGTTATCAGACACAAGGCGGTGTAGCAGTGTTGCCAATGGACCAATCTTAAATATCTTTAATAAGTTGTCAAATTGTGATTTAATAAGAAAAAGAAAAATATAAGACATAATTGTAATATAATTTAAATTATGTATATAACTAAAATAAGGATTTTCAATCAAATTAGGAATTTATTTATAATTTTTGTAATATATTTTTTGTAAATAATATTCATATTGGTAACACTTTTATACTTTCCTCTCTAGAGAGGAACAACACATTTTCCTCACTATTTCGGGAGAAGAACGGTGGGGTTTCCTAGCATGTCGAGAAAAAAAAATATTTCTTTTCTTTTAAATGAAGAGAAAATTGTTTTGAATATTGCCAATCCGATTTCATTTTCTTTGAAATTTTTATACGTTTAATAAATCTTTTTGTATGAAAATTATTTTAGCTTTGAAGGAATATATCGAAGTATTCAACTGAGACATATTATGGGGACGAAGTAGTTTGAATAGGAGCAGTAATAATATCCTCTTAAATAAAAACATTTTGTTTAAAATAAAAACGACTCCATTTCATTATTTTTAAAAATAAAATTTAAAATTCTCCTCGGCACCATGTTAGTATAAGAGGTTTATGATTATGTATGTTTTTAAATTTAAATTATATTCATTTTCTTTCAATGCAGAAAAAAGAAGATAAATAAAATTTATATTCAAAATTAATATTTTATTTGAATTAAACCTAATCATTTTGTAAGAAATAAAATTATCTTCAACGAATGCATAGAAAGAAAAATAGAAAATTTTCTTGAATCAAGAAGTTATTTTTATGAGTGTATACTCGTATATCCTATTCTGGTAATTGGGCAGTGTGGTTCACACTATCCATCTCCGCAAATTGTAAGTGAAGAGTGAGCAAAAGGGGTAATCTTTACATGAGGAATCAAACTGAAGATTTCATGGGCCAAATCACGAAGCTAATTACCTCACAAATAATATAGAATAAATTGTTAAAGTATCAAAAATCAGCGACTCAATCGATTAAGTATTCATTGCATCCAGCAAATCGATAAAATATACCAAAAAAATCAGCATGCTGCAGCCAAGTGAAGCATAAACAAAAATAAAGATTATGGCGAGTTTTTACAGTTAAAACTTCTCTCTTTTAATGTGATTTTTATGGTAAATTGTGTGTTATGATGGTAGATGAAAATGAACGTTTATTTATCGGTCACACTCAATAATATTATATAATTTTCTGCATGGGTAAGCACCAGCAGCTATTTTCTTGTAATCGTCTATCTCAAGCGCTATTGCCTTTGCCATTGTGTTGTAAGGTAAGTAACAGTAAATGAATAACAAAAAACGAATTATACTTGCAAAGCTATGAAATATCGATTTTTTATGAAGCATTATGGGAGAAATATGCTAACGCCAAATCTATCAAATGAATCATTAATTGCTTCATTTATAGCAAGTCTAGCTATACATAATGAGAAACATTTCCTTAATGTCTTAGAAAAGAAAAATGTATTAGAAACATTTATTTGAAGAACACAGCTGGAAAGAAAACTCAATATAAATGAATTCGTAAGTCATATAAAAATTCAGTTCATTTGAACTAAAGAAAATTATTTCAATTTTTGGTTAGGCGTAAGGAATCCAAAGATGATAAAATTATTGCATATATTTTATTGTTAGACGTTTCGGGAAAGTTCCTTCCATCTTCACCGTAGAGTATTACAAGTGTCAAAGTTACATGTTATTATGATCAATCAGTCAATCTAACCTTGACACTTGTAATTCTCTACGCTGAAGGTAATTTCTACATCTTTGGATTCCTTTAAGCCTAACCAAAACTTTAAATAAACTACTTGGATCCTAAAAAAACCTTACATTAAAGAACAATTTGACAATTTGCTACCTTCAACAGGTGGTCTGTTACTATTAGCACAATATAAGAATTAATATAGTAACGACTTTCGCTGTCGGCATTTTTTATCTTTTTGCCGATGACCTTGAGCCGAGCGGCCATATTGGCAGTAACTGTATGCGGTGGTAAATTTTACTTTCAAATCTTATATGGGAACCATGACAATAATTATTTTTCTGATTACAGCGCCATCTATTGCGAATCGCAAAAAAGTTTCATACAAAACCTACTTAGTTTTATCCGTACTATCCCAATGTACAATAAAAAATGGGGGTTCCCGTTCAAGATTTCAAAGATTTGTTAACATATTCATCTTATAAAAGTTTTATTAATTAACCTACATCACAATTAATTATAATGTACAACCAACAAAGACATTCCTTTATTCACTTGAGATTACAATTAAAAGATACACAAATCTATCACCTCTAGCATCTCTAATACCTCTTCGTTCTCTCATTTATGTCTCGTAAACCGGTAACAAAATCTTCTTCGTCATTCGGTCGGGCATCCACGGACGATCAGCTAACATTGGATTCGATTGCTGTTCGCAAATATTATTTATTTTTTATTTTATATGGTATAGTATAGTTGCAATCAAACATGCGGATAAACCAAAGGAATAAATTTACCTTTAAAATTTTGAACTTCTATAATAAATTAATATATACAGTTACATTGGTAGTAATGAAATCAGATTTTATACAAAAAAATTACTATCATATTTATTTTTTAACCTAGAACAATAAATATGAAGAAAATTAAGTAGTGTTAAATAATTTATTATAGCTATTTACAAAAAAACGATATCCCACGGTAGGTATATGACTTTGCAGATAAAATTTTACTTTTATTTATTTAAACTAAGTTTCAAGTTTAATATTTCTTGGTGTATCAGGCCATAAGGGAGGTGTTTTGGTAGTGAATTTTCAACAGATAAGCACATTTTAGGGAATACGATTTCACTACTTTCACGCTGACGTCTGTGTGTGTATGGTTATTTTTTCATCAGCAATAACCCAAAATTTAATGAAGCTATCAATGCCAAATTTAGATTTTACATGTTATTGTTACAAGCTGATTAAATTTTGGGAGCAATCAATTTACCGGTAATTGTATATTATTTGAAGGTTTGTTAGGTAATGAGTTAAGGTAAATGATATTCACAAAGACGCTGGCTGTAATTTTTAGTTATAACTTTTGTATCGTTTAGAAATTAAATTTTCAGCAGGTTATACACAACACTCGAATGAGCTATTAACGAACTTTTTTGGGTACCGTAATAGCTTTGCTATGACGCAAAATATAAAATATATATTTTTAATGAGAAGATAAATAAAACGGACTACCAGTCAAATATTTAATAAAAAAAAAACTACGCCGATGTTTCGGCAGTTACAACTGCCATCATCAGAGTTAAGTTACAGGTCGAAAAAACTAATACATGGACACATACAATAAATTAAAAACACGTAGAAAATTATTAAATGTTAAAAATATATAAAAATTTGTCATAGAAATAATATAATAAATAAATACTTTCTAACAACAATCTGGAGTTCTACGTATGTTGTTGTATGTGTCCATGTATATTAGTTTTTTCGACCTGTAACTTAGCCCTGATGATGGAAATTGTATCTACCGAAACGTAGGTGTAGTTCTTTATTAAATATTTGAGTGCAAGTGCGTTTTTTTTCTCAATATCCTCATCAATCGATCATCGCATTTTTTTATATTTTTAATATTTTAAATATTTTTAATGGTAAATAATAGTTATTTACTTTACAAGTGGGCAAAGTAAGGAATTACCCACGAGAGAAATTTTAGCTCACGAAGCCGAAGGCTGAGTGAGATAATTTTATCGAGTGGGTAATTCCACTTTGCCCACGTGTGAAGTATAACGTTTTATACAACACTTCTTAATAAATGAAAAATTTATTAAAGAAATATTATTTGACAGTGACATATGCTTTAAATTTTTAAATTAAAATGTCAATCGAAGTAGTTACCAAGGTGTTGTGTGTTATTACTATTGTTATAAATAAAAAAATACTCACTAGTGGCTATCCTCAAAATTATACCCACTAGTGGATAATCTGTTACTTTGCTTGTTTAAAATCGCCATAGTAATATAGCATTTATTGAGAGGTGTTGGATAAAATATTTAATTTAGCACGATTGAGTAATGGTCCGTCTGTGGTAGAATTATGTTCTTATTATTTCTGGTATAGCACCAATGTACATCCTGAAAGCTTTGGGAATAACTTGCATGCTTTTTGTATAAATTAAGCACTCTAAAATATACAGACCGGACGAACTTAGGATGTTGAGATATCAAATAGTTGCTAGCAATATTTCCTGCATGGATTAGTATAAGAAGTTTCCTTTAATTACCACCATAATATAAGAAAGCTGCTGTGAAAATAGTTAAAAATCTCCCTGTCTCGAATTCATCAGCACGCCACTGGTCGCTGGCCTGGCTGCTGCTGCAGAGATAACTGCTGTGCGTCCGGCGGCCAAGGAGCCGAGGTGCCGAGGTGCCGCGACTCTAGCCAGCGCTCAACACTGCAGCTGCACGGAGCGCGGCCATCAGGAAGCAATGACCGCACCAAGTGACCGCCAAGGTCATGGGCACTGCCTACTAGTGCTCATCAACACCACCACAGATGATAGTGATGCTGGGCTACAGCGAAATTCTTAGATTTGCTGCAGAACTACGCGGACAAGTATCAGGAATTTGTTTACGAAAACAGACAAAACGTACACAATACGTATCTGAACTAGAAACCTTCCTAACTGGAGTCGCTACTAACCACTATTTATTAGTGGTAGCAACAAAATAGCTATAGCATTTGATTATATTAATAACGAAAACGTACTACATTATTGAACCATGTATGTACATGTACATAGAATGGAGTATTCCTGTCTAACTGAATTAGCATAAAATAATAATAGAGTATAGTGGTTTATGTTAAAATATGCCTAGAAAATATAATAAATAATTTGAAAACAATACTTTTCATACATAATTTTATATTATAAATATACAATTTTCGCGGCTTTAAAATGCGTGACGTAAACTTGCCTACTGCTGCTCATTTCAAACAGATTGAAGTGATAACAAATAACCACTGACATGAAACTTTAAGGTTCTGATATCTGTGCAAATGTCATAGGCAAGACGTCACACGTTCCATATTTGAATTTTAATCATTTTTTATAAATTTAATATCTCACTTATTTATTATTATTATTACTAAAATTTTGATTATTGTAGATCTAATAACATTTACTAATGAAAAAAAAAATTGTTCCAAAAATGTAGGAATACCCCATTACCGCAAAAGAGCAGTTTCTTTTTAAAACAATAACAAGGTTTGATTCACAGATCAATGCTGATGCGTAAATCAATCCAATTCACCATTAAAATTCAAGCTAATTAAGTAATCAAATTCAGTGATTAACTGATTCGCAGATCTATGAATTAAGTGCTGATCACCCATTTGATCATTGTTTGCACATTTGTGAACTAATTAAGATACGAGAAATAGTGTAACTCTACGAAAATAAACGCTATGATATAATAATAACAGTGAAGGTGATGAAAATAGCTTCTGAATAATTTAATAACTTAATATTTTAAATAGTATTTGGAAAAATAGCCTTTTTCGATCCACCCAAATGTTCATATAAGTAGGTACCATTATATGCATACATTTTATTTTGGCAAAAATATTCAGTATAATTGATGTTTTTTAATACTATTTAAATATCTATAAATAACATGAGGTATTTCTTTATTTGCTTGTAAATATAAATTATATTTTTTAAATAATTTACTACCAAATCGTTCATCGGAGGCTGAAAAACATCCTGTGCCGATGGTCCATTATCACTTCCTCCGTCATTCGTAACGGCGTTTACAAGTTCGAAACTGTTAAAACTCGATAATATCCTCATAAGCGAGAAACTCCGATCATCATCCTGCATGTAATCATCAAGGGTGACCGTTTCTTGGGAGGTATTTAAATTTATCCAAGCTTAGTGCATAGTTTGAAGTACTATTTTATACTCACTATTATTAATATAATTAATTTGTAACGAACATACGCGCACCTTTTTCGGTTCGTGTTATCAAACAATTCGAGTAATAGAAGTTCGACATGGTGCTAACCAATTTTCTTCAGAGTTAGAATTATCAACGTTCTACTGTATTAATCGTAAAAGTACAGTTTTTTTTTTTTTTAAACAATATATGTATTAATATTTATATTTATTTGTCACAGAATAACTGATACATAAATCTGTATATTCATAATAAAATAGTAATGTAATTTACTACCTCATTGGTATTGGTAATGAATTAAACTCCAAAATTTGTTCATTTTAAGTACAAAAGAATGCATAGGAACACGACTATAATTAGTTAATTCGTATTGAAATGTTTACGTATTTTGTGTCACTGTGTAATTGAAAAGCAAAATAGTACATTTCATTATAATTATTCGCAAAAATAAAAGTCATTAGATATAAACAAAGATAAATAATAACAATTTTACATTTTTTAGTTATTAAGCAGTACAAAACAGGAAAAATTTATGTATGAAAACATTGACGGGCCTTCAAGTAATCTAGTACTTCCGGTGGATGGACTGCTACAAAAGTACCCAATAAGTTAAAAAAGCTTCCAGAAACCATAGTAAATAAAAAGGCTTTTGGATTCAGTTCTGTATAATGTTTATTAAATACAACGTTTTGATTTACTAAATGTAAATCTTCGTCAGGTTATAAACAAATTAAAAATTCTAACAAGTAATTAGATACTGTAACTAAGTAAACACAAATTATAATTTTTTAATTCAGGGGATGCTATATGTCTTGTTTAACTCGTAGCCTTCATTCTGGTTCACGGTTATTCTTCTGCTTAGATTTCTATTGTTTCTCTTACAAGTCTGCCATTGGTACTTACATTTTGCTCTTGCAAAAGTACCCATCCAAATCTAAATAATGAAATTGTATTCTAGAGACTCTAAAATGTGCTTATCTAAATGAAATTTTTGACCAGTCACAATACCTCCCTTACATAAACGTATGTGCGGAATGTAAAAACCTAATAAGTCTTCAAATAAACTATCACTTTCGGTCAATGGATTGTTACCAAAATCTAATATGGTAAATAGCTCCGTGGTAACGTGTCGGACTGTGGATCGTGAGATCCTCAGTTCGAATCCCACTGCCGACAGTTACAAATTTAAATTTACCCCTGTGGTTCCCCCTCCACTAACATCCTTGGGGGCTATGATTTGACGGCTGGTAACCGCACTTCATACGAAAAAATATATCACTTACCGAGATCTGCGTAAGCAGAGTGCCACACCCGTAATGGGTAAAAGGCGTGATGATATATATTTTTTTTTTAATTCAAATATCCAAATTCTAAATATAAAATTTGAAAAATAGTATTATTATTATATGAGATAGAGTGGATGAAGAAATTGTCACACACACGTACGCAGACTTCATCGTGAAAATATTGGAAGGGACCCTAAAACGGACTCACAATAACTCGCTTATATACATATGCGAGACTAATTATTTTATTATACGTAAATTTTCAAAATATATGTACCTTGAATATTGAAATGTCTGATGTGATTTCCAAACGTTTCCTAAGTTAAATGTTTAGTAATTACACTTAACATATGAAATAGACATAACTAATCACATAATTTAGTTTTTCTTAAAATTGAAAGCAATTATGATAAAACTGCACATATTACTTTTTACTTTAAAAACAATGACTAATACTTTATCTGAAACTACTTTTCAGAGCTGATTCCATACATTTATTGTGAGTTTATTAAACTTCCAGTTTTGAATATATGACCATTATCAACTTTGTTCTGCGCATTATTATTAAACTTGAACATATTAACTTTTGCTTTACCTCACATCCTGTAATGGAAGTATAGGAATCATGTTAAAAATTCGGCAGTAAATATTCAATGGATAAGCACGTTTTAGGTCCTTATAATATGACATTAATAGTTTCTCGATGATTACAGTTATAGTTGCTCAAAAACTATTGAAAAGAAAATTTTCATATTTTATACATATCACTTTGGAATAATAACCGGAAGTGGTAGTTTACTTGAAGCCCTACCAAGTTATTTTGAAATATTTCATTAAATTACGGTTTAATGGCAATGTTTGTTATAAGAATAATGTCTCAAATATTATTATCTACAATTGTTGTTTGAAACATTTTTCTCTTACTGTCACCATGTACGAATTACAAAACGTTAAAGAGAATTATATTTTAAAATTTTCGATTAAATCTGCTAACCTATGCTTCTTGAAAAAAAAAACAACGTTTGAAAAAAGTAATTTTTTGACGTGTCACAATTGAGAAGTAAATTTTTTGAAGATATGAGCGTTTCTTGAAATAATCCTGGTCCGTGTTTCTGCATGGTTTGATAAGAAATCTGTGGCGGGAGGTATTGTGTTGCCCACAACAGATTTTTTATGAGTTATTGCATATATGGATACACATTCATTCACCCATCCTCACACACAAACATAATTGGAAAATGGTCAAAACGGATTCAGGGAACTTCAAAATATGTATCAAATTTTCTATGATTCCTGTACTTCCTTATACGAAGTATAACAAAGAAAACTAATTATTGAACAGTTGTAAGTACTTTAAGTCAAAAATACAATTTCATCTAACAATTTTGGTTTTTCTACAATGAACTGTACTGCTATTGTGTCTTACTTCTTGTTATATATAGTATCAACTGAGGTTTCAAATAGATAAACGAATGTAAAATCGTTCTAATTAATTTCCCAATGTTATTAGGTTCAAAGGAGTTCAGTCCATCTTGTTTCCTTTGAGGAACAGTATCAAGGATACTACAAACACTTGTTCATTATCAACTGAATACCGAGGAAATAATAAAAATGCTTCCTGCCATCTATTTGAAATTCTAATAAGGACATCAATGAAATTGTAATAACAAATTAAGCTGTAAGGTGAATTATAATTTCTTAACCTAGACCTAGATCTTCCGCAATACTTGTCGCTACCATACTAAAAAATTCTCTGAATTTGTATTCATTATTCCAATGTACACTTTCGCATATCTTTACTGTACCCTTTAAACTGAACGTGTGTATGTATATGTGAATGTAGGTAGCTCATTATAAATTCAGTGCAAGTAAAGAGAAAATTTTTATTGAAAGTGAAATGAAGAGATGCAGATGCATTTTTGAACTATTTATTCAATGTTCTTTTTGTCAGTTTTATTAACACACATATATAAGTTATTACTAATTAAAATAAAGGTCATCAGGACTTTTTTTAAGTACAATTCTACTGTCTTATAATACACAGAAATATACAAAATCGTATGATCAAAACACAAGTTTCAAATATAATAAATATAGAATAGACGTTTCAGTTTTGTTTATTCATAGCAACTATAATGATTGGTATGTATAACTTATATTCGCCTAGTTTGTTATTAATTTTTTGATATTTAAATTTTCATTTCTTATGTAGGTACTTCTATAACCTCATTTAAATTTCAATAATTGTAACACTAGTTTATTACATTTAGATTCTTAAGATGAATTTATTAAACTCGGAATGTGAATCAATAAAGTTAGTTTTATTATTTGATACTCCTTTTCCAAATTCCAACTACCTCTAAAGGTTTATAATAATAAATCAGCTCGTCAGGCCTAGTAGGCCCATGGCTTCAAAATATATTTTCCTCCATTCCTTCTTGTTTGTGGTTCTTTGTTTCCAGTCTTGTATTCTTAACTCCTTCACGTCTCTTTCGGCTGCCTGCAACCATCTCGTCTTGGGCCTGCCTCTCTTTCTTCTACCTTCTATTCCTCTGTTTAATCATCCGCATATGCTAGGCATTGATTTTTATGAGTATATATAATTCCAGATCTTTTTATGACACTGCCTCTAATTACTTTTTCTAGTACTATATTAAACAAGGTTGTCGATTTCGGGTAAGGGTCATTTTTACCTCTAAAGAGTAAGTCCAATATTTAATCAGATTCTATACGAGTATACAGAGATTAAATCCTATTTTAGAAAGATTATAGTATGCACTAGTGTAAAGATGAAATTAAAATAATTTAAAAATAATTATAAATTCCTAATTTTGTTGAAAATCCTTTTTTTTTAGTGACTTACATACTTTAAATTACCTTATGATTATGTTTTATATTTTTTTAACTTTTTCTAGATTAAATCACAATTTGACAACTTTAATTAGATTTAAGATTGATTCATTCGCAACACTGCTATCCCGCCTTGCATCTGATAACCTAACTTTTAAAGTTTCAATTGTGTTTTCAAAGTTTATTTTAGGTCCGAGCAAATCGTTTTTAGAAACATGTCGTGAAAAAAACTTTGAACTCGATTGGGAAAAAGAGGCGCTTTCCTCACTAGTTTGACAAATAACTATTGTGTTAAATTATGGTAACAGTCCAACAGTTCTGTGATTATCGATCATTTCAAATTTTTACCATTCCATTGTTAAATCTTAGGATTTACTTCAAAGACACAGTAAATAACCTAACCTAAACTGTCAAAGCCCATAAATTGCTTAATCTGAGGTTTTTACCAGTAAATTATTACATTTACCAAGTCATGAGGTTTATCCTAAGATTTACTGGTAAAACCTAAGATTAACCAATACACGGGCTTTTACAGTAACATATACACCGCAAGAGAGAACTGTATTTTTCCCTTGTCGTATTGATTGATTGAAATTACTACCCGGGAAAAACATACACTTCTCTCCCTTAATGTATAATATACTTTTATAAATATGCCCACGTATAATGTTATCAGTAATACTAATAATATAACAAGAGAGTGAGAATAAATTTACAGATCTTTCGAAAACTTGTTGCCAGGCAATAGTCGTATAAACTGGAGAATTATTCCTTAATTTATAAAACTCGTGAATTATATTTAATGAAATTATTTTTTTGATCCCCAAATTCAAAACATAATTTGGCAACGCACTTAACATGTGTTATATTTCACTGTCACATTAACCTAATCTGTCTGAAATTTGTAGAATAACAAAAGTTACAGAGATTATCGCCCGGAATAATCTCTAGCTCTAGACTATAATAATGACAGGATTGGTTAAAACACAGACACATGACGAACAATTAATAATAATTTCATTTACGATTTTAAAAAATCTGTCTTTTGTGTTTTTTGAGTTTTCTACTTTTATTTGAGGAAATGCCAGTGACTTTGCCAATACAATGTTAACCAGAGATTGGTAAATTTCTGCAAAAATGTAATGAATTACTTTTTTATAATTACTGTCTCGGTGTTAATTAAATTACAATCGTCAAATTACATTACTTTGCGATCAAAATGTAATTAATTCAATAGCTCAATTACATGCAAAAATTGTAATTAGATTACATTAAATAATTACAGATTACAATTACTTTTTATTTTTTTATAGGAATTAAAAAAAATCATATTTAATTTATTTAGGTAGTTATTTTACAACTTTAAACTATAAAAAGGTAAAATATTAATCAAAGGCTAAATGTAGAATCATACAATTATTATTATTAAAATATATAATAAAATGAAAGTGTAGAAGTCTAAAACAAAAACAAAACGTTCTGCCTAATATTGTGGAATATAGTTAATCTGATAAGATACAGCTCCTAAGATTTAAAATACGAATAAAAATAATCTTTTAACTGTAGCTGAGAAAGGCAAAAAATTCTATTAATATTTGGAAAATTACTAAGAACCAACCAATTTTGTTCTGTTGAAACGTAATTTTCAATTAAACTCATTTATAAGAAAGTCATAAAATTGGTCATTTGCTCATAAAAAAAAAACAAAGTAATTATCAATGTAATTGTAATTACAATGAAAAAGTGCTAGAATTACTAATTACTTGCACTAATAATATAATTAATTACTGAACTCTCCATTACAGAGGGAATGTAACTGAAAATTTAAATTACCAATTACATTTCTGAAAAATGTAATTAATTACGTAATTTAATTACTCTTAATTAATTACTACCCATCTCCGATGTTAACAAATTGTGTTCATATTTTGACCGGAAGAAAGATAATAATGGAGCACTAAAACCTGTCAGCCTGTCACAGATATATATGAATTAAGTAAAAGAAAACATTAATCTAAAATTGTTTTTCTATTTCATTATAAATTAATGAACAAGTGCTTTGTTCATGAATTCTTGGATTCAAATACATGTCTTATGACGTACCCAGTCTGGTACACCCATTTTGCTATAATGTATGAAAAACTTCCAGAAATTAAGACAAACTACAAAATGATACATTTATGAATAAATGTTGAAGCCGGCCCTGCTTTCAATAAAAAATTTCACTGTAAATAAATCTCTAGGTCATCATACTATAAATCATCAAAAAAACTAGCAGCAACAACTAATCAAAACCTGTGGCCGACAAAAAATCCATCTTCAAATATTCCAGCATTACACTTCCATAGGCTGGCGTCAAGTCTGCGGGATTTGCATGCAAAACGGTATTTTAATTTTAGCCGTGGGGTTTACTCTGCATATTAGCATCTTTCGCGCCGTTTAGCTGCGTTTCCTCGTCTGCACTATTTATAGCCTAGCTGGGTAATTTACCAGATCACGTATAATTTAGTATTTTTGCGGATTCCTAATGACAGGTATGCGTACATCATGATTCTAGGCTACACTTGCTATGTTTTGTGTGTATACTTTGTTAGTAACGCCGTAATGGAATATTTTAATGTGAAGATAATGTTTAGGTGCTGCTATAGCGTGCGAGCTAAACGAACAACTAAGCGATGTATATTCAATATGGTTATTTCATGCTATAAAGAGATTTTCTTAAATTGTTTATGTTCTTCAAATTAGAGTTTTGTAACTTGTTCTTCAGTTTTATACTTGTTTTTCATATAAAAAACTCTTCACAATATCGAATAGAGAAGAGATTGCTTTCATGTAGAAGAAGTTAAGAGTTTGGTGTAAACAGAATGACCAATAGTAAACTTTTGTCTCGGCTCAAAATTTCGAGCCGACAAAAACAGTTCTATTCATTTCAGACCGGATCACATAATTTACGCAAATACAATTCTGTTAAAGTGTAATTTTACAAAATAAATGTATAAAAAAAGCCACAGTAGGCAGTTGTCATTTTAATTTTACCCCTGTGGTTCCTACTCCACTATCATTGGGGGGTCGTGACTTGACGGATTTACATGTAAAAATATCAAAATATCACATACCAAGATTTGCGAAAGCGGGGTGTCGCACTTTAATTTGGTAATACATTTACATCATTAAACAATAGTTATTTGTCAACCTAGAGAGGAAAGCACTTCTTTTTCCCACTCGAGATAGAAGTTTGCTTCATGAGCACAGCAAATGAGGCATTTCGAGCGAGAGTGGAAAAAGGGCTTTCCTCTCTTGTTAGATACAATATTTTTTTACATGTGTCTAAAAACGATTTGCTTGGACCTAAAATACACTTTGACTACATAACTGATACATTAAAAGTTACGTTATCAGACGCAAGGCGGTGTAGCAGTGTTGCCAATGAACCAATCTTAAATCTACATTAAAGTTTTCAAATTATAATCTAGAAAAATAAAAATATAAGATATAGGTAATTGTAAGATAATTTAATCAAAGTATGTTCCTGTATCACTAAAATAAGGATTTTCAATAAAATTAGAATTTATTTATAATTTTTACAATATATTTTTGTAAATAACATTCATATTGGTAACACTTCTATATTTTCCACTCTAATAGACAGGAATATCATATATTTTTTTCACGACATACCAGGAAACTCCACCGTTCTTCTCTCAAAATAGAGAGGAAAACGTGTTCTTTCTCTCTAGAGAGGAAAATATAGAAGTGTTACCAATATTAATGTCATTTATAATATATATTTTTAAAATTATAAATAAATTGCAAAAATTTTATTGTAATTCCTTATTTCAGTGATATACTGATATACATACTTTATATTGTCTTACAATTATGTCTTATATTTTCCTTTATGTAGATCAAATCACAATTTGACAACATTAATTTATATTTAAGATTGGTTCATTGGCAACACTGCTACACCGCCTTGCGTCTGATAACCTAACTTTTGACGTGTCGCCGTTAAAGTAGTGTTACAAGGTGTATTTTAGGTCCGAGCATATCGTTTTTAGAAACATATCGTGAAAAAAATGTTGTGTGTAACACGAGAGGAAAACCTTTCTTCCACACTCTCTCGAATTGCCCTACGAGCTCGAGTGGGAAAAGAAGCACTTTCCTCTCTAGTTTGACAAATAACTATTACTCAAACGTATTATCCTTATTTTGGCAAACGTGTTTAAGACAATTTGTAATTTTTTTTCAAAAATTAATTCCTTCATTCTGAATAAAACAAAATTTATGCTAACTCAAATACTGAGATACGAGTATGTTCTAAAAACTTGAGAGGTCTTTAAGTAAACTACCACTTCCGGTTTTAAATTTAAATTCTAATCCCGATATGTACAAGAAAAGTTTGTGAGAAGTCAAAAATTTTCAACGGATATGGACGTTTTAAGGGTCACTAGAATACAATTTTACTATTTTCACGATGGCATCTTTGTGAGACGATCTTTTCGTCCACTATAATTAAAATACGCTGATTACTTTGGAAGATGTCTCTGTTAATGTTTGAGTTTTTTTTTTATAATAAAAAAATATGTAAAATAATATTAGCTAAAATTTTAATTTGAAACTTGTTTCCCTATTTTGTACCGTTTAAAAGTTGTTTAGGCCGGAGTTTCTATGTTTGAAATATATTTAAATTATTGTTTTGTGTAACTTATATTGAAGAGTTATACAGAAGCAAATTTTCGTGCTGCCATCTATTGATGTTATCATTGAACTATGAAGAAATTCACGTGGGTGTCAATTGGCGAAATACCAACAATACGCTGCCACGCGAGCTGTCAAGATGACATTTCTTAAAATGATGCTAAATATGAAAGATAAAATATGTACGAGTATATGGTTTGTGCAATAGTGACTCCCATTATTACTATAAATAATATGTGACCAATTCCTAAATAACAAACTTCAATAATAAAAACATAACATTGTTCAAACATCATCTCAAACATCAAAGCATCGATGTTTGTATTATGATCTTCCATCTCAACTTTTACCTCATCTTCCTCTTTCTTGCTTGTGACGACAAAATCATAACCCTCTCTTGAGTCACGCTATCTTTTTCTCAAAACATGAATAGCCTTGAATATCTCGTCATCGATTTGCTAATGATTCGTATACTTCCTAATACTATACCTACGAGTATTGTAAGTAAAAAGGTTTTCTTCCGGTAATATAAGTAAATTTCACAGAAGCGATAGCTTGAGGTAAATACGACAGAAATAGAATAATTTTTTGTTAATAATCGTTTCTACATAATACTTGAAAAATGGAAACGTTTTAAATGTGTGTAATTTCCATATTAATAATAATATAAAAACATTGCATCTGATTACTGTTTTTGTTTTATTGAGTTAAATTGAATGTGACAAATATTTTTCTAATAGCCGTAGGTTCGGAAACTCCTATCACAATATAATAATTAATAATAGTAGTTTTCTGTGAAAAAATAGTTATTTACGTATCAAGGCACCGAAGTTAAATTTTTATCACGAATAAGGAATTTAGTTGCCGAGGCCCGTAGGTCCGAGAAAAAT
This sequence comes from Poecilus cupreus, assembly GCA_963942605.1. Taxonomy (NCBI): domain Eukaryota; kingdom Metazoa; phylum Arthropoda; class Insecta; order Coleoptera; family Carabidae; genus Poecilus; species Poecilus cupreus. The sequence continues at coordinate 4,656,392 of OZ012722.1, forward strand.
AAACCATGTGAGTGATAAAAAGGTACTTCAGTGCCGAGGTACATATTAAGATTTATTTGAAATCTAAAATTCGAACAAACTGTAAAAAAATTACAATATAAGTTAAGTTTATACATCTATCAGTTGTTAATTGAAACTGACAGTCAGTGTTGCCAACCTAGAGAAGTGGAGTTATCGTAAATAACACTCAAAATTATGTGTTTTGTCCTCAATTTCATCATCGGAATTAATTAGTTAATTCTTCCTCAAATTTTGTTTCATGTTACGTCCAAATTTACTATAGTATGTTAATATATCTGCCAAAATTATCCTAATTGTACAATAATTATTTAACGGTTGCCAACACTGGGTTGTTCAAAATAGTCGTATAATGGGTTACTTTAGTGAGCTTTTCTGAGATTTTAATGACGATTTTTGAGCACTTTAGTGCCGATTTCAAATTAAAAAATTTTATTTTTATTTACTTATACTTTAAGGAATCATGTAAAAATGGATGACAAGATTTTCATGGAATTGCATATTTTGAGGTTCTCCGAATTCGTTTTGACCATTTTACTTAAAACCAGTGGCGGATTTACCCATAGGCGTACTAGGCGCATGCCTAAGGCACCACACTGACAGGAGCATCAAAATATTAAATAATACGCTTTCGTTAATTATATTATTTAAATGTTTTTCTTTTCTAAAATTTGTTAGCTAAATATACAATATTGAAATTCCTATACATTACATTTAAATATTGCACGCGGTATGTCCAAAACAAGCCTCATACAGATTGGCTGATTTTTAATTTAATAAATTCAGTATGAAACGGTAGGTAAATCGTAAATTTAAAATCTAAATTTGTAAATTAAATCCAACTTTAACCATCCAATAATTTAAAATGTTAATATTTCAAATCTTAATATTTGTAAATCCATCATAAACAAGTTCATTTTATTTATATTTTATAATAAAAAAATAAAATATATCATCACGCCTTTTACCCATTATGTGTGTGGCATTCTGTTTACGCAGATCTCGGTAAGTGATATATTTTTTCGTATGAAGTGCGGTTACCAGCCGTCAAATCATAGTCCACAAAGATGTTAGTGGAGGGGGAACCACAGGGGTAAATTTAAATTGGTAACTGTTCGTAGTGGGGTTTGAACTGAGGATCTCACGATCCACAGTCCGATACGTTACCACGGAGCTATTTATTTATTTTTTATATTCATGTGTTTGCGTTTATGATAAATAATTTTTCTACGACCACTTAGAAATCTGCTCATTGTATGTTTATTGTTGCTAGGGATATGAGGTACATTGCAAGCATCGTGCGAAATGAATTTGTTTTGTGAGTATTTCAATACAGGTCAGCTCATTTAAGTACAGGTGCCATTGCTAGGATACTTATTTAGAATTGTCAAATATTGGAATGATGAAAGTGGGACAAATTTATTATTAAAATTAAATTAATTTGGAAATAATATCGTGGTCACAGAAAAAGTATAGTGTACACTCGCATGGAATGTCCGTTTCGTACTCGTATGATTTGCAGCATTCGCCTTCGGCTCATGCTACAAACTTTCACACTCGTAGGAAATGAGTACCATTCCATGCTTGTTGTACAATATACAATTTCATTTTTTGTGCAAGATGTATATAGAAACTTCAACGGTATTAATAATTAAATTTGTGTTCTGCAATATTTTTCAATTATGCTGTAAATTATTTTTTCTAAAGACCATTTAGAAATCTGTTTAATGAAAGTTTGTTGTTGCTCGGGAAATGAGGTACATTGAGAGCATCTTGCGAAATGAATTTATTTTGTGAGTATTTCAATACAGGTCATTTCATTTCAGTATAGGTGCCATTGCTAGCATACGTATTTAGAATCGTCAAAAATTTATTTTTAAAAGTAAAATAATTAGGAAATAGTGTTCGTAGAAAAAGTATAGTGTACAACTAGCACGGAATGTCCATTTCCAAAGGTCGTTTGACACGTTGCATTTTTTGTTCAAAATTATGTTTAGAATTTTGTACAAAATCCTGATTCAGAAAAATGTACATTAAGCCACAATTATTTCTTAAAAATGTTGTGACGTCATAATAGAGGTGTTGGTGGATCTTAAACAGTACAGATTGTAAATAATTGTAGTCATATATTATTTAAATCTCTACTGTTTGAGATCCGCCAACACCTCTATAATGACGTCATAACATTTAAAAAAAATCATTGTGGCTTAATGAATAACAATTAAGAATTTTTAAAAGTGTAGATAGTCTTCAATTTAGATAAAGTTACATAAAAAAAAATGTTTTAATGGTGTATGACCCCAATGTGAACAGAATAAATCTAACTGGTCTAACGGCCTTAAGGTAACTATTTAACAAACAAATTCAGATTTTTATGTATAAAAGAAGGTCATGTGTTAAACATCAGAGATTTTACCAATAACTTTAGGGCGGAAAACTCCTATTGTCAAACATTGATTAGATAATAATAGTCATTCTGAGAAAAATATCTTCATTTCTTAAGAAAAATGATTCTGTTTTTTCTTTATATGAACTTATTATTCATGTATTTATTTATTAAAATAAATTTTTTACTAAAGAACACATTACCTTTGAAATTAACAGTTACAAGTCGAAGACCATTCACACCAAACAATAACAAACATAAGCAAATAAAAATAACCAAGGTTACTACCATTGACATATCCAACTATTCAAGTATTAATCATCTTAAAAAGCAACAAAAAGCACCATTAATTATTGTCTACAATCAGCAAGTAAGATAGGTAGGTATCGGCGATCCAGCTGATCGCTGATCAGAACAGAATCTGCAAGAAGACGCACGAAGCACCAGCAGCAGCACTGCTGCCAGCAATACCCATCTATTGAGATGAGAATTCTATTATTATTTATTATGATGGGTTACTTGTCTCTACTAACGAGCTTACAGATCATAAATAATCACGCAAATATGCATACATGCGAGCATATTTCATGTTTATGGTTAGAAGGTGCAGAACGAAATACTGGAATTTGTTTTACTGCCATTATTTATCTTTGATGTTATTGTTTCTTTGTTTCAGCTGCTCACTTTACAAACGTTCGCTAGTAGAACCCGTTTTTATTTCTTCTTTAGGAAGAGCATCGCAATAGGGGACACGCATAATTTTCAAATATTATTTTAAAGTGAACTTTATGTTCCCTGTAACTATAGAAAAATAGTTTTTTTTTTTTATTACGAAGATGAGAAGCGGATTAACTACTTTGGTCATATGCCGCCTCATGTGTGGATGATTATGAGTTTATGAGAACAACACAAACGACCATGCTCTTCAGTGGGATTCGAACCCACGACCTCTAGCGTGCTAGGCAAGTGACAAATCCACTACGCTACCAAGATCGGCTAGGAAAATAGTTAAAAATTAATTTGTTTATTCTAAAGAGGTAAATATTAATATTTTAAACACTAGTTTCAAAAAACGCACAAAAACGATCGTAGAGTGTGCCGTTGTCTGTCGTGACGTCACTTTCCCTGTTCACATAGAACATGTGCTTGTCTATAATACTGTGTTCGTGTGTTTTCATGTGTTTTTAAGGTTTATTTGAATGCGAAAGTGACATAATATATCAGGATTGATAAATAATTAAAAAGTAGAATATTGTGGTTAAAAGCAATGAGACGAAATAAAAACGATATCTCTCAATCTCAGCAATCAAAAGGTCATGTGTGTGAAGTTTTTCTATTCTCCATCTTCTCCCATGTTACTATTAGAACCCTCTCCGACAACCCAGGCACCAGGGTGATAGAAATTTTAGACATGATTAAAACACTGAATGATGCTTTATAGTTTATTTATTAGTAAAGAAAAACTGTAGTAGATAACAAAAATTTAATTGTTTTATGAAAAGAGCTTCACTAAAAACTATTGTGCAAGAAAACTTTGGTCTTCTTCATTATGTTGTCATAGAAGAATATTATTGCACCGGAACCCATGGTTTACAATCATAAGTCTCGAAGTTTACTACTACTTTAACATATATTGCAAACAATGAGGAAATATTATCTGGGATGAGCGATACAGCAAGTTATATGTTTTTTTTTATACAGAGCGCTAGAGTTCTCTAGGGACTGATATGATTTAATATGTTTTTCTAGGTATTTAGCATTAAAGGTTAATATAGCTACTTTTAAAAGAAAGTATTGCATCGGTCTCCAGAGACCGATAATGCAGACAACTTGTTAATATAATTATTATACTTACACTTGTGCTTTAACACCAAGAATTTCTTCCCCACTAAAAAATATCATTATGTTTAATCAATTCCATAGGCATTAAGGCATAGATATTTGGCAAATTATCGCTTTATATAAAATGTTAAAGTAGAGCTTATTTTAACGTAAACATATCGTCAAATACTTATAGAATTAACTGTCATACATGACAGCCAGGAACTTGACGTCACATACTCTTCGTGTAAACTCGGCAATCTACGCACAGTGGTCGGCTGTAGGTTAAATTATGAACTTTTAAATATTAATTTCTTATAAAAATTATGAGCAAAATATATTTTATGTGTTACGATACGAAACAAATAACATTAATGTATGTAAAAAACAAACTTTCATTAATTTTTAAATTTCATGCGTGTCCCCTATTGGCTATTAGCAAAGAAATATCCAAATTTTTACCTTCCGACGTAGATTGTAATATAAATAAGTACATTAAAGTACATAATGCATTAAAGATTTAACATAACAACCCCTACTAGTAGCTAGTAGCGATCTCTTTTGGTAATGACCTCCTATCGACTAATAAATAAGTCAATTAACACGTCTATTAGAAATCTACATTTCTGTTTACTGCACAGCTAAAACTACATATTACTCTCAATGTTTATAAATCGATAGCAAAACCTTGAGCATAATTCTAACAAAAAACAATCAATAAAAGTCTATTTATATTCCTGACATTCCAAATAGAAGATTAGTGAAATATACCGTTAGACAAACTCGCCAAATCAAAAGGCCTTGCACAAAAAATTGTCACTAAATACACAAGAGCTTTAATATTTTGGATTCGCGGTATCATGGGTCAATAACCGATCCGATGTAGTGAAACATTAATTAAGATTTTATGTTAATTAGTTATTTATGGATGTTTTATTGCGATGGAGTCAATAAATGTCTTTCTTTTGAATACATTTTCAAAATAGAGTTATGGAAATTGTTAATTTTATGTCGCTAACATAAAGATGGCTGTGATATGTGACAATATTAAATTCTTTTACTTTTTTTATTAATAGCAAGGAAAAGTAATAAAAACAGACAAGTTTTATAACGTTGTTGGTTCCGGGATTAATTTTGAAGAAATAAAACTAAACATTTCTTCACGCCGTTCATCCATTTCAGAATGAGACACTATGTTTACTGAAAATCTCAATTCATGATGCATTTTGCACATTAACTCAGGTTACGTTCATTCGGAGAATGAACCATTAGAGAAGTTTCCATGCGAGTTATATTTCTATTAACTTCGGCGTTCAGTACCAAAGTCCGTAAAGGAATAACCTGCTCAATTATAGGAATAGGATTATCCTAAATTTAATACCTACTTTGCTCTTGAATATATTAATCTACACATTTCAAAAATTCGAAAGACAGTTTGTATAATAACTATCAATGTGTTAATGCAGACAATGGTGGATAGGACACTCGATTGCAACTAAAACATATATGTAAATAAAGGAGATACTGTGAAGAGTCAACATTTTCAATAGTGAGTTTTCAACGGATAAGCACATTTTGGGGTCCCTAGAACATGATTCCACTATTTCAACGATGATGGTTGTATCTGTGCCGATTATTTCGTCCTCGATAACTCAAACTTCTTTAGTACACTGATGAAAATGTTTTCTTGGATCAAGTAGATTCCTCTTAAAAGAACAGAAAATTGATTTGAATAGTGCCAATCCGATTTCATTTCCGATATTCTTGTATGAATATTAATTTAGTTTTGGAAGAACATATTCAACTGAGACTCATTATGGGGCCGAAGTAGTTTAAATAGGTGTAGTTTTAATTCAAAATAAAAACGTTTTATTTAAAATTAAAACTACTTCTTTATCATTATTTTTAAAAACAAAATTTAATTGTATTCATTTTCTTTCAATGCAGGAATAAGAAGATAAATAAAATTAATATATTTTTTTTAATTGAACCGAATCATTTTGTAAGATATAATTTTTTTTTTCAACGAATGCTTACAAAAGGAAAACTGAAAATTTTCTTGACCCAAGAAGTTATTTTTATTAGTGTAGTAATAAATTAGAAAATAAATTTTATTTTCACGCCAGAGGTCCTGGGTTCGAATCCCACTGTAGAGCATGGTCGTTTGTGTTCACATAAATTCACAATCATCCACTCGTTAAACGGCACATGACCAAAAGTAGAAGGTCCACTTCCCATCTTCGTAAAAAAAATAATTTTGTATCCTGTGACTTACAATTTTTCTACTCTACCTTTTTCTTATTGAATTTATGGACACACATCCATCCATTCACACATATGCCATTGATAAAATAACTTAAACTGATTCATATGGCCTTAGCTTAAAATATGTATTTCATTATTCTTATACACATAACAATTCGTTATACAACGTATAAGAATGTAAAAAACAATGTTTTCAGCGTAGTTTTCACTGTTCGATGAATGTTATAATTCAATTTTACTTTTATATACGTAGCACAAGGAAATATGTGTAGTTCTTTACTTACAGCAGATTTTGGTAAGTATGTATGTACTTATGTATTGATAGATATGCAGGTGTGGTGCGGTTACCAGTCGTCAAATTACTACTCCCTCCGCCTAATAATATTAATGAAGGGAGAAGCAAAGTTAAAAATCTGGTGTGGGCACCACACTACTTTCTTATACATATAAAACCAACTGAACACGTATGACTCGTTCCTTGCGTATGACTTTATTTGGACAATGGTGTCTTTCACCATTTTTAAATTTTTTTTTTTATGAAACTTTATCTATATTGAAGACTATCTATACTTTTAAAAAGTCTTAATTGATATTCATTAAGCCACAATGATTTTTAAAAAAATGTTGTGACGTCATAGTTGAGGTGTTGCTGGATCTAAAACAGTACAGAATGTAAATAATTATAGTCATATATTTTTTTTACTTATTTTATTATTATTATTACAATGAAATAGAACATTTATGTAACAAAAATTATTTAAATCTCTACTGTTTTAGATCCAACAACACCTCTACTATAACGTCACAACATTTAAAAAAAAATCATTGTGGTGTAATGAATATCAATTAAGACTTTTTAAAAGTATAGATAGTCTTCAATATAGATAAAGTTTCATAAAAAAAATTAAAAAAAAAAATGGTGAAAGACCCCATTATTTGATACATATACATGTTAAACCTTTTTAATTAATATCTAGTCTTTAAAACTTTCTAACTAATAATACAGATATGGTATTATAATACTATTTTATCCAATACCTCTCAATAAATGCTGTATAACTATGACGATTTTAAACAAGAAAAGTAACAGATTACCCACTAGTGGCTATAATTTTGAGAAAAGTCACTTAATAATAATAAAAACACACAATAATAATACCTTAGTAACTACTTCAATAGACATTTTAATTTAAAATATTTAAAGCATATGTCACTGTCAAATAATATTTATTTAATAAATTTTGCATTTATTAAGGGTGTTAGATAAAACGTTATACTTCATAAGTGCTCAAAGTGGAATTACCCACTTGTAAAGTAAATAACTATTAAACGACACATATTTTTGACATTTAACAATTATTTGACATATAGATGTTAGAAAAGTTTAAATTTTTGTTCCCATTGTGACTAAGATTATTGAAATATATTATTAAGTATATAATTTAGTTTTTCTCAAAATTAGAAGCATGTACAAGAAAAATGTAAATAACATTTTATATTCCAAATATTTTTGCTAACATCTTTCATTTGAAACCTTTTTTAAAAGTTGACTCTATTATTGAGAAAAATGAAATTTATTGTTTTGTGTGTCCAGTAAACTTCCTCTTCCGGTTTGTCAATTTAATTCATAATCAATTCAGCAGTTCATATTTTTTGAAACTTATAAATTCCATTTGCATATAAATATTTTGTCTCCTTCATAAGATATTTTGCACACGAACATCCATTCATCCATCCTCACACACAGACATCATTGAGAAATTGGTATTAACGAATTCTGTGGACTTCAAAATATGTATTTTCGCAAAAATCTAGTCAGCGATTTTTTTCATAATTCCAATACTTCCTTATACTTTGCATAAGAAAGCAAAAATAGGTACATTGTCAATGAAATCAAGCAAATATAATAACAGACTAACGTTATAACAACACAAAAACGAGTACGACGGCTTGAGTTTTATAGTCGCGCGCCAGTTCGATTAGAATTTCTTTATAAAAGTCAAGGGGTTTAAGAAAAAATATAAAATATATATCACGTCATGTATCCAATTCGGGTAGGACACCCTGCTTTCCAAATCCCACTTGAAATGCAGTTACCAGTCGTCGTTATGCCCACTTACCGAAGATGTTAGTGATGGGGAAACCGGGAGTTTTCTAAGAATATTCTGTACATTTGAATATTTAATAATACTTACATTTTGGTTATTTTATAATAAATAAATTATTAACATATTTTCCCTGGACAATTAAAAGTATTATACAACAATCTTAACTAAACACATCTATAATCTATAATAGCGACCCCTATTGTATATAGTTTGCAAGTCAAGTGAATTCATTAGAAATAGAGACGGCCTATTACATCCATTAAAACGTACATATTTCATTACTTATTTGTTTATAAATTAAAGTAGTAAACATCTACACCCAGTTTTTCTGCAATTTTTTGTCTCTAAATTTTTGATTAAAATTACAAGAGATTCAATTTCATCCAACATTTTTTTTCAGAATTTGTGAAACAATTTTTATAAATAGAATTCTGTCCAGTCATGTTTTAGATACAGATCACAACATAAAAACTGGAAATTTTACGGATTTATGTAGAATTACCTTTCACTAATTTATAAAAACTTACGCGTACAACGGAACTATTTTTCAAATATTTAAAAATATTTGAATGTTTGCGTGCTAATTGCTAATAGGAAAACATTTACCTAATGACAGTTATTGAAAATCATTTTATATGCGTATTTAAAGTAAAAGTTATTAACTTCTCGATTTTACAGCTGTTAATCTTTACATTCCTCACATATTGTGTGACCAACTTAATAAAACATGTAATTTTAAATGAATAATGCTTCTAGAAAATATTCTTCTGGGTATAATTATCTTATAAGTATAAGCAACTTAATTGAAGATGCAGTGATATATACATTATAAATCTAATACACCACTGTTAATCAGTTATAATAAAGACAATAACTGATAAAATTAAAAGTAGTATATATACAGAGTGAGTTTTTTAAAGCAACCAATCAGATTTGCTGGCTAAATAATAACACTAGCAAAAACATATATATATGTACTCTAATAGCCCGTATATTGGTTAATTTTAGGTTCTACCAGTAAATTTTAGGATTAACCGACATGAGGTGGTTATGTTTTACTGGTAAAAACCTCAGATTAACCAATTTATGGGTTTCGATAGGTTAGGTTAGGTTATTTGCCGTGTCTTTGAGGTAAATCCTAAGATTTAACAAGGGAATGGTGGTAAAAATTTAAAATGAACGATGATCACAGAACTGCTGGTCTGTTTCCATTAAGAGTTGTTAAATCTTAGGTTTTACTAGAAAATCATAGCTTTTACAGCAACATATATGTACACAGATTTATACAGATAGAAGAGGGACATAATTATATGAAGAATGATGATAATCGTATCCAGAAACGTAACAACAGATTAAAGCGTTTTCACACTAGGTACTGAAGAAGAAATCTCGAAACGTTTGCTATGAGAATTTGAGTTTCTACTACCTGTCATCACCCAACATCCAAATTTCGACTACCATTTATTATTATAATTATATGTTTGAAAAGTAACATTGTTAGGGGGATATGGTGGGTGGAATTAAAGTTATGAATTTGTCAACAATTGTTGTCTATGCAAAGCTATTGTTGACAGGAGTATCAATAAAAAAAAAAAATAACTTGTAACAGCCTACTTGAAGTTATATTTTCATATGAGCTGATAACTACGATATCTAAATATTAAAGATGTTAATGTTTTTAGAACTTTGAGATCTTCATTTTACTTTTAGGTATATATGTTACATCATTAAACAGGAATATTTCAGGCTATTCATTCCAATAAATTTAAGTAAATATAACTCTCATTCTATTTTGCTAAAGTTGTTAGTTAACCAGCAATACTGATTGCTTGCTTTAAAAAATCACTCTGTATAAATTAAATTACAGAAAAATATTGTCTATGAAAATTGGTGTGGGTACTACACGCCTTATTTATAAATAAAAAATCTGAATTTGATTGTGCAAAAATTTTCATTGCATTTATTACCTAATCAATTCGTTCGTTATTTTTCTCTTTCAAAAGTTTTTGAATATCCTTCAACATAGATGTCATTCAGAAAATGGTCATATATATTTTTTCAAAAATTTCCCATTCGTTTTTTATGACTCCTATACTGTTATACTATAAAATAACATAAAAAAATAAATATCATCACGCCTTTTACCCATTATGGGTGCGGTACTCTGCTTACGCAGATCTTGGTTGGTGATATATTTTTGCGGATGAAGTGCGGTTACCAGCCGTCAAGTCATATCCCCCAAAATTTAAATTGCATCTCACGACTCACAGTTCGATGCATTACTACGAAGTTAATTACCCCATAAAGGGTTATACTACATGTATAAGAATATAAAAAATCATCAATCGAGATAAATTTCTTTCTTCATAATTAATTAATTCAGCGTACAAACATATAAATCTGAATTGGAATATCTAATAATTACACTTGACATATATTTGGTGTAATGATTATTATTTAAATATATTATTAACATATAATTCAGAGTTTCTTAACATTGGAAGTAGATACAAGAAACTTGCTAACAACATTTATTTCATACAATATTTCTGATATCGTTCACTTGAATCATTTTTCGCAGTTGATTCAATATCTATTGAAATTAATTATTTTGTATAAAGTAAACAGTTTTTCGATAATACCAAAATAAAATCAGTGCTTCGCATTATCATGAAATTTATAATTAAATTATGAAGTTTCGTTACTCCATCTTGTTATGTTTACGACTTATTACACATACGGTCCACACATCCTGTGTGGAACCCGTAGATAACTGTAAAAAATTAATTTTCATATCTAACGCAACAATTTTCATGGTGTTCACAGCAACAGTTACTAAAGAACTGCTCTCTTCTAATAATACTTAATTTATTATGCATAATATTAACATATTAATCTCCTAATCTAAATTCCTTAATTATATATTTAAAATATAATAAAAATATAACTGTTAATGAAAATGACGTTATTTTAACATTTATTTATTATATTTGTGTGTGTCTGTGTTTTGTAACATTCTAAATAACCATTGTGTACTCTGTGTTTATCCACCCTGTAACTGGGATTTAGATCCTGTAGGATGGATGGGATATTATATAAATAAATAAATAAACATGTAAAACTGGGAAATAATAATATTATAAATTAAATTAACACCACATAATACCTAAATCTCAAAATATTATAATGGAGTAGGAATCACAGGAATAATATACTTACTTACAATTTGAACCCTTTTACCATTTCTGGTGTCGATCTTTTTGCGAGTTTGAATTCATTTATCTTTCTTTTCTTCTGCTACTTGATCATCGACATTATTCTATCCAACTCGTTTAGTTCTGTACCCTATTTCATACTTCATTCTATGGAATCTACCTTCTCTCTTTATATATTCTTCAATTCATTCTTTTCTGGCTCTTCCTTTCGTCTTATTTTATTTAAACTGGCTTCAAATATCCTTTTTTTTTTTCTTCCTCCATTCTTTGTACATGGCCAAACCATCTGCGAGTTTCGTTCCAGCTTTTTCTTTATTTTCGATCCAATACCAATTGTTTTCTTCTTTATCTGTTTAAAAAATCTCATTTTTGTTTCACTTATTCTGCTTCTTGTACTTTTCGAAATGTCCAGAGTCACAGGTTGTGAGATTCAAACTAGGAGTCTCATGATCCACAGTCTGATGCTTTTCCACGGAGTTATTTATTCCATTTTTACTTTTTTATACAAAGTATAAGGAAGTATTGGAATCATGAAAAAATCGTGAACGAGATTTTTGTGGAAATACATATTTTGACGTTCACTGGATCCGTTAAGACCAATTTCTCAATGATGTGTGCGTGTAACTGTGTAAGGATGGATGGATGGATGGATAGATGGATGGATGGCTGAATGGATGGATGGATGTCCATGTGCGCAATATCTCATGAACGAGACAAGCTATATAAACGAAACTTGGAAGTATCATAAAAATATGAAGAGCTGAGTTGATTTGAAAGGAAATTGAAGAAGTTTACTGAACACACAAAACAATAAATTCCATTTTTTTCAAAAATAGAATTAGCTGTGAAAAAAAGTTTCAAATGAAAGATGTTAACAAAAATATATGGAATATAAAATGATATTTGCACTTTTCTTATACATGCTTCTAATTTTGAGAAAAACTAAACTATATATTTAATAAGATACATCTATGTGTCAAACGTATCAAATAATTGTGATATTTCAAAAATATGTGTCGTACGAAATATTATAAAAACAATATTTGTATTATCAGTTAGAAAGTATTCAAGACTGGATATTAATTAATACCTAATTAAAAAAAAATTATAGTTACGAGAAGAAAAAACTAAACATATTTATCTTTCTATAATAATTATCAAAATATAGTCATTCGCAAGGGACAAGTCATACGTGTTCAGTGTTTCAATCACACCAGATTTTTTACTTTAATTTTATAAAAACATAAATCGTTCTTGCAATTTATTCAAAACTAGACAATATTTTTATTTGTTAATTTACAACTTTACATACAAATATGAATTTGTTTGAGTTTCAATATACTAATAATAAAAAAATTAAACAGCGACTTTCAGTTAAGATGCAATATTTATTTATTACTATGTCTACCACTTATGTATATAGGTACATATTACCATACAGTTCCAAATATAATGCAAGATAAGTTATGTTATAAATATTTACGATATAAGTGGGATAAGAGCATTATTAAGATACGCATGTAAAATTTGCACAACGGGGCGATAGCCGAGTTGTTTAATCACATAAGTATATTAATAATGCATTATCACACCTGTATTGTACAATATTTTATCTACGCCCGCCCAAAGTTAAAAAGTTTAAATAATTTGATTTAATTTTTTCGACAAGTAGTAAATAAATCCAAGTGGTTCCTGTAAAAATGGTTTCAAATCCATGACGACCACAATTTGACTAAACAATTATGTAGTTGTTTTTCATAATTTTTTAAGCATTTCGTGAAAATGAGTGATTTAGAAAGTATTTCGTCGGATATAGAGGAAAAACCTTTACAAATTATTAATTAATTAAATTTTAATTAATTTAAAGAATTGTAAAGATTGTATTATCAACATTTATAATAAATAGTACGTTAATGAAAATGAGTGCATTAATGAAGCTCTTATTGACATTTAACTCACGGGCGTAGATAAAATATGTTTATCATCCTAATAAATAAATTAGCAAACATACCAAACATATTTCTAAAACTATAACCACATTTGTACCAAGTAACATTCAAAATTGTTTTTCAGTAGTAAACATCTTTAAAATATGATGAAAAGTTCGTCTGACATTGACATCTTATGTTGGCATTTTATTTGGATCAATACTACGCAGAACTGATATAAATACATTAATGATAGAAAAGTAAATATTGCATCTTAGCTGAAATTGGCGGTATGTGACCTCCATTACAATGTATGTACAATAATTGGGAATTACTTCTGGTTGTATTGATTTCAAGTGTCAAATAATATTAAGACAAAAAATTATTTTTATTAATATTATTTATTTATACTGTAGGTAAATGACCGCTCCAAATTTACAGATTGCTAAATATCCAAGCATGCACTTTATTTAGAAAAAAAATTTTAAAAAAATCCTCTGTATCGTGACTGAAAACTGGAACAAGTTTACAAACAAATACTTATTAGTAATTATATTTTATTTTCTTTTGCGGAAAATTATTTGCCCGAAATTCACAATAACATCTTACAAAGCTAAATACATACTCGAATAACATAGAAGATTCTAGAAACACACTTATTCGTCACGAAATATCATAGGCGTACACAAAAAATTACTGCAGCCCAATAATTTGTACACGCATAAAAAGCTTAAGAACAAAATATTTTAAAAATAAAATAGTGTAATGTAGGTCTATTTTATTTATAAAAAATTAATCTTGGTAATTACAAGTATATCACATCTACCTCAAAACTTGAATAAGGGGCAGGGTTATATTGAGACTGTTTTATTTTAATTGCTTTAAAAATGCACAATTCTCAAATAAATTATTACACAAATTATAGAATATTCCATCATGTATTGATGAATATGTTATGGAAAATCTACAGGCCAAATGTGATATCAAGAAAGAACACAATTAGAATATTCACACTATTGTGGGAATATGGGGGAATCATAGACAACCAACAAAAAATATAAAATAATTTATGTATAAATGTCTAAGGCAAATACTAAGTAACTACTAACCAAAAACTATCTCAAAAAATTGTGAAAAATATTCAATGTAGAGCCAGTAGAAATAACTGACAAAAAATAAAGTATACGCTCAGTAAAGGAAACGACTTTATCGTTTCTTACGCTAGAATATAATATACAAGGGTAGACAAAAAGGGAATTACCTCCAAATAAATAGCGGGACAAAATACACAAGGAACATAGAAATATAAACAAAACATGCACGACTTAAAAACGCAAGCTAGAGATAAATCAAAATGAAAGAAAAATTGATAGAAGCTATAGTACATCAATAAGCAAGGCTGACAACCTTAGCAAAATGGCATGAAATATCCTAGGGTCCTCCATGCGACAAGAGAAAAAGAAGAATAATATATTTCTTTTGTTTATAACTCTTAGTTATTAGGCACTTTAAACGTAGATAGTATAATTGGTCCTTAGTAAATAATAAAAAATACCTTTTATTTTATTTTGTTATAAAACAAATAATTGTTGTGTTTGTTCAATTGAGAAAAAATTATTATTATTTTTTAATATAACACCTATTAGTACCTAGTAGCGACCTCAGCTGGGTATTGGTTCAACTTATATTTTATTTGTAATAAGAAGAATGGTAAACAATAGATATGATCTCAATATTTCAAATGTTCCACTCCACTTCTCGTATTTCTTAAATCTATAACATATGCTGGCCACACAAATGAATGTTAAACAATTATATTTGAAATCTGTTTGAACATAGAGTTTTATCAGTCATTAGTTCATTCCCATATAGCAACTACACTCATAAAAATAACTCTTTCTTTCAAGAAAATTTTCAGTGTTCCTTTTGTATGAATGAATGAAGAAGAAGTCGTTTTAATTTTGAATTAAAACTACTTCTATTCAAACTACTTCGTCCCCATAATGAGTCTCAGTTGAATACTTTGACATGTTCCTTCAAACATACAAAATGTTTTCAATGAAAACGAAATAGGATTTGCACTTTTCAAATCAATTTTTCTCTTCATTTAAGAGGAATCTGTTTGGTCCAAGAAAAGGTTTTTATCAGTGTATGATTTTGGAATGTTTCATTGCACACATAATTTAGGTTTTATCAAAATTCTAAGCAGATAATAGAAAATTTCGCAGATCTCAATAAAAAAGGTAAATTTTGTTGCGTTACTACCCGCCAAGTTAGAGCCTCCAAAGATATTAGTGGTGGAGGAATCACAGCGCTTAAGTTAAAATGGCAACTATATCTCATGAACCACAGTCCGCTGTTACCACGAAGCTTTTGACCCCATATTTATTGTTTTATGTGTAAATTTTTACTTTTAATTTTGCAATTTATAATCATGAAGTTTCGTTGCTCTACCTTTACTCATTATAGCTACTGGAATTATGGTCAAAACGAAATCAGAGGATCTTAGAATGTTGTGTTAAAATAAGAGCATCGTTTGTGTAGCATCTTATACACGAAAAAAAAAAGTACCTTACATATTACAGAACTATTAGGTAAGTTGAATATATAATATATTTTCTGATTTTGTGATAACAATTAACAGGCAGATTCATAAAAGGGATCAGCGTTAACTCCATTTCTTTCATCATCTGTAACTTCGTTTCTAAATTATTTATAATATCAAAATGTGTCAAATTTTATGCTAACCAACCTTGATTATAATCCCGGAATCGGCCTGTGAGAAACTAAACATGGTTATTTACTAAGCAATTAGAAGTATTCACAAAACAGTTTGGTAAATTTTCAGAAAATGTACCTTTTATTCTTGGTTTACCGAAAAGTTCTGTAATTTCTACGGCACTAGTTTAATAATATATTTTGAAAAATGACATTAATTAAACTCTATAGATTTTGGTATCAAATAGGTAGAAGAATTGAACTCAAATTTCAGGTCATTTATCAATCTTGGACGGGATACAGCTTACAGCAAATCATACATAAATTTGTTGAATAGCCCTGAATTTTCTCAGTGTCGTCTGTGTATATATTTATATTTCAATAATCATAGTTACTATAAAAATAAACATACAACTGAAACATCTATTCTATATTTATTACATTTATAAGTATAATAAAGCTGGGTGGTGTCCATCCTTTTTTAATTATAATTATAAAAGACTTATAGATTAAACCCTGAAAACATATTTATTTAAATACAACATTTCGAATTACTGTACGTTTTTATCAGGAAAATAAATGATTAACATGTTTCATATACAAGCTTCAACTATGTAGAAGATAGAAAGTAAAGTAAAATAATTTATAAAACTAGGAAGAGAAGAGAATTGAATAAATATAATTGGCTAGTTAAGAAATTCTGCCCCCTTAATCCAGCTGGCAGGTACGCCACTGGGAGCCACAGCCGGCTTTATTTATCTGCAACGGAAGATTCCTTGCTTACACCAATCATCCTTATTATATTTTAACAACTAAATAGGAACGTAATTCGTGCTTCAATTGTCGTCCGTAGTAAAAGGACGTAGTAAGTAGCCATTTTGGACCCGCCAACTATGATCATACGAGTTCTTGTTTTGTTTTTATTGACAAGTTGTGAGAAGTACACGTCGTGCCGTCGTAACCTTTGTAATTCTTTTTAACTCTACGTTCTGCAGATACACATTCTTTCTAAACTATATCAATACCCTCCAGTGAATGCAATTTGTACTTGTTGATTGATTCTTTATGAAACATTGTGAAAATTAATATTAGATATTATCTAATCATAAAAATAAGTTTTAAAATGTATAGGTAATCATTTGGATTGGTTGTTTCTCACCCTGGAAAATATATCAAAATGATCGATGGAAATTAAATTACTTAATAAATAATATAACACAAACAGTTTTCAAAATATATCTACTGCTATAATGAAGTGTATTAGTATTAGACAGTGCAAATTAAATTATTTTGTAAACAAGATATAAATGTACATAATAGTAATGACAATGTCTACTCACTCAAATAAACTAATTTATTATAAAAAAAATAATGCCACTATACATAAAATAATATATGTACTTTGACAATTGTTTGTGTACAAATAGCAAAATGCACTATTCCTATTTAATACAATTATCAATCCCTAAAATCTTGAAACTATAATAAGACACTTATTTTTCATCATCAATAGAGCTAAGAAGGATTGTTTAAGATTACACAGATTGTTAATCAAACCAAGCTACTGCGCAAAATTTAATCCAATGATCTTATTCCTAGACGCCAAAATTGTTAAGTATGATTCAGGGGACCTCAATACATGTATTCCCGCGAAAATATCGCAATCTACTTTTTCTTTACTTATACTTCCTTCTACTACGTACAAGAAAATGAAAAACGAGCAATACTAAAAATAAAATGTACTGAAGCGAGAATAATGGTATTGCTATTTACTGGTACGAGAAGTTATTTCCCCGGCGTGCAACTTAATTTACTGTCATACAAAATTTTGCTTTGTCCTTATTTTTTACTTTTCATAAAATGAGATAAGGCTAATTTTTCTACAGGTTAACAACGGCCGCGAAATAGGTTAAAAACTATCATTTTGACATTTTAAAACCAATTTTCTATTTCAAATTCAATAACTCAAAATTAATAAAAATTTTAATTACATATTTTTTACGGTTACACAAAGATTAGTGTGTACACCTTGTCCGCGAAATTCTTTAGCAGCCTTGACGACAATATTTCTATCGGTACGCTAAAGAGCGATTTGACCTGATGTACCAAGACAAAAATTCCTAACATTTTATATTTGACAAATATATCAGAATTTTATTTAATTATACGAGTATGACAAAATCGACATGAAAAATACGAAAATCATACGAGCAGAAACTGTTGTGCGAGTGTTCGTAATTTACAAGTATCAAAATTCGCAAAAATGCAATTTCTGGACTAGTGATACAATAGTTATTTGTGTATCAAGTGCGGATAGAGCATTGTTTGTTGCACGCGGCGAGAAATTGTTGATCGAGGCGAAGCCGAGATCAACAACTCGACAAGTGCACCGAACAAGCTCTATCCGACGAGATACACACAATATTTTTTCTACAATCGTTGACCAATGTCAAGCTGTAGAAAAAAAATAATTTTCAAAATTATCTTTGGTCCCGCCTATAACAATTCAGTAAAATTGTAGTTACCCATGTCACCGTAATCATGACAACGTTTATGAACAAAATAAAAATTTTCAAAGAAATCATTATTTGACACATGGAGTACATTTGACATATGGAGTACATTTGTCATAAAGTCTACAGAGTGAATACGTTTATGGTGATTAAGTTGAAGTGTATGTACGTATATACCAACTGTATTTGCAATAGCAAGGTTTATTACCAGAAAAATCCAATGCATCATTTACTTTTATCTAATTTATTTTTGTTTTATTTTTGTCGCACTGGTGCGACAATATGTCACTTTGTCGCCCTAGAGCGACAATTTTGAACATTTCCTAACTAAAAATGGAATAACAATGTCGATATTGTGCAACGGTTGTAGAAAAAAAACTTTTATTTTATTAACTTAACATATTATCTCCCCATTTAAGCAGAAGGAATGACACATTATTTAGACTGAGAGCATAGATCTCGAATTATAATACATTTTTACGCGTGTAGTGCCATTACTAGCCGTCGAATCAAAGTCCTCAAACGATGTTAGTGAAAAAAATCATAGAGGTTATTTTATTGCGGTGAAAATGTATGTAAGAATTTGTCTGTTACTAAGGAAAACAAATGAAGATCTTTTGATTCGATTCTGTACTGTTTTCATATTAGAAAGGAATGCACTCATAAAACCAAAACAATAATTAAAATCTCTACCAAAACCAACAAAATATTTTACTGTTATGTTGCCATATCATTAGAGTATAAGAGGAAAAGGAAAACGCAGTTGGAAGTCAAGGATTTCCAAAAGAATTATTTAATTTATAGTTGTTAATCTAGTTTGTAGTCCAAGTCCAAAATAATTGAGTTCTAGTTCAAAGCATAAAAAATATAAATACTCACGCCATGGCGTTAGAAATGAAAACACTTTCGCAATCGAGCAACATCACCGTTCATCGGGCGCTTTTTTATACGAAAATTACCTAATTATTCCATTCTGGCATGTTATTAAATATTTAAACTGCATGGATATAATTATTTTTTGTTAGATAAATGCACCATTATGAAACAGCGAGCAAAAAACGATAACCGGAATTCGTTTTGTGAGTTTTTTAACCGTAATAGATAGGCATCTATATAAAGATTTCGGTAAGTTATCTCTGTAAGGTGAATGACCGACATTTGTGGAATATTCCTCAAGAGATCTAGGTAATATCTAATACGGTACAAGTTCAGAAAGAGTTGACAAGATACAAGATCGGATATCGGAGGCCATGCATGCAAATCAGACATAAATTAATTCATGAAAAAATTCTACACTACTTTAGTAGAATTACAACCAGGAAACATTGCGTTTTTTAATGGTTTCAATATAATTTATTACCGATTCAAGTAGTAAAATAATCCATGAGGAATTTCTGTAGTTGTAATGGAACTATACTAAAATATTTAGGCAGAAAATGCACGTCATCAAAAATATTACTAGATAATGACGTCACTGTTCAACAACGTTTATATGGTATATCACACGTTCTGTAATAATTATACGCGATTTGTTGCAATGAACACAAATTGCTATACTATTTTCATTTTAAACTGGAGGGATCGGCATAAAACGATTAAATACACCGCAATTACGTTTACAAAGGAACTCAAAATATGACCCGCTATAACTGATTTCACAAGGTCCGCACAGGGTTGTACGACCCTATTCGCCGGTACGTGTATAATAAATACAAAAACAAGAAAACTGCAATATTTAAATAAGTATATTTCCTTATTCATACGATAAATGTCAAATTCAAATTAAAAAAGGTTTTATTCACATTTTCGTTATATACATAAAATATTTACAACAATATACAATTATTTTTGTGCCGTTTTAGGGCTTGGCCCTCTACAAATTTACAAAATTCGGCTGTTTTTTTATGGCTTGAAATTCACCGTACTCACTGGCGCACTTTCTGTACACGTTGATCACTATTTGTTGAGCATGTTCATGTAAATTAATTTTAGATAAATTTATTTCACTTTCTTCTTGATTTTGACCCGTAGTATCTTCTTCGGAATTGCACTCAGATAACACAATTTCATCCAAATATTGTTGTTACTCGTACCAGCAACTTCATTCTCACATATCCACGGCTGCCACATGATTTTTTTTTAAAATATATTTGTCCTTACTATCACGGGAGTAGAAGTACAAATAGCTGTATATAATTATTGGCCCCTTATATATGAGAAAATATGTTATTATAACGATATTTAATATTCTTATTGAACAATAAGTAACATAAATGCTAATTGGTTAATTTAATCCGGATTAGTAATTTTTAAATTTGCAATCATAGGAAAAAAGTACAAGTAATTTTAAGCTGAATACGACCCTTGAAATTTTACCTGTTGTGACCATCGTGAAGCGATTTGCGGTAACCGCACTAATGGCTTTCATTGTAGTTATATGGGACAGGAACGTTTAATCGTTTTATGCCGATCCCTCCAGTTTAAAATAAAAATAGTATACCAGTATATATTATAAGATCACGAGGAACACAAATTACAGCTGAATACAGTAAAGTGACAAATCGATATGGATTGTGTATGTAAACGTGATCATTTACCAATAGCAACCACATAACAAACAAAAATGAACTATAAATATTTTTATCCAACACCTCTCAATAAATACTCTATAACTATGGCGATTTTAAACAAGCCAAGCAACAGATTATCCACTAGTGGGTATAATTTTGAGGAAAGTCACTAGTGAGTATTTTTTTATTTCTAACAATAATAATAATACACAACACCTTGGTAACTACTTCTTGACATTTTAATTTAAATATTTAAAGCATATGTCACTGTCAAATAATATTTCTTTAATAAATTTTTCATTTATTAAGAAGTGTTGGATAAAACGTTATACTTCACACGTGGGCAAAGTGGAATTACCCACGAGAGAAATTTTAGCACACGAAGCCGTAGGCTGAGTGAGATAATTTTTCGAGTGGGTAATTCCACTTCGCCCACTTGTAAAGTAAATAATTATTAATAATTTAAAATTCCGTTAGTGGAATAAAATTGACTTTAAAATCACTATGAATTGCATTAATATATACTTTTCTTAATGCTAGTATTTTTTTCGTCGTTCTTTTTAAACATTAGCATACCTTAATCAACTTTACATGTTATTTTTCATATTATAAAGTTTTTTTTCGGGTTGATGACGTCCGTCTTCTGCCTAAATATTTTTAGTATAGGGGAAACAGTTTTGCTTTTATCGACCATGGCGACTTCACTATATGACGGGTTTTTAATAGAAATCAAATCAAAGGGTGTTTATCGGTTTTTAATTAGATACAATAATAATTCTTCCAGGTGCAACAGTTACTCTGTTAAAGCAATCCGAACAAAAGTCTGTTCTTGTTTCAATTCACCCCAGTACAAGAGTCGGTTGAAACAGATTTTGTGGTCGATTGAAACAAAAAAAATAAAATATTAAGTTTCAAGACAGTTTTATTACGTAAAAATCACGGTAACACAATTTTAAAGGATCAGTCATAAATTATATAAACTATAGGTAACGTACAAATTTAAAAAAAATCATTTATTTCAAGAATGTACATTCTTGAATTTCACTTACTTAAACTTTATTTTAAGATACGTACCCCATTTGGATATTTATACCCTGCTCATCTCCAATTGCACCTCTTTTTTTCACGTATCTCATTCAGAGCTATGCATGTACTTAAGTACAAGTACTTGTAACTGTACTTAAGTACATTTTTACTGTACTTGTACTTGTATTTAAGTACAATTTTGCAATGTGTAATTGTACTTGTGTATTCACAAGTACATGGACAATTACTTTTCAACCTGCAAAACTACGCAGAAAATATATATCCAGCTTGTCCATTATTCTTCGTTTTAAAATCTCTTACACACATTTGTATGATAATTTGCTAAATATGTGATTTATAATTAAAAGGTTGTATCAATTAACCAAAATGAAAAAAAATATATATGCACTTTTCTAGAAACTGTACAGTTTAAACTGTAAGTGTATTTAAATTAAATTTATTTTCTGCTTTTATAAAATAAAATGTTTTATTAAATCAATATATCTTAGTGTAAGGTACTATTATGTAATTTAAAAAAATATTTAACAATTTGTATTTCATTTTAGGCGCTTTGTTTGAAAATAGCAGTTTCCTATGAAAGAAAAATTTCTTAGAATGCTACCACTAGAAACAAATTAATAAATCCTAAATTTAATCACACGATTTAAAAAAATGTCAAAAGAACATCTAATAATAATAAAATATCATGTCTGCAAAAATTTCTTAAGATACATTTGACAATCGTATTATTATTTTTTAAATTAATACTGTTATTAAAAATTTATAAAATATAACAATTATATTAAAAAAAAGTCAAACAAATACTATGTTTATTCAGTTTTCATATTTTGTATACACCTATAGGAACTTGTACTTATATTTTAAACTGCAAGTACAAATACTGTACTTGTACTTAAGTACTTTTATAATGAATGTAATTGTACTTAATTACATATTTCACTGAAGTACTTGTACTTGTATTTAAGTACATTTTTATTGTACTTGAGCACAGCTCTGATCTCATTATTGAGTTATGTTTAACACCATGCTTCAACCGTACCCACGAAAAATATTTCAACCGTCCCCGCATCTTTATTTGGTCGGACTTAATTCAAAATGTCAAAGATACTACGATAATATAAATCATTGTTTCGTAACCTCTTAGGTCCAATTTACAAGCAAGAAAATATTATTCTTAATGGTAATTAAGTAATTACGAATCAAAAATAGTTACTTATACTGGTTAAAACATATAAAGGGTCGTTCTGCACAAGATAAGTTCATTGTTGCTTTTGCGACACTACTAAGCAAGTTCAGACTCGCAATCCGCATCTTTCTTCCTTTGTACCCCATTCCTACCACTAAAGCCCTTGTCACACAGTCAGTGTTTCCACCGTTTGATAAAACTTTTGAATGACAAACACAGAAACGTGACGTCACATCATACACTTTGGTCAAATGCTCTAAATAGAAACGTTTCTTATTCTGTCATACATTTTGGTTCGACTTTTGTAGTTTTGACAGATCGAGTGACATTTGATAGCAATAATGAATAAAGTAAGTATTTTAATAAGATTTTATTTAAACAATTATTATACATTCGTCAATTAGCCTGGTTTGGAACATATTATTAAATAAATTAATTAAAAAAAAATTTTTTTTTCAACTATATGTTAATGTTATTGAAAAGAGAAATAAAAAATAACTATTTTATAGAATATAGAATACAAAATAAATAGTGGTGTTCTCAATAGCATTGGTAAGTTTCTGTTTGACGAACTTCACCCCAGAGTAAGAATGACCGTCTGACACACCTTCTTTTCATCATACATCAACCTGAATGATATGACGTCATCAAACATAGTTTGACAAACAAAAATGAAGTTTTCATTGACCGTGTGACAAGGGCTTAATACAGCGAGTTATTAACCTTGTGTCTACAGCCCTTGTCACATGGTCAATCATTACTTCATTTTTGTTTGTCAAACTATGTATGATGACGTCATATCATTCAGTTTGATGCATGATGAAAAGAAGGTGTGTCAGACGGTCATTCTTTTCACTAGAGTGAAGTTTGTCAAACAGAAACTTATATGCATAGAGGGCATCGCTGTCGGTCATGTGATGACAGAAATGACAGTTGTTTGTTGATGAAGTTGATTTTATTTTCATAATACCTAGCGGTGCCAATGAGAACACCAGTATTTGTTTTGTATTTTGTATCCTATAAAATTAATTTATTTTTCATTTCTCATTTCAATAACATTAAATTTTAACATTGCCAACCAGGTTAGATAAAAATATTTTTTGAAACCTGTTTATTTAATATATATTCCAATCCAGAATAATTGAAGAATTATTAATATTTGTATAAATAAAGTCTTATTAAAATACTTACTTTATTCATTAGAGGAAAGGGTGGTATTATGGGCACCTGCAGGTAATATGGGCACCCCAAATATCTAATAAAGTAGAATGCGCATTCTATCGAAACCGCAAGAAACTAGTAGCAATAGTTCATAATTATACCTGTGGAGCACGGTGGCGTAGTAGCTGCTGTCATTATTGAAATACGGAGTGTGTTTGTATTGTGATCTAATCAAAACTTTTATAGGTAAGGGTTTATAAAAATATTACTATTAGAACCACTAGGTATTTTCTAATTATGGTTACTGTTGTGTATTGTGCAAGTCCCATTGGTTTTATTACTGCAATAACATTCAAGTGTATTATTAAGGTTAACCGGTGATAAATGTTTATATTCAAGTATGGCGAGGTTGGTAATATGGGCACTTGCCGAGCTGATATTATGAGCCCTCACACTGAAGGGGCCCATATTTCAAGCACTACAAAATTTGTTGAATTTTTTGTTGCAGATGCCACACTTACATATGCGATTTTTGTAAATAAAATTACTACAGTTTTATAAATGTAATCTTAGTAATAAAAAAAAATTGTTTTGTACTAAGCGAGTGCACTTTTCCTGATTTTCACCATGGGGCTCATATTACCGACACAAATTCTATTTCTCAAAAAATGCAGTATTTGTTAAAAATATTTTTAAAGATGATTCAAAAAGGAATATCATATATACATTATACTACAAAGTAATTAGAACATATTAAAGTTTATTCTCTCCAATTTTCAGGTTAATTGAATCAAAATGGTAGCAGCTATAAGCAAAATACAAAATGGGTGCCCATATTACCACCCTTTCCTCTACTACTATCAAATGTCACTCGATCTGTCAAAACTACAAAAGTCGAATCAAAATGTATGACAGAATAAGAAACGTTTCTATTTAGAGCATTTGACCAAACTGTATGACGTGACGTCACGTTTCTGTGTTTGTCATTCAAAAGTTTTGTCAAACGGTGGAAACACTGACCGTGTGACAAGGGCTGTCGTACCCTGTTTCTACCGTACTCAGTCTCTCCTAATCAAAATATTCAGATTGGACCGTTTGTTTAGCGAGCAGAGACGATGGTTTGAGGCCCACCAATCCCCAGCTTCCATTACAACTTAACAAAAAAACAAAAACAAAACAAAAAAGGGTGAATGACTTGCCAATATACGTCCCTTCCTCAAAAAGCTTAAATTTGATACTATAGGTACTTCATTCTAATAACAAATAACAGCCCAACTCGATGAGAACTTCAATTTAATACCAAATTATACGAGATTCACTTAACTATTATAATAAACAAATAACGGTCGTTCAAAAATAATTTGTAATGTCTTAATTTATTACAACATGGCGCACAAAGCAAACCGTACGTGCCCCTTGGCGCTCACCATTTATTCTAACAGCCCTATCTTTCGGATCCCAGTGTCGCTGCAGTAGCTACAAGGTTTCTCATACGTCCAATTCATTTTTTGAATGGGGGGAGGGAGGTTTTTATCACGGGAGTTTATTTAACGGGAACTTTTGACGGGGGGTTATGTCCAGAAGGTATCTTTCCAATGGGTTTATTTAACGGGGGTTTCTATCGGAGGGTTTATGTCCAGAGGGTATTTTTTTCTCAGGGGTAATTTGTTAATTAATTTTATTTATTTATGCCTTTCGGCCTAGAATCTACACAAATTTTTAGATCTTATTTCCATGCTGATTACATAATATAAGTTAACTGAAACAATTATATTACACGTTTTCTTCTTAAATTTTTTTCCATCCAGTCTTTTCCTGTTCCTTGGTCGTTTAATATAGTTATTTACAATACAAGCAAGGTAAAACAGTTTTTACTGCTGAATGGAGGAAATGACCGGCGAGCCTGTCACCTCCTTGAAGCAGAAAAACAGTTACCTTGCGTGTATTGTACAACATTTTACTTGTTATTCATTTGTAAATCAAATTAAAATTTTAAAGTCCTATCAAGACAGACAACTGTTCTATCAAAAAATATTTGAAATGATTTCGCATAAGCCTTGTAAGCATTAATGTGGCACCGTGCATTGTTTACCTTGTTTACTATCTTGTAAAATTTTTCAATACAGCTGTCAATAACATGTTAAGATTCATTTTCAAAGGCATAAGAGGGCTTGGATAAATGGTGTTTACAAGTGAGTAATAAGTAAAGTAAATTTCATCTCTTCTTTCTACTTCCGTCTCTCTGCAACGCAGTCTTAAATGTTCTAGAAATTCCTCTTCTCTACCACATAAGCTACATCTCTTTTCTTCTACTGCCAATCTGTACATGTTTCTTCTTTCCTCGATACCGCATCTAAATCGTGCTATTGTAGTGACAAAGCTATTAATAAATATCTTGGTATATGTAGTGCCTATACCGGGTGTATATTGAAAAGTGAAACATGGTAAATCGGTTTTTCCATTCGCATTGCTTCCCTAATTATTTTAGACAAAAATGTTTCAAATAAATGTTGTGAAGCATAAAATTCTGCATCCGGATAATTAAACAAAATTAATTTTGATTGCTTCACAACTGCAGAAATTAAATTAGAAAATTCACGGTAATGCGTATTAATAGCAACAGCCATTGAATTAAAAAACAAGAGATGAACGCGTAACGTTTTAAGCGTCAAATTATTAGTATTTATTTTGACAATGTCAAATTCATATTTGAATTTATTAATTAATGATGTTGGACCAGAAATTGCTGAAACAAACAAAGAAAAAGTTTGGTTCCAGCATGATGGCTGCCCTGCACATAGCACTAGAGAAGTTGTGGAATATCTGAACCTGCAAGTACGTAGAGGGCCAGTTAACTGACCAGCACGGTCGCTAGATTTAAATCCGTGCGATTTTTTTATGGGGTCATTTGAAAACTCATGTTAATCAAAAAAGATATCAGAATATAGAAGAACTTAAAAACGCTATAACACAAAAATTCCAGAAAATAATGGACAATTAAGGAATGTTCGACAAAGCTTCTACAACAGATTGGGTTATTGTTTAGCTGAAAACAGAGGACTATTTGAACATCTATTATAATTTAACTATTTAAGAATATTTAGTTTCTTTCTGTTTTTTTTTTAATTTTATTTGTTACATTAAATAATTTATTAAACATTTGTAACAACCTACCTAAAATATTCATTATTCTTATAATAAACATTATGCTATATTATTATTATTAAATTTTTATTTAGAAAATATTAATTTTCTATAACACTGTTTTGGAAACTGGGCATTCC
Source organism: Poecilus cupreus (assembly GCA_963942605.1). Taxonomy (NCBI): domain Eukaryota; kingdom Metazoa; phylum Arthropoda; class Insecta; order Coleoptera; family Carabidae; genus Poecilus; species Poecilus cupreus. The sequence goes on from OZ012722.1 coordinate 4,684,612, forward strand.
ACTACTAAAAACTGTTATGGAATCACTAACATTCCATACGTGGCGTATGGAATATTTTCGACGAATCAGAACCGCTTATTAGCGCGACATATGAAGTATCTTGATTCAGTTACTATGGTTACGTCTGTTTGTTTTAATTTGATTTATTTGAGTTTGACGTTTTCAACAGTTTTATATTTGTATTTTTGTATAATTTCCAAAACCTTGTTATAGAAAGTATAGTCTACAACATGTAACGGAATGGCATATCCCACACTCGCAAACCGAAGCCCTCGACTTTGGCTCGAGCTACAAACTTTTTGCTCGCGTGGAATATGTGCCATTCCATTACTTGTTGTAGAATATACTATACTATCTACGTATAAATGATTTTGACAATCTAGTATTTTGACATTGACGTTTAAAACGTTACGCATTTGTTCATCTCTTGTTTTTAATTCCATGGCTGTTACTATTAATTCGCAATTCCGTGAAATTTCTAATTTAATTTCTGCAGTTATGAAGCAATCAAAATGATTTTTGTTTACTGATCCGGATGTAGAAATTTATGCTTAACAACATTTATTTGAAATATTTTTGTCTAAAATAAATAGGGAAGCAATGCGAACGGAAAAACTGATTTATCATGTTAAACGCCTATGTTTCACTTTTCAATATACATCCTGTATATACTTGTATCGTGGGCTGTCAAGGGGTGATTATTCTGTAACGATTAGTGTACATTTGGGAGTGAATTAAATATTGAGAATGAAAGACTTAGCATACTTACTGGATTTATATGCTGTTAATATTTTATTTTGATAAATAACGTATTTTCCTATTTAGAACTTTACTCCTTAATGTATATATTTTATATTCAAAATAGATTGAATATATTTTTTCGTGCGGCAAGCAAACTTCCACTTCCGGTTTTATAATTGTAAGTAAAATCTGTGCATTGTCAAACTTGTAATTATGAACTTTCGTTACATTACATTTTCTAGTTCATGAATTATTAAAATATACGAACACATTCATCCATACATACAGACGGCATTTAAATGGTGTTCATAGAGGATCTTCTAGACCTGAAATAATGTATTATTGTAAAAGAACGCTGTACATGCTATGTATAGATGCACCAAGGAACAGTTAAACTAAATTTGACATTTTAAATTAACACTGCAAATTCAACAGACTTTTGTTTCTACGACCTTTCTTGCAATCCAAAAATCATAATGATTAAAGACAACTATTTTTATTATCTATATATAGTTTTATATCTATTTATTAAGCAGAGAGAAGGTATGGACAAACAAATGATTTTCGATGGGAACGCACAGGAATTTGTTTTTAGTGCAACTTTATATTTTCCGTTATCTACAGTTTCTGCTCTAAATACTGGTCATGTGCTTTTATCTTAGATCTCTGGCCTTTCCCTGCCTAACGGATCATCATCGTTTCAAGTAAAATAAGTTAATAAAATCAATTGACATTTAGTACCAATTAAATTTAGTTGTATATCACCATTGTTCTATTTTTCTTGAACCATAATCTCTCATTCGTAGTTGAACAACTGAAGCTATACAGTTGTACCTTAATCTTAACTGTATCACAGCATGAAATGAAGAAGTACAGGGACGGCTTGAAATTATTTGCCGTCATGGAACTGGAACCTGTTTAGCTGACTATTAACAAGACCAATAATAAAGTTTGCGAAGCAAAGATACTTTTTAAATACATAGTTGTTTGTTTAACTAGGCATCAAAGTACCAGATTTACAGCAGAGGCTTCGCCTCGTCAATGAATGCTGCCGAAGCGATAAATCTGTGTTTGATGCCGAGTTGAACACATAATTATTTTGCCGTTTTGGAATTAATATTAATTTAGTGATTATATCATATAGATATTTGGAAGGTTATAGCTGTCAAATTTCGTTGTCAAGTATGTGTTGAACGTTTGCTATATATTTATTGACGGTTGCTATGCGCTTGTTATATAAAATATTTTTACAGCCTTGGTATAAAAGTGACACTTTACAGACTGTTAACAGTCCGTGAAGTGTCATCTTTAGTGTCAATCGGCAAAAAATAAATATATCATATCATCTACCCATGTCTGAGTGTGGGTTAAGTGCATATTAAAGAAGTTAGCAAACGTATTTTGTATTTACGTTTTTTAAAGTTAAAACTCGAAACTCAATTTACTTATATTATAATATTTTTTTCTACGACCACTTGGAAATCTGTCCATTGTATGTTTGTTGTTGCTAGGGATATGAGGTATATTGCAAGCATCGTGCGAAATGAATTTGTTTTGGGAGTATTTCAATACAGGTCACTTCATTTCAGTACAGATGCAATTGCTAGGATACTTATTTCGAATTGACAAATATTGGAATGGTGAAAGCGGGGCAAATTTATTATTAAAATTAAATAATTTTGAAAATAATATCGTGGTCATAGAAAAAGTATAGTGTACAACTCGCATGGAATTTCCATTTCACACTCGTATGATTTGTAGCATTCGCTTTCGGCTCATGCTTCAAACTTTCATACTCGTTAGAAATGAGTACCATTCCATGCTCGTTGTACAATATACTATTAATTGACCAAATACTTACTTCACCCGTACCTTTAACCCCTTTGAGTGTAAGGCTGGGAGTAGTGTCACTTGTTTATTCTAATGGATTATTTTTCCATAAATTTCTCCTATTTCTCTTTCTTTTTTTGTTAACAGTCTTGCTACTTCCGAATTAAAACATTTTCTTCCACTGCTTTTTTCACTTCTTCTGTCCAAGTTTTTCTGGCTCTTATACTTTGATTATTCTTCGATGTCTATATTTCAATATTTCATGTACGCGTATTTTCTTCTTCCATTTTTTTTTATTTGTAGCCACTATCCTTATTATCCTTTTTCTATTAAATGGTCAATAGGTTGTAACTGTAGTGCCTCTCTGATGACTTTGTTTCTTATTAAATTCCGGATGTCATTTCCTTCTATTTTCCTTAAGAACCTCATCTCTGTACTGTTTAGATTAGAATAGAGTATATCAGATGTTGTCTAAGTTTCTTGAATGTATAATGATCAAAATAGTAGTGGCTACTTTTTATATAATTCATTCTTAGTGTCTATTGGTTATTTTGTTTTCTTTTTCTTAATACTGTTAAAAAAATCTTTGTACGCCACCCGTTCATTCCTTTATATCTTCTCCTAACCTTCCACAAATTGAAATTACTGTGCCCAAGATTAGAACTTCTTGCTCAACTACGTGTTTTTCATCGTTCCTGTCAATTTTTATTGTATTGGATTTGGTAAAGTTTATTTCCTATTTGTTTTATCTAGACGATTTTTAAAGGTTCCTAGATTTCTGTTCAGTCTCCTTTCATTCTTTTGCACTACTACCACATCATTTAAAATGGGTGCACATAAAAACATTTAAAATAACTTTCTTCACAACTAAAGACAAATGCACTTTTTTCTATTGAAATACTCATCTTCATCTTAAGAATTATTTCACTCTAAAGTTTCCATATTTTAATTCTTGATCCGTTCAGTTATTGAAAATTAATGTGCAACTAAAATTACATCTTATATACCTTCTTTAAACAATGTAATCAGCATAATATTTACCATTCCGATTTTACATACGCTTTATTTTTCGTTTGAAATTAGAAATTTTGATATTTTCCTCTAAAAATGGCAAAATTTCGGTAACCCCATCCTTAACCACTCAGATGTGAAATGTGTATCGTACATTGAGGTTTGTGCGAGTAAATTAACGCAAAGCCGATGTATTTTGGCAAAATAAGCACATAGCATATTGCTAGCACTTGTATATTTGCAATTTTCCATCTTCCTAAAATTTAAAGTTTCTGTTCCCTTCTTGATAGCTTCTAGATGAAGTGATACAAGCAATTGTTCTTTGTTCTTATACATGTTACATTTCTTCTCTTTTAACACTATCTAACGCATTTTCTTTAGAGTAAATAATTGTTTATAAAATAATTGCTTTGCTCGTAGTTTTTTACTATTTTGGTTTCATTTTTACTTTCTTATACAAAGTATAAGGAAGAATTGGAATCAGGAAAAAATCGGTGACGAGAAATTTGCGGAAATACATATTTTGACGACCACTGAATCCGTTAAGACAAATTTCTCAATGATGTCTGTGTGTGAGGATGGATGGATAGATGGATGGATGTCCGTGTGCGAAATATCTCATGAATGAGACAAGATATGTAAACGAAATTTGGAATTTAGAAGTTTCATGAAAATATGAAGAGCTGAGTTGATTTTGAATGAAATTGACAAACCGGAAGAGAAAGATTACTGGACACATAAAACAATAATTTTTATTTTAAAAATAGAATCAGCCGTGAAAAAAGTTTCCATTGAAAGATGTTAGCAAAAATATTTATAATATAAAATGTTATTTGCACTTTTCTTGCACATAATTCTAATTTTGAAAAAAAAAATTATACATATTTCAATAATGTTTGTTAACGTGTACGCACTCTACAATGAGAACAAAAACTAAAACATTTTTAACATCTATGCGTCAAACGTGTCATATAATTGTGAAGTGTCAAAAATATGTGCCGTGTGAAATATTATAAAAGTAACATTTGTATTATAAGTTAGAAAGTTTTGAAGACTAGATACTAATTAATTTCTATTTTAAAATAGATTCTTAGTTACAATGAGAACAAAAAATTAAACAAGTTTAACATCTATATAAAATAATGATCAGAATAAAGTCATATGCAAGGAACGAGTCATACGTGTTCTGTTGGTTTTATTTGTATAAGAAAGTAATGTGGTACCCACACTAGATTTTTATATTTAAAAAGTTTAATTTATATTAGCTGAAAATTTCCTTATTGATAGAGATTTATTAATTTATATAAATATATGATTCTTGCTGAAAAATGGTTCAACTTTGGCAAATTATAAAATTTTGAAGTATAGACATTTATGTTTACGATAGCGGATTTGATTATAAAACTATTTAGGTTCCAAAATATGTACAGTACATATTGTATCAAAGAAATTATGGCTATTCGCAACTGAAACGGACCCGTATCCATCTGGTAGTAAAAACATACACTGCTATGAGTAGTAATGGTGTGTATAACGCTTAACGCGTTTGACGCAATGTTAATAAAAGTGATCTTTGTGTAGTTGTTTAGTGCAATATTATTCCATTTAAATTATTTGTTCTTCACCTATCGTATTAAATTTGATTCGTTTTATAATAAGTTCAACAATCAAGAAAAAATCACAACAAAAACTGCTGTGTACATACATGGCTGCCATTTTAGTGCTAGCAAGAATATATGATTTAGTTTCCATTTATTTCGAAGAAAGAGTGCAAGTAAAGTGTAAATATTAATCAAATATGGAGAACTTGAATTGACCGAATATATGAGAATTTTATATTACTAGGTTTTTTTACAAAAGCTTGTGTGATACCTAACCTAACCTTTCGTCACCAATTATCAGTGAGGATAAGTTTTTGGAATAAGTGATTTAAGCAGTGAAATTGAATATTTATAATACGAAAATGTTTTGTTCTAGTTATATCAATACAAACCATTATTTATGTATGTTTAATATTTTTGACTCATACCCGTACCTAAAGGATAAAGTAAGAGATAAACCATTTTAATAATAAAGTGACTCGTTTGAAAGTAATTGTAATATACTATACAATATATGGAATCATTTTATATAAAAAAGTTTTCCAAAAGTAATGAACGAGTTCCCACCGCCAGTATTGCCAATACTTAAAAATAAAAACAAAAAGGGTGGCATAACTGTACTCGGCACAATAGAATATGCAACAATACTCTCCTATACAGAATATTAGACGTCAAAACTTCGTCTATTCAAAATTAATTTAATTTTTTGATTCACTTTCCTATGTTGCACATGTTATCTACAACTCCGATTACTCCTTTTAGTAGCCATTTTATAGGTACAGTGCTGCCGCCATCGGCGATTTCAGTTGCGAATAAGGTTCAAATATAGCTAAGTTCATAGCGTATGAATCACCGTAAACGAATACTAGTTACAGTATGAGGTAGAAAATTGCTCAATCAGGCCCTGTGATTTGAGGTTAGACTCCACAGCAGCGAAAGGTTCAACCGTTAGACAATTTACGATCAGTAAAACTGATTTATGACTGTTTTTCTGATGCTAACTTCGATCATCTTAATTTAGACCTATCATTGTCTACTGCGCTATATTATTAAGTTTTTTATTTGAAAAATTGTGCTATTAATTGACTATAAATTTATAAGAATTGTAGTTTATTTTTTGGATAGAAATTTATTACTTAAATTCTTCTCTTAGTTTTGTTCGTCCACTACTTCCATGATATTTATAAAGCTTTCATTTGCTTCTTCTTATGATTGTATGTACTATGTATTCATACCGTAGTTAATGTCATAATTTAACCTTTTACTACTATTATAATAATTTATGCATAAAATTATAGAAAACTGTTAATAACTTCCTTATTATTGATGATATTTTGAAATAAATCAATTACAACAACAACGTGTCAAAGGAGATATTTCCACCAAATATTACATTGGAACCATCTAGGCCACCGACAATGAAATACTTTTTATAAATGCACAAAAATGCAATAAGAACATGACACATCTGTCAAATTTAATTTCATTGTTACTTCATTATTAAACAATGGCGTTTTTACCGTTCATCAAAAAACTTAATTAAGTAATTATGAGTTATTACAAGGTCGTTGGATTCTCGGATTTGTCATCGCCATTATTCTCTTTTTAAGAATTAAACATACGAGCTAACCTTCATAACCGAAACAAAAAACCTTAGGGTGTCAAAATGAAATGTCATTTTTGTGTAAATCTTATAATTACCCGTTACTAAATACACAATGAATTTAAAGTTTTTTATTCTTTAAGGGCACGAGGCTAGTGTAAACGGTGACATGCAAACACAATTGCAACATAGATACTCTAACAAGGATTCGAACCCGGAAACTTTGTCATACCTACCAGGAACGTTGTCTTCTCAACAATTATAATAATTATCAAGTATCACTATTTGTTTTTATAAACGGAAAAAAGAATACAGTAGAATTTACCGAACTCTTCAGTAAACCGAGCATATAAAATGTAAAATTTACCAAACTTTTTGGTTAATACTTCTAATTGCTTAGTAAGAAATCTATTGTGGGTACAACAATACCTGCCGCCGTAGATTTCTTATCAAACAATGCAAGAATACGGACCATCACTATCAAGAACACTAATCTCTTCGAAAAATTTTTTCAATACACATTTCAAAGCATTTTTCAACTATTGCTTTGTTTTTTTTTTTTCTTTCAAATTGCACAGGCTAGTAGATTTAAATGAAAATATATGTTTTCTTTAACGTGTTGTAATTCGTAAATTGTGAAAGTAAGAGAAAAATGTTTTACACAACAGTAAGTTGTAGATAATAATGTTTGAAAATTATTCTAATAATAAAAATTGTCAGTAATAATATAACAAGAGAGTGAGAATAAATTGAAAATAATTTGACAGATCTTTCGAAAACTTGTTGCCAGGCAATAGCCACGAAAGCCCGTAGGGCTTGAGTGGCTATTGCCAAATGGCGACAAGTTTGAGAAAGATACTGAAGAATTATTTTCTAATTTATCGAACTCTCGAGTTATATTTAATTAGATTATTTATTGATTTCATCATCAGGCACGCCACTAAATCAATCTTTTTTGCTTATTTTTACTTGTGTTGATGATAACTATCTGACATTTGACATCTGTCAACAAAAACAAAAAAGCTACAGAGAAAATTGCCGGGAATAATCACAAGAGCATTATTCTTAGTATAATAATGACAGGATTGGTTAAAACGCAGACACGTGACATACAATAAAGGATTTCATTGGTTTTAAGAAACGTCAAAAAATAATCATTAAGACAAATATTACTGAGAAATTTCAAAATAACTTGATAGAGCTTCAAGTAAACTACCCCTTCAGGTTAGTGGATTATCACCAAAAAATAATCAGCTCTTTTCAAAAGGACACAATTGACATCACAAAAAACATCAAAATTTTAAGTTGAGCAGTTTTTGAGAAACCGTACCTCCAGGGATCGCCATAGATTGTCAGACTGATAGGCAGACAGACAGACAGACAGACAGACACACAGACATCATCACGAAACTATTAAAATCTACTCTAGGGACCTTAAAACGAGCTCATCCACTGAAAACTCACTACCGATTTTTTACCATGATTCCTATAGCTTCCTTACAGGATGTTGTGGGAGGTAAAAATCGTGTTTAATTTTGTAATTGTTGTGAAATTTTCAGAAAATGCGTGTTATATCCTCATCTTACAGAAAGTATTTTCTTTCGATAAAACATTCAATCCGATTTTATTGAATTGATCTAATTTCATGACGTCACAAGTGATTGAAATCGTAATTCAAAATATCCGGAAAATAACCGAATTTAAATTCACAGAAATTTGAAAAATTTGTCTTCCTTAACCGTAAAAAGTGTACAAGTGATTGATCTACCAAAATGAATTTAGAACGAATTTCTATGTTTTCCATTATGTTTATGATCCTATTAAGCTACATTTTACGAAAAAGAAACAAACAATTGATTTTGGAAGAAGGTACACACACTAAAGCTTGAATTACATTACTTTTCTTGTCTAGATTCATACTACATTTTTGGTTCGATTTGCATTCCACTTTCCTTCGATTTACATACTTAATTTTAAAACCATTCGTCCGACGTTTCTGAAGAAGACCAAGTTGACAAACTTTACAACTGAAACTGAATTACTGCATTTTGACACATTGTTGTTAAAATTATTTAAACGTTGGATAACATAGAAAAATATCAAATTAAAAACTAACGACTTTATGACAAAATGTCAACAGTATGCGCCTCAAAATAAATAGGTTGGTGTATCTGATTTCTGACGTGAGTTCGCAAGCGTAGCCGAACCTCGAAACTCAAATAGAAATATTACTAGAGTCTAGTATAAAAATAGAACGGAAATTTCTGATTTACATTATACTAGAAATGACTAAGAATTTCTCGGATGAAACTTCAACGGAAATCTAAACGAAAATGAAATAATGTAAATGAATCTTAACACTTATTAATCCCAGAACTCCGATCGATGCGATGGCTGTTCTGAAGTGATTCGAAAATTCAGATTGCAATCCAAAATTTTTATGGTGAAGATATATGATCGAAAACCGAAAGGATATACACAATCCGATTGGGATTGCTCAATCCGATTTGTTTTGTCCGAAAGAAAGCAACTCGAATACTTCGGTAAATGCTACGATACTTCTTTTTTGTATACATAGTGTAGGGAAATAAAGATATCATGAAAAAATCGATGGCGAGATTTTCATACATAATCTATTAAGTGTTAGTTTGATTTCCGAAAACTTACCGCCTGAACTATGGAGTTTTGATTACTACAAAAATTACCAAGAGTCGAAGACGAGTAGTGATTTTCAAGTAGCAATAAAGATGAAATATTCCAGAGGAAATCAAATCTAGCACAAATAGATTCAGATAAAAAATCGTTTTAATTGACAGAACTATTTTGAAAAATCAAATATATTCAGTTGTAACTATGTCAACAAAATAGAATGTAAATAAACAAAGATAGAAAAAATTTAAATTTTTCTGCAAAGTCCATTTAAGAAATCGACCAAGCACTTGAAGGTACTATTCCCGAAAATACTCAAATGCGTACTTGTGGAAACAATTATGTGAATATCAGGTTGGAATTCTGTCACATTTATCAAATATTAGCAGAGCTGTCATCTGGCGCTGGTGAGATCAGAATTGTGAATTTTATTGGTATTCCGTTAATAATTAAATTTCTGAACAATTACCATTTATGAAAAGTACATGAATTCAAAATCTAAACTTTTACTGAAAATTGGTTATTGCATATCACTAGCAATGCTGTGTGATTTGAAAGATCGTTAGCCAATCAGATGCGCCCGCAACTGTGTGATATAATTTTATCACACGCTGCGATAAATGAGCGAACTAACCTAAAAATATGTATTCAAAAGTTTTACAGTTGTCAATTCTACTGTTGGAAAACTGTAAAATTTGCACTTATTATATCTACCTGTATTTTAGCAATTAATTTTGCTACTACTACTATGAACCATTTTAAAATTATTTTTCATAGCAAAGTTAATAACATGTGCATGATTTAATGCTTATTTTGTCCACAGCTCACGCAGCAGTCGATTCAGTTATCACCATATACTCTACACACTGCCAATTAAAAACGGTGTAGAAATATTGGCTACACAAATTTTATTTCAAATATTTTTTCCTATTTTGTACCTTGTTAAAAGTTGTTTAGGCAAGTGTTATGGTGTTGGGTACAGCAGATTATTTTAGTTAGATTTGTATTTATGCGGCCCAATTCTCGAAGTTGTTATTGTAGCAACTTGCTAATGATGACAACATGGCATCGAAACTTCATGTTTAATGGAGTATATTTTATTAGCTGTCAAAAAACGATTCATTTTTGTCATAATTAGCAAGTTGATAGGTGGCAACTTTTTTAAAGAATTGGCGCGATTGTCTATGCCATACATTAATTTACCGTTTAAATAAGAATTGATGCGGGATTTTGCATGCAATTACAGCGTAAAATTTGCTGTGGTTGAATTCGTCTACAAATGATTCAATTTCTCTAAACAAAATATCCTTATGTTGAACCAGCTATAAATCTGTTCGTGGGTGGCCCTCGGTAGAATATAAATCATGATTTTATATTAACACATAGGCTGCGAAAAAAGTTCCATCAACTTTCAAAAAAGACAATATTTCACGGTTACATGAACACTCCGTGAAAAGTTCAATATTTCTGTTTCATATTCACACAACCTATCTCCCCTTCGAATTAAAAAAAAGCAGAGAAGTGTCGTATTTATTTTGATTACTTGCTGCGATGTTCTGTGCAAGAAACTTAGTTTCACTGATGACGAAGATTTTTCGCAAGTCATTCGAGCACAAAGTAACTAATAGCATAACCGTAAGAAATAATGTAGGTAACGTAAAAACGTAGATGTAACGGATGCTGAAAAACTTTACAATTATGATTTCAGGATAAAGAATGGCCTAAGTGCTAAATTGCATGTATTTACTTAATTGCGATAAAATATATTTAAAATTATTATTTTTATTCTTATGACAATAAATACCATCACTATACAAAACAAAAAAGTAAATAATTTTGGAAATTAAACGCAAAAATTAACGCGTGTTATCGTTTCTATAAAAAAGATTAATTACACAAACTGAATTTTTCACCAGACTTTACTAAGAAAGATATTTGTTTGTTAAACGATGAAAACAATATTTTCAGCATATCATTAAAAGGCATTTCATGCCGCCATCTTGAAACAAAATGGCTGTCAATGAATTGATATTCAGCTTGATTAGTTGCACAGAATTCCTAAGGTAAATAGTTACATCTTATTTGAAATTTGATATGAAATAAGCTATAAATATTTATCTGCCAATTAAAAAATAATATAGCGGCAATCATTAAAAATGTACGGAAATAATTAAATCTACATTAGAATTTGTAACTTTCGTATAATTTTTTAATATAATAATACAGAAAAATTTGTTCAATATTTCATTTTAAAATAGATGCTTTAGAAATATAAACTTGAAAGAGATGGATGCAAATATCATCAATTGTAATATTATATAAAGCAACAGCCATGGCAAGTAGCGTTGAAGCCGGTTCACTTGATAACACAAGTAAAGCAGCACTGCCCGCGGTCAATAGTTTGATGGGTGACCACTCTGCGAAAACCCATAGCAGCGAACATTGCGTGCCGTTGTCACACCTCCGAAAACGAGGTACCGCTTAAAATAAAAACAGAAAAAGTTTCTTTTTATTTCTGTCAAATTTTATTAAAGTTCAACGTGTCGAATTACTAACCGTAATTCTTCATCAGGAAAAATAAGTAAATAGTAACAATAACTAAGTAATAATAAATTATGATACAAAACAAAAGAAGCCATGTCTCGTCCGTAGCCTTTATTCTGATTCACTGTATTATTTTGTTTATGGATATCTATATATTTTTATACAGTGTGAGACATCGAAATGCCCGTCTTCGATATCACCCTTGTCGTTAGAAATACAGCATAAATTAATTAACAAAATTTATTCGACTACTCAAGGAACATAACGTAAAATGATTTACAGGGTGTTACGTGACTGCTTGGCGAGAATGGGCCTAAAAACCAATTTTTTTTATGAAACTGTATTAGATTCTATGATGAACAGTGAAAATAAGATGTGAAAATTTCATAAGTTTGTGTGACGTCACTGGTACTGCTTCAGTGGCACTAAAACAATGATTTTTAATGATGGTAGATATTATATATTTTTTAATGGACAAATAATATTTACATATTATAAGTCTCAATTTACAATAATTAAACTTAATATAAATAAAGATATAATTAATTTGGCAACTTTAGAGTATTTTACTTGATATTCGAGTAAATAACATCCGAAAGTTTGCGAACAGTGGCGCTGGTAGTAAGGTAACCTAACCTCAACACACAATTTTATTCAATAGTTTTTTAACACCGCACAATAAAACAGTGAAATTATAGAACAAGTAATAGAAGCCCAACAAATATAATCTTAAATACCAACAAACAAAACAAATAAAATGACATTTTGTAGTTCTATTTTAGCCCAAAATAGACGTTGGCCGCCACGGCCGACACGCGATTTGCAATTTTCATATTTCTGGCCAATAGCATCAATGCAAGTACCCGTGACGTCAAAATATGTTCAATTCGTTATATCGCTTTACTGCAAAATATTTAAAAGAAAAAAATACTTTACTACTAATATATTCCGTAAGTGTTACACGATTTTGATATAAATTTGTCATATTTCGTTTATGGTTCGCGCCCATTGTTTGTCTTTTTAAAATACAACATCCTATATATTTTTATATATTTTGAATTGTATTTTAATCACCTATACGGACATATGAATTTTGTTTTAGTTTTCCGTGGCGTTGTAAAGTTTTTCCGTTTTTTCTCTAAAAAAGGCCGAATACACGCATTGCTTTATGAAGGCGTACTGAAGTTATTTTAATAGTAAAAATTAAGGATTGTTTTTCTGCACAACTGTAACTTTACTCTATGTTTTGACATTTTTTTAAATGTAATTATACATGGTGTTCAAAAAATCGAATCAAATTTACTCCACTTCAGATGACTATAACATTTTCAAATGGAATACCCTATATTTTATTATTCTGTTGTGTGTCTTTATGTATTACGTTCATTTATTATTAAGGATATTATATGTCTAAAACCAATAATATCGGAGTTTTTTACCATTTTTTCCTAAATTAATTTATTCAATTAAAAATTAAATCTACATTATGTCAAAACATAGAATATAAAATAATTCATAATATTTTCTATTAAAATAACTTTAGTACGCCTTCATAAAGCAATGCGTCTATTCGACCTTTTTTAGAGAAAAACGGAAAACTGACAAGGCCGCGGAAGAAGCTATTAAATAGAGAATAATGATAGGGAATGACCATAAATCGCAATGTCTGACATAAATATAATAATATTAAAAAGTAGAATATTTTAAGAATAAATAACTTTTTTAAACATGAATCTTTTCTGTCTATAAGATTTAATGACTATTTTCAAAATAAATGAATAATTTACTAAATTGTTCCTATAATTAAAGACTCTATTCAAATGTGAATTCAAAAACATAAACAATTCATAATTCTATAAAAAATATATTAGGCAATAGCTCTGCAATGTATAGCGGTGGTCAGTACATATTATGAGCAAAAAATATCAAATATAAAAATCTATTTACATCATCATTACAATTACTGTATTACTACACATTACAAACTATAATTGAGGATATGGCATGATGATATATACATTTATTGTTATTGATAAAATAATACAAAAGCAAGAACTAGATTTTTGTGTTAAGGACACTTGCTATAGACCAGCTTTTAAATAGATCTAACTGTCACAGGAAATACAACTGATAAAATGTCCGATAACTAGCTGGAAGTCACGAAATGCACCCTAAAATGAATCATACCCGACTACCCCTACAAGCAAGAGATACATCGCAGGTAACAAATCGCAGACAAGTTACAAAGAAGTTAAAATTACAGAAAATGTTACTTACGTAAATAATCGCATAAGATAACAAGTTTAGTGATTCAACTGTCCTTCTTTCTGATTACCTTTGATAACTGAAAATCGTGAAATAACAATTGAACAACGTATGGTTACTTGGAATAATTTACAAGGTTACACAGAATTGCTATTTCTGTCGGGAAACTTAAAACTTTTCTTTGGTGAAGAAAAACAATAGTTATTTACTTTACAAGTGGGTAATTCCACTTTGCCCACGTGTGAAGTATAACGTTTTATCCAACACTTCTTAATAAAAGAAAAATTTATAAAAGAAATATTATTTGACAGTGACATATGCTTTAAATTTTTAAATTAAAATGTCAATCGAAGTAGTTACCAAGGTGTTGTGTGTTATTATTATTGTTATAAATAAAAAAATACTCACTAGTGGCTTTCCTCAAAATTATACCCACTAGTGGATAATCTGTTACTTTGCTCGTTTAAAATCGCCATAGTTATAGAGCATTTATTGAGAGGTGTTGGATAAAAACTTTTATTTATAATTAGAAATATTTGAAAACAATCAGATGCAAAGATATGATATAAATGAAAAAAGTTGTACAATAAGTCACGGAATAAACAGAGCCGGCTTCAGAATTTTTATTCGGGATAATTATGTATTTATCTACGAACATGGTCGAATTTAAATAAACAAATTATACAATTAGTCAATAAAGTTATCTCATAATAACAATAAAAAATCTGGTGTGGGCACCACACTACTTTTATATACATATAGGTAACACCAACTGAACAATTATGACTCGTTCCTTGCGTTACGACTTCATTTTGACAATTATTTGACATATACTGTCTGTCTGTCAGTCTGTGTGGATCTCTGAAGTTACGGTTTCTCAAAAGCCACTAAACTAAAAATTTTGATATTTTGTATATATCAATTAAATATATAATATCAGTTGAGGTGGTTTGGACATGTTGAGCGAATGTCGAATGAAAGGTTGGTGAAACTAATATATGTGGGTGAGATTGAAGGTGAACGATTGCGTGGGCGTCCGAGGAATAACTGGTTGGGTGTGATTGATGGTTTGTTGCGTGAACCAATGATTCCGACTGTGAAGAATAAACGAGCATGTATGAATCGCACTATGAATGTGGACGAGGCGAAAGTGGTGTGTCAGGATAGGAATGTTTGGGGGAGATTGATTGTTGGTTGACTGTGTTTCTGGGTTCGTCCTACCCCACTAAGTGAGACATAGCGTGATGTTATGTATGTATGTATGTATGTATGTAATTATTTCCCCTTTGGAAGAGCTGATTACTTTTTGGTGATAATTCAATAACCGGAAGTGGTAGTTTACTTGAAGCTCTATCAAGTTATTTTTAAATATTATGGTTTAATGAAACTTTTGTTATTAAAATAATGTTTCAAATATTATTATCTACAATTATTGTTTGAAACATTTTTCTCTTACTGTCACCAATGTCGAATTACAACAGGTTAAAGAAAAATTATAATTGAATATTTTCGTTTAAATCTGCTAACCTCTGTTTTTTGAAAAAACAAAACAACGGATGAAAAATGTCATTTTTTGAACTGTCGTAATTACCTCCCGCCTACCCTAGGTAAGGGAGGTATTGTTTTTGGTCAAAAAATTGGGTAGTGAGTTTTCAATGAATAAGCACGTTTTAGGGTCCCTACAACACGATTTTACTATTTTCGCGATGATGTCTGTATGAATGTATGTATGTATGTGTGTAGTCTGTGGCAATTTTTTCGTCTCGCATAACTCAAATACTATAATACCAAAAAATACAATTTTGTGAATTATTGCTTCTTAAATTTAAATGAAGAGCTGATTAGATTTTGGATAAAATTGGTCAACCGGAAGTAGCAGTTTACTTGAAGCCCTTAACAGTTTTTCGTGAAAAACACGTTTCAATTTCTTTTCCGCAATTTATTTTATTTTGAAAGTTGAAGAATATTTAATTTTACATGTGTTTTGATTACACTAATTTTATTAATTTTCATTAGATTTAGAGATAATAAAATGTAAAGAAATTAGATTTCACAAATCTTGCATTCCTAGTACACCATGGAAAAATTTAAATATTTTCAATTTTTTACGAAATGTGACACATGTCATTGTGATTTTGAAGCTGTTTTCTTAGTGAAATACATGTCAAAATTTTAAATAAATATACGAAAGAAAATTAAAATACTCAAATATAAATAGAAAATAAACAAATAAGAAGGTATGTTTCTGTATCATCAAATACTATTTGTACCATTTAAGGAAGAGTAGTATTGGGCGGGAGGTTTTGTGCTGGCCACATCAGATTTTTTTTTAATGGATGAGCGTTTCTTGATATTGGTGGTCCGTGTTTCTGAATTGTTCGATAACAAATCTATAGGATATAGGAAAAACAATGTTAAAATTTTCATTAGGCGATAGTTCGTTCCCTATGAATTCTAAAACAAAAGTGTCAATACAAAATATGTTCAGAATAAAAAACTATACCACATGAGCCTCATTTATTGATGTGATACGTTTCTGTCATGAGATAGTCGTAAAATAAAATGCATAGTTTGTAGCTGTTTCCAGAATGCCATGGTAAACAAAACATACAAACAATCGTATTATTTGATTTTGACAGATGACATTTGGCAGAGTTTTATGACTATTGACTTGTTTCAATTATTTCTAAGTGATAAATGTATCCATGATTACTGAGAAATATTTTAAACACGTCAATAATCATTAACACTATGTTCATCTGTCAAACTCAAACAATGAGACTGTTTGTATATTTTGTTTACCACAGCACTCTGGAAATCGCTAAAAATTATACATTTTATTTTACGTCTATCTTATGACTGAAACGTATTACATCAATAAGTTTATGCTCATTTCATGCAGTTTTTGGTGCTGACCATTTTTTATATTTATATTTACTTTTGTTTACATTACTATGTAGATTTTTTTTTTTTACAATTTGTCATAACAGTTTTAGCAGATATTTATAGTATTATTATTTATTTTTGTTGTTGCTTGGCAACCTTAAAAGCACCGCGTGTTTTAATCTTGCGTTTACGAACGCTGTAGCATGTTTTAAACACAGATTATAATGCAGGTATAATAAAACATAATTTAAGAAAAACTTATTACTACATTTAACAAATATTTATTAATTCTTATCGAGTTTGGTATCAAATTTTAGATCTCAGAGAGAGGACTTGAACTTAAATGTCACAAATTAATTTTTACTGTCGTCAGTTGTTTACTATAGAAGTTAATAGAACCCTACCGAGTTTGGTATCAAATTAAAGGTCTCACGGAGAAGACTTAAAAATATCAAAACTTTTTACAATATTGAAAATTATCGAATTTGATGTTAAATGAAAGATCTCACAGAGGAAAATTGCACTAAAATCACTTTTGAGCGATCGTTAGTTGTGTTTACAATAGTTTATTAGAATTCTTGTTTGTTTGGCACCAAATTATAGATTTCAGAACGGGGAATTTACATTCACAGGTCATTAATTTTAGATCAAAGTGTAAATAGGTAAAATGTTCAGAATTAAAAACTGCACCAAATGGGCCTAAATTTATTGATGTGATACATTTCTGTCATGAGATAGACGTAAAAAAAATTTATAATTTTTAGCTATTTCCAGAGTGCCATGGGAAACAAAACATACAAACAGTCGTATTGTTTGTGTTTGACAGATGACATTTTGCAGAGTTTTAATGACTATTGACTTGTTTCAATTATTTCTAAGTGATAAATGTATCCATGATTACTGAGAAATATTTTAAACACGTCAATAATCATTAACACTATGTTCATCTGTCAAACTCAAACAATGAGACTGTTTGTATATTTTGTTTACCACAGCACTCTGGAAATCGCTAAAAATTATACATTTTATTTTACGTCTATCTTATGACAGAAACGTATTACATCAATAAGTTTATGCTCATTTCATGCAGTTTTTGGTGCAGACCATTTTTTATATTTATATTTACTTTTGTTCTAAAACTGATAGGGAACGAATTATCACATAATGAAAATTTTAACATTGTATTTCCTATTTCCTATAAAAAAGTAGACACCCGGTATATGTTAAACCTGTATATTTTTTATTTTTAAGATTACTGAAATATATTACTGAATAAATATTTTAGTTTTCCCAAAATTAGATGCATATGTAGGCAAAGTGTAAATACCATTTTTTATTCCCAATATTTTTGCTAACATCTCTTTTTTCATAACTGATACTATTTTTGAAAAGAAAGGAATTAACTGTTTGGTGCATTCAGTAAGCTTACTCGTCCGGTTTTTCAATTTCATTCAAAACCAACTCAACTCTGCGTATTTTCAAGAAACTTATAAATTCCAAATGTCGTATCATATATTACAGTTTCAGTAGACCTTAAAACATGAATTTTACTGGAAACGAATTATCGCCAAATGAAAAATTTAACATTGTATTTCCTATATTCTACAAAAAAGTTCAGTAAAATTTTAGAAAATACATCTTATATGATTGAAACTCAGGACCTCTTGACAAGTAGACGGAGCAACTTACCATATAAAAGAATGTTAAATCAAATATTTAAAAAAATCTAAAATCCCGTTTAATTTACCAGCCGCCAAATTACGAGTACAATTCAAAAATGTTGGTGGAGGAGCTTACTAGTAATTTTATCGTGGTGACATTTATGTTGTCAACACACAGAGCAATTTACTTCAAATAAAGTATTTTTGGTTCTATTGATTTTGTTGTACAGTGTAAACAAATTGATGGTTGCTGGCGAGAAATTTTAATTATTCAGTTTATTAGAAATTCCTTAATTATTTTACAGAAATATGCCATCAATATTTAGACTATCTAGAAAATTATTCCACTAATTAATAATGTGTGTACAGATTTTAATCTTTATTATAATAATAAAAATATAATGTGGGCACCACACAACTTTCTCATACTCAGGAATCTAAATTTGTTGATTTAATAATTACACATGAAACACAGGATTGATGTTTCAGTTATTTGTTTATTCTTATAGCAATTCTGATTATTCAAATATATTATAAAATCAATTACCTTTTGATTTTAAAGTTTAGTGCAAGTTGCGCCATTCACATGATGTCATAAGGGCAAGTATTAACTGACAGTAGGTCGTAACTTGAAACACACTTTAAAATTGATAAATGACAGATATCAGGTGATAATTTATAAGTACGAGGGGTGTTCAAATATAAACCGGAATTTTATTCTCAGGACCAAATGAATGGCCCTAGCGGCATTCCTTCCTAACATTCTTACAATAGGGTATCTAGAAGGCGTGCATAATGTCATCGTCACTTCAATTGTTTTTATTTAGTAATTGTCAAAATAACAGCAGGCAGTTCATGTTTCCGTTGCGCAACGCATAATAATAAGATTTCTTGTGAATGAGTATGCCAAACCAAGTGATATTTTGCAAAGACTTCGAGCACAGTGTAGGGAAATCACCTTATCAAAAACTCAGGTGTAAGAAGTTAACGCAGGGCCAAAGTTTCGGACGTCTCGCGTACGTCAAATTTTGGACCATTGTGCGGCCTTCCTTAAACTTCTTACACCATTCAACCACCTGGGTATTTGATAAGGTGGATTCCCCATACTGTGCTTGGCGTATTTGTAAAATATCAATTGGTTTGGCGCGTCACATATCACTGTTCCTAATTTTTAATGATTTATTTATGGGGTAAATAGCTCCGTGGTAACGCGTCGGACTGTGGATCGTGAGATCCTCAGTTCGAATCCCACAGCCGACAGTTGCCAATTTAAATTTACCCCTGTGGTTTCCCGTCCACTAATATCTTTGGGGGCTATGGTTTGACGGCTAGTAACCGCACTTTATACGCAAAAATATATCAGTTACCGTAAGCAGAGAACCACACCCATAATGGGTAAATTTTGAAACGGAATTTTAAAGACCAATTTTATAAACTAAAAGTAATGCATTTTGTTGCCAGTGTATTAGTATTTACGAGTATTTGTGTTCAATACGCGATACATTTGTGTTCAACATACACTAGTTGTTAGTTAAAACACATTTCCGCATCACTTTCGCACAAAACCCTGTTTTCACAGAAAAAAATTCAAAAAATTTAGAAAAATAGTATATTGTGTCATTAGGAGTAAATGTGATACTTTGTGTGCTGAGCATGTAAGTTTGAACGACGAGCGAAGCGAGTCGAACAATTACATGCGAAGCACCCAAAGTCACATTTACTCCGAATAACACATGCTATTTTTTCTTCAAACATAGAAAATTAAATTATAAATATTATAAAATGCTCAAAACTTCAACAAATATTCTGTCTTATCTAGCATTTCAAGTTGCCGTAGAATATTCTGTTTTGTTATTTTTGTTTATTTGTTTCCTTTTTAACTGTCAAATTATTGAATTACAACCTAACTATTTTTCATAATATTTTACTTTGTCCGCCGCCGGCGTAAATGTGTTGCCAAGGATACACTTTTACGCCGGCGGCGACAATATTGAATTTCTGCTTGTTGAATACAAATACATAACAACGTACTTTTAAGACGTTTGGAGAAAAAAGTTGTTTTTTTAAAGAAAAGCGTAATAAAAATAAGTTTTTCGTGCCGCTACATTTCTACTAATTTTTTTTTTTTAGTATAAGATAAGAGATACCTGTCAATCGTCTGTGAGTTGGATAAATCTTTTATTGATTATCTAGAACAAAATTAGGGCAAAAAAAAAACGGGAAAAATCTAAAATTGTAAAAAATCCAAATCCTGACCTTGAAACAAATCACGGACATTATGTGTTTGATTTCCCTTCATTTTAAAGCAAAATGAATCAGTTACACATAAAGAGAGCCGAGTTTCAAAATTGTATTGTACTGTTTAATTAATGGATATTGGATTTTATTATTATTTAAAAAATACGGGTATTTAATTTCTTTGTCTAAAATCATGTAATTTTGTCACAAAGCCAATTGAAACTTATTTAGAAGCTTCAACTATAAGCAACATATCTCATAAAAATAAAATTATAAAGTTTTGTTACTCTATCTATTCTCCTTCGTGAGATATTTTATTTAAAATCGCACATCCACAAAGACGTCTTGGAGAAAATGGTCAAAACATGTTCCGGAGACCTCAAAACTGCCAGTATAACTGAAATTATATTTGGTAATTTAATGCCCCAAGTTAATTATATTATTGTCTCGCTAGGCTAGAACATTTTTATGAGACATTTTTGAAACTGCTGATTTACACTGCGCTGGCATTGTTGCATCCGTGTTCTTTTGTTTATTTACATATCATTTACTAACCAATAATTTTTGCGTTTACACTTCGAGCTAACTATAAATTGCAAGGATAATTATTACTTCTTGGCTATTAATTATAAAATTAATTAAAAACTATCAATTACTTTATTGTAAAAACATATTTTTTATTTCATTCAGCATGCAAACAAAACAACAATCTAAAAAAAAACTACTTCGTAAGAAGAATATGATTCATTCATATCAAAAAATTTAATTTGCAATTTTTACAGGAATCCTAATAATAGTGTGAATTATTCTTAATGGTGTATTATCTAATAAATGTCACACTCTCGCAGTCTAGACATAAAATTAGGCTATTCAAGAACAATGATTATGTTCTAACATTTTCTAGGAATTATAATTACTAATCTTAAGCTCTCATAGTACCAGCTGCTTTTATTCTAAATAAATAAAACGGATAAATGAATTGAAGCCTCATAAATAAACATAATAAGTCATTATGATGTAAGATAACACCTTGAAATAAACTAAAACAACATATAATGCATACATACTAGATAAATTGAAGATCTGCTGTGGGCACCACACTACCTTCATATATATATATATATATATATATATATATATATATATATATATATATACCGGGTGGAACATCATACCTGTGTACATAGGCGATTAACATGAAAAAACTGTTTTTCCGTGCGCATTGCTCCCCAAATTATTTTAGGCAAAAATGCTTCAAATACATGTTGTAGAGCATAAAATTCTGCATCTACAACATGTATTAGAAGCATTTTTGCCTAAAATAATTTGGGGAGCAATGCGCACGGAAAAACTGTTTTTCATGTTAATCGCCTATGTACACAGGTATGATGTTCCACCCGGTATATATATATATATATATATATTTATTTATATATATAAATATATATTATAATTCTAGATTTATAAAAAAAATACGTCTTTTATAAATATTATTTAATAAAAATTCATTGTTGATAATACATTAACGAATTTGTCCCTCGTCCTAGGGAAAGTATAAAAGATTTATTTAGACACCGAAAACTTATATATTATTTATCTGTCTTTGAATCATTCATACCATCAGTGGAAAATGAAAAGCGTTGCAAATAGTGCGCTTATAGATCTTCAGTGTTTATGGGTTTGGGGAAAGAATACCGAAAAAAAAAAAAAAGAACGTTGAACAGAACTAAAATGATTTTCTTAGTATGCTATAAAATAGAGGTCGTACTTATCCACTGTTCTTATTTAATAAGTAACAAAATCACTTTATTAACCCCATCACATAAGTTTTGTGACGAACTAAAAATTTCGATTAAGTTACATGTAGAATCCATAGAATAAAATTTGTGCTTCTGTGTTATCAGCAGTGTTGTGACAGATCTAGATCAACTCGTAAGATCTTTAATCCGATCTACATCGTTTTATGTTTTCTGATCTTGATCTAGATCAAAAAGAATAAGATCAAATATTTTTCTGCATACTGCAAGTTATCAGCCATTGTTGCCAGGGTATATTTGTCAAATTCTTTTTTCTTTCTTGCTAAATTATAAGATTTTACCAAAGTTGCGCTACCTCTGGCAACACTTTTAGAAAAAAACATATAATAACTTTTTGATTTTATTTTCTTTTTTGTTATTAAAATTATCATTTTTTTATATACCTAATTAGAACTTCTAGTTTTGTGTTCTATTTTCTTAATAAGAATTCCTAATCTTTTTATGACCTAAAAAAAAGATGTTTTATTCCTGATCCGATCTAAAAAAATAGGTCCGATCATAAAAATTGATCTATGATATGATCTAGAACATATTAAATGTAAAGATCTTCATCTAGATCATTTGTAAAATGATCTCACAACACTGGCTATCAATTGAAAAGTAATATTGAAAAATTGATTGTGATTACTTAGTAAATAATAATTATGTTCCCAATACATATTTTGCGAATTACATAATTATTTACTATTTACACTTAGTTTACTACGTATTGTAAACTGACGCGTAATTAAATTCAAATTAGTATTGCAATAAAAGTAACAATAATTCACGAACCTACTCAATAACATATGACTCACTATTTACCTAAAACAATTTATTTGTTTCGTTAGTAAAACTAAAAACATTTAATAATACGATGACTCTATTGTTATTTATTATTTCCAGAATACCACGAAATACACGCTTTATTAGAACACATTTAATATGTAAGTAGCTATCTTTTTGCATGTCTTATAAGAGCAATAATTACATACTTAAGACGAAGTAGACTTTTTTCATACTGCTCTGAATAAAATAAGACCAAGTTGTATGTTTTTGTTGTTGTTTTATTGGAACAAATTTGCCATTATTTTTTGTAGTAAGAACGCAATTGGTCCAAGGTGACTAAATGTTCGGAAATCACCTAAATTGCCGTTTTAACGGATTATAATGAAGTCAATGCGAGTACGTGAGAATATTCATTGCGATTTTGACACAATTATGACCTTCTAGCGAAATAATGAGGAATTAAATTAATTTTTACTGAAGTTGAGATACAATAATTCAGGTATTTCTGATATTCAGTTTGATACAAAATTTAAATAGAACTAATAACCATATCATTTTCAAATTACATGTTTAGAATTTGAATACCCATAACTGAATTACGATAAATTTTGTTAAATTCAAAAATAATTAGTCAAAAAATCAACCATTAAGGTTGCTGATATACGATTATGAGAAAAAAGAAACTTTCTGATTAAGATGACAAGTCATTAATAGTATATTATGATACAAGTATATAAGTAAGCTTTTAATTGTAGGACGAGTTTAAGAGCACGACGCAAAGCGGAGTGCTTTTAACGTCGCTAGTATTTTAAAAGCACTTATACGTACACGTATGCCATACGCTATTTTCTATTATACCTGCATCATATTCTGGAAAAAACTGGAAAGCAACATTTTGATTTTGATTCATTTAATAATTTTGCGCGTGTGACGTTTGACGTACACCGTTTACATGAAGATACTTTAACATTTATTGTTTACATTACTATGTAGATTATTTTTTTTTTACAATTTGTCATAACAGTTTTGGCAGATATTTATAGTATTATTTTTGTTGTTGCTTAGCAACCTTAAAAGCACCGCGTGTTTTAATCATGTTTTAAACGCAGATTACAATGCAGGTATAATAAAACATAATTTAAGAAAAACTTATTACTACATTTAACAAATATTTATTAATTCTTATCGAGTTTGGTACCAAATTTTAGATCTCAGAGAGAGGACTTGAACTTAAATGTCACAAATTAATTTTTACTGTCGTCAGTTGTTTACTATAGAAGTTAATAGAACCATACCGAGTTCGGTATCAAATTAAAGGTCTCACGGAGAAGACTTAAAAATATCAAAACTTTTTATAATAATTCATTGAACATTATCGAATTTGATGTTAAATGAAAGATCTCAAAGAGGAAAATTGCACTAAAATCACTTTTGAGCGATCGTTAGTTGTGTTTACAATAGTTTATTAGAATTCTTGTTTGTTTGGCACCAAATTATAGATTTCAGAACGGGGAATTTACATTCACAGGTCATTAATTTTAGATCAAAAGTGTAAATAGGTAAAATGTTCAGAATTAAAAACTGCACCAAATGAGCCTAAATTTTTTGATGTGATACATTTCTGTCATGAGATAGACGTAAAAAAAATTTATAATTTTTAGCTATTTCCAGAGTGCCATGGGAAACAAAACATACAAACCGTCGTATTGTTTGTGTTTGACAGTTGACATTTAACATAGTTTTAATGATTATTGACTTGTTTAAATTATTTCTCAATAATAATGGGCACATTTACCATTTAGAAATAATTTAAATAAATCAATTATTATTAAAACTCTACCAAATGCCATCTGTCAAATTCAAACAATGCGACTGTTTAAATGTTTTGTTTTCCATGGCGAAATTAAAGTATTTACCGGTTTCAGGAGATTAAACCTATGTTTACATGCACAAAAGTAGGCAGGGTAAATATGTCATAACTCTATGCTGCACGGTAATATTACCATACTGATCTGTCAAACAGTCAAGAAAATCAAAATAAAACACTATTATAATATAACGCTACTTATTAACACACACGGAATTAAGCTGTTTAGAGCTTCACCGACTGCGCTCCAAATATTTTCAGGTAATTCAGCATCGCCAAAATCCACTTTTTATCTAGCCATTATGAACATATTTGGCGTTTAAGTAAAAAAATTATTTATAAATATGATACAAAACAAGTGTAACCATGGTGTTAAATAAAAACAAACAGACTTATTTGATCGCCTTCTAAAATTATAACATGAGTTATTCATAAAATAATTTCAAAAAATAATATTTTTTAATGAAATTAACGTCTTCATATTCTGAAACCGGTAAACTATTGAACAAACCTCGAATATTATGAGTCATAACAGGCCTTACATGTCTTAAAATTCTCGAACTACGAGCTCGGATTTCAAACTGACATCTGCGGCTGTTGTGGTACTCATAACATCGATAGGAATGTTGATAGCTGTAACATTATATTTCCTTTAGCTAAAAATAAAGTAGACACCAGGTATATGTCAAACAACTATATTATATTTATTATATTTACATGTATAAGAAAATCGTGTGGTGATGACACCAGATTTTTTAACGATTATCGTTTGTACATGTATCTAATCAGTTTTAAATGTTTAGCAAGCACTGCCTTAAAAAACCAAATAGAGAGGGATAAGCATTTAGCTGATTAAAAAAAACTATATGAAATACAATATAACCACCATAGCTATTATGCTGAGATACATCTCATGCTTAATATTTCTTGCTAATTTTATACTAAGTAAAAATGTAAAAACGTATCTTCAGCGGAAAAAATAGTCCTTCACATTTAAATGACATTTTGTACATAATTAATAATTATTAATTTATCGTACTTTAATGGCAAAAATACTTGCCGGATGCATCATTCGAATATGCATTACTTTTTTCATAACTACTACCTACAAAGTAGAATATTTTTACTCTAAAATTATCATCACAAAAACTATTACTCAGAATGTCAATCAACGCAATAAAAATAAGGTAATCAGTGAGTAGTCGGAATATATTAGGAAAATTTCAGTATTCACGTAATTATACAAAAGAAACAATCATTTTTTCCCATTGTTAACCACGGGAAAATATATCAGAAATGATTTATAAACAATTTTTTACAAATCTTTTATTTAGGAATTTGTTTGTTTTGAAACTATTATCACATGTCGAATTAATCTTATTCTTACCTCAATTTGTGGTTACACTAGTACAATTTACAAAACTAATTAATATCCAATTAAGAAATGAATTCCGCTTACTCTAATTATAAACTTAGAAATTGTTGAAATTCACGTTACAGGTAATTTTCATCAAACAAAAATTCCTCCACTAATATTAATGGGGGAGGCTTGATTGGACGGCAGGTAACAGGTAATATAAAGAAATATATCATATAACAATATCTGCTGTTAGCAGAATGCCATGCTGAAATATGTTTAAATGCTGCCATGGCGTGATTTATTTATATATCATATTCAATAGTTTTGTAAAGATCCAAAAAAAGAGAAAAGTCGCATAATAAAAAAAAATTATTTGCAATATTGTCTAACATAATGTTGCATATTTATTATGTACTGGGAAGAGCTGAATAGAATATATAACTTACGGAGATCTGCGAAAGCAGAGTACCACACTCAACTTGAGTGAATGGCGAGATGATAAATTTATATATTTTTCCATTTTAAACAGTGTTACCGAAACCAAGTCAGATGGTATTTTGTACATTTTGGAATACCTAAATAATGTGATTTGCCAATTTCTTGTTTCTACTTATAATTTTAAGAAAATAGCTATTTGTTTTACTAACTATGCCGATTTGGAATTATAATTTTTATCAACTTTTTAAGCGAACTATCAAGATAGGTCTTTCTCGGCACGCATTTGCAACTTTAGTGAGCATTCCAGTATTAATATATTTCCGTGGTTGAAAAATATAAATATCAAATTTGTTTTTTCCTTAGCAACAATTGGCAATAAATAGTAATTAAAGTATCAAGGGTGTTAGAAGGACAATTATAATTGTCCGTTTCACACCCGTGGTGCGTTCAACATTTAATGTCCGACCGATATATTATTGTATAAAAGATTTTTGCCCTGTCATTGTTTAATCTATTTGTTTGCAAACACTGAAGTATGTAACGCGATATTTGCATTGTTTGCAAAACCGATTTGTTTATTATTATTTCTATCTGCCAATAGTAGCCAGTATTTGATAGCCGGAAAACGTAATGGTCGGGCATTAAATATTTTGGATGTAATAATTAAGCGACTGGAAAATGATCATAGATAGGATAATACGCATGGATGCAGTCATTCGGTACATTTATTTTATTTGGTTTTTTTGACAAAATAAAATAAATGTACCGAATGACTGCATCCATGCGTATTATCCTATCTATGATTAAATATTTTAATGTCCGGCCGTTACGTTATTGCTATCATAACTGCACAGGTAGCTAGCTGGGCTGTTATATAGCACATAAGGCTCTCGGGCGTTATAAAATTGACGTTGTTGCTATTAGACACAGAATACACAAACACTGACTTCTATTGGCAGATAGAATTTGTAAACAAATAAGAATATTGTGTTACCTAGTTGCAGTGTTTTCAATCAAATAGATTAATATCTTTAACGAAATACAATGATAGGATAAAAATTGCTATAAATCTTTTATAATAGTATATTATGATACAAGTGTATAAGTAAGCTTTTAAAGCACGTACGACGAGTTTAAGAGCACGACGCGAAGCGGAGTGCTTTTAACGTCGCTTGTGCTTTAAAAGCACTTATACACGTGTGTCATACGCTATTTTTTTATTATACCTGCATCATACTCTGGAAAAAACTGGAAAGCAACATTTTGATTTTGATTCATTTCATAATTTTGCGCGTGTGACGTATAACGTATATCGTTTACATGGAGACTGATTAGCATTTATTGTTTACGTTTACAGTATCAATAGTAAATATTTGTGTTGTTGCTTAGTAACCTTTAAAGCACGGCGTGTTTTAATCGTTTATGAACGCTGTAGCGTGTTTTAAACACGGATTATGATGCAGGTATAATAAAAAATAATATATCAGTCGGACATTAAACGTTGAACGCGCTGCGGGCGTTAAACGGACAATAATGCTTTCGGGCAACAAAAATGTCATTTTACAGAGTGTTAGGTGCCAAAAAATCGCACTTTTAATGTCAATCGGCAAAAAACTAAATTATATGATATACCTATATGATTTGAATAATCATAATAAACACAAAAATCTATTTTCTATGACAAACGTGTGTGAAGTGTAATTAAATAAATTAAATTTAGATTCATTTGTATAAAAAAAGTATTGTGATATACACACCATATTTTATGATCAGATATTAATCAAAGTCGTTGAATTTTACCAACATTCGATTTAATTTATATGAGCACATATTTCTTCAAAGAAAAAACAGATACCTATCGATCTATCAACTTGCACTATTTAAGAATACTATTTGAATAGTTGGTCTTAGATATGTACTTACAAAGCTTAGGCAAAATAATCGATTAATCGATTAAAAAGAATTAGTTATTGAAAACAATAATTGAACGGCCGCTGGCCACATCCAGTTCTCTTAAAACTATTTTATAAAAGCCGGAAAATTGAAAATTGTGGTTTCTCTTCGACAATAACTTTCAACAAAGAATTTCCTGGAAAATTTATTGTTACCCCCTTCCTAAAATCTGAAACAAAGTGAACCAAATTAATTGATTTCCTTCCAATAACGCGCAAAGGATTCCCGGAACCGGAATTTCACAAAAACAAGAACAAAACACTAACAATTTAATTAAAGAGTTCGTCCATCCAGCAAACTACGTCGCTCATTTGTTTCATCAAAACAATCAACGGTCGCGATTCCCGGACCGTTGTGGGATCGTGCCGCTTCTCAGAACAAACGAAAATCAATCACACGTAGGCACAGGCGGCCTTGAGAGAAAACCGACAATCGACAATCGAGTAATCCACAGGTAACTACGATCGTTTTGAGCTCGTGCGATGAATTTGGTTGACATTCAACTGTTTAATGTTTGGATGAGTCAGGTTTGATGCCAGACATTGAATTTCAATTTCTTTTCTGTGTGCATTCGCCAGTGACAGCGTTATATAACGTTTCCCCAGGGGCACACAAAATTATAAGAATTATGAAATTTTGGATGAACTAGCAATCATTCTGTTAATAAAAATCAAGGATATTAATAATTTATCAAACAATAAAAATGCAATGTGATCACATTTTGAAGTTTAATAAAAAAATTTGACACATGAGTCTGAATGTTATTAATTAATTTATATATTTCGGTGTTTCTTATAAGGCTACAAACGCACTGCAAACACGTAAATAAAGAGATCTACAAGCGCACTGTTTACGGTGCTTTTCATTATCTAGTCGTGGTATGAATGATTTCAAAACTGACAGATGAATAACATATAATCTCAAAGTGTTATGTAAGTTGTTAGTGTCGAAATATTACTTTTAATTAAGAATCTTTTATCTGTTCCCTATGTGCTAGGATTAAAAACAAATACTGTGTCAGATAATAATGAATTTTCATTTGTGAAACGCCACCAACACAACTGATATAAAACATAAATCGAATTAATTAAAAATCTATCAGAATTATAAAATTACGCACATAAAAAAATTTATATAACAGCACATTTCATTAGGCCTGTTACAGCACTCTAAAACTTGTTTTTAAATATGCTACTTTAAAACTGTAAGTAGATACAATTATAATTATTATTATATACATCTTACTTTAAAAATCTTTATTTCATTATGGTTACTTATGTTACATTTTGCGGACTATTTATTGTACGAAAAGTGAAATTTTAAAGTCCTAGGACTAAAAAAAAAGTAAAATTTTACTTTTAATTTTTTCATTATTTATAAACAAATACTTGTTCCTGTAGAAATTATTATTTAGTCTACTTGTATTTACTCATATATATTTTAGAATTTTTTATAATTTCTGTTAAAAAATACTATAATTTAACAACTTTAGTAACCAATATGAAATAAAATTTTACATGTACCTCTAACGAATAGTGACATAAGGTCCTCGCAAGTAAACAACTTGTAAGTAAATAAACAACTTGTTAGTACCTTAAAGTTTCACTTTTCGTTCTAGACACATAAAGAATTATTATGGTTCTATATTTAAAATAAATTGAATTTATTGTTCTGTGTCCAGTAATTTAACACCAATTCGTATCAGTACCACATTTTCAAGAAACTTACGAAGTTTTTTTAATTTATTTTTTCTCATTTGTAAGTTCATCCATTCGAAAACACATAGACGTCATTGAGATAATAGTCAAAATACATTCAGGGGACCACTATTCTCTTACTTCCTCATATTACTGTTAAAAAAAAGAAAACTAATCCAGACATTCAAACATAATCAACAGTACCTGTCACTAAAATATACTAAAAACTTTTTATTTTTTTTTTTATGATTCCATTAGTATTTTCAATCTATCTTTGTAGAGATATTCAGTAAATTTTTGTGATTAAAGACTATATGACATGTGAAAGTAACTGCCTATTGGCATTTAAAGCAATGTTTATTATTTTGAAAATTATTAAAATTATAGTGTGATTCAAAATTATCTTCTAAAATTAGTTTTTACATAGAATAGCTATTTAAGTGCTACTATTACCAAAAACTTTACTAAAATTTATTTGATACTTTATTTAATTGTAAGAAGTTGTAATTAAATATACATATAATAGAAACTATAATTTTATCGTTATTAAAGTACATCCGAACTCGTATATTACAGGAAATATTACTAATACTTTCGTAACAGACGTATTATTTAAATGACAAATTTTATGATTACTTCTATAAAAATTTCCATAAAATTGCATAACACATTCTTAGACTTATTTCTGTGTACATTTTTTATCAATACTACCGCTTGGTAAACCACTAATTAACAAATATAACTGTTTCCTCTTCAATACTCACCATTAGGTCATCTACGAACAAAAAAGATAAAACTATAATTAACTAATAAAAACACTGCATTACTATAAACTGCTATAAATAAGTTACTGTAATATATTTTAAATTGTCATATGGATTAAATGCTTTAATGTTATAAGAATTTTTATTAAAAATATTGTTTTCTTGCCCTTCTGTAAAATTTGAAAACTACGTCTCTGAGATATGATGCACATAATACCTGTACTTACTGACGTCTAACAACGCATTATTTGAATAGAAATGGTCTAATAAATCTAAGAAATTTGTTTCGTAGTCACATACAGTAGATACTATAAGCATTATACGTAAAAGAATCTATTAATATTAAATTTTCATACATTTGTCAAGAAATCTAATTCATCATAGTGTTTTGTACAGAATAATAATATTACATAGTTTCAATTCAAGTTTTTTTTTAATGCTGTAATATATTAAAAGGTCTTTGGAACATTATTACAGATTTATAATTAATTCATTTACTATATGATAGAAGATAGCATTTGAACAAATTTGTAGTCTATTCAATAAAATATTGCAGAAAAAAATTTAACAAAACTCTGAAAAGAATACAATATTTGAAAATAAGTTCAATAATAATAAGAGATAGTTATTTATGGTACAAGTGCGTTATAATACAAATAAGTCACACGAGAATAGTATTTGTCGATGAGCAGTAGGCGAGTAGGATAATTTTCTCAAGTGACTTATTTATAATAACATACATGTACCATACAAACTTTTATCCAACACATCTTTATAACATACGAGTATGACATATCAGTATAACATTTGAATTACAAATATAAAATATAACATTGAGAAGGCTTTGGTTGCTATATTTTGTTATTTTTTTAAATAAAACAAAATAACAAATTGTCAAAAAATATTATTATAATATGATAGTTAACTAAATAAACAAAATGGGTGCTATTCACACCTCTATACTAAGGGCTACTAACTAGGGCATTTTAAGATTTAACACTGTTGCTATGAACAAATTGTTGATCTCCAAGGTAATCAACAACTTGTGCAAAGTAACAGTGCCAAATTTTAAAATGCCTTAGTTAGTAGCCCTTAGTATAGACCTGTGAATAGCACCCATAATGTTATTAAAAATACGTTCATTTTCCAAAACAATGTTTTAATTTTAAGTGACAGTGAGATAAAACTCTTGTTACGTATTTGTACTGTCAACTTTAAGAAAAAAAATTAATAATTTTACAGTGTGAGCTGTTTATTTTTCAATCACTTTCTATCTTAAGCATTCTTATTTCATCCAAATATGAAGAAAGTACATGAATTGAACTTACATTTTTCAGTTTTTTTTCTTATATCTCTTAGGATATGATATTAATATTGCTGTATTCAGAAAAAATACAGAACCGGATAAGTAAATAAAAATAATTGGTTTTCATTTTAAATAAAAAACTTTATATTGCTTACTGTAATAGTATTGTGAAACAGAAATTGTTTACTAAATTAACCAAACCTTGTAGCTATAATAGAAATAGGAATGGTGGTGCACTTAAATAGAAGAACCTGTATTGTACGTGCCTACAGTTTGTATAATTTTCCAAAAATAATGTACTCGTATACCTAATAGACCTTCAAGTAAAATACTACTTCCGGTTAATGGACTACTACCAAAATCTAATTAGATCATATCTTGTACATACACACATTTCAATTCTAAATATAAAATTAGAAAATGATAGTGTCATTAGTAAAGTAAGTATATTACTAAGAAATACGTAATAAATACATTCGATAACAAATCGTGTTGCAGATTACGAGTTCGATT
Source organism: Poecilus cupreus (assembly GCA_963942605.1). NCBI lineage: Eukaryota > Metazoa > Arthropoda > Insecta > Coleoptera > Carabidae > Poecilus > Poecilus cupreus. The sequence goes on from OZ012722.1 coordinate 4,718,124, forward strand.
TCCACATTCAACAAATTCCCGGCCAAACTTTCATCACGTAAAGTATCATCCATCTGAAACCCTTCTGTTGTCATTATTTGGGAGGCGTAATTTAATGTCTAGTAACCGCACTTCACCAGTGTCGAATTTAGGAATGGGCTATAGGGTGTGCAGCAAAATTCAGGAGTCATTTTTTTTTTGTAAATACCAAAGGCAGAACAACCAGAAACAAAAAATTTTGATAAGTGGAAAAAGCTTTTAGAACTCATAACAATGAAATAAGAATATTGTCGAGAAATAACATCGTAGAATCCTTTGCTCCACATTTCAAATTATAACGTATGTTGAAGAGTGCGAAGGATATTATCCCGCTTCAGTCCTATGGAATTTATAAAACTCCATGTGAATGTGGTAAATGTTACATTGGATATACCAGCAGAACAGTTACTACAAAAATTTCAGAACACAAACGGGCCATTCGTCTTAATCAACCTGATAAATCTTCTTTAGCTAATCACGCCATAGAACATTTACACAAAATAAACTAAAATTATAGGAAGATCTAAATGTACCAATGGTAGACTCATAAGAGAAGCAATTTTCCATTAGCCCCTAGGCAAAAGTATAAATCCGCCACTGCACTTCACCCATAAAACAGTTTCATATACCGAGATCTGACCTAGGAATCTGACAGATGAAGATGTATGTACATTTGAAGTTATGACATGTTTCTATTTTTAATTTAGGATAAGATATTTTCTAATAAGCTAGCAAAAGCAAAAGTTTTACTGTAGATACATTAATCAATTAATTTATATTTCATGCAGAGACTTATTCAGTAACCTTACATTTTAGTAACACTACCAAAATATTTGACGTCATATAAAACACCAGACGATATGTTACTCATACAATTTAAATACCTGCACACATTTGAAATTCTCAATAACAAGTTGTTCATTCTTGACGTATTTTACAGGTGAATGTTTCAATGTTTGTTAAACTTGTAGTACAAGGAAAGAAATTCTAGGAACTAGGAAGTACCTGATAGGAAACAGCAAATACGTCAGGCTTATCGCTTGGAAGATAGTCCAAATGCCAAAAATATGTTTTGCAAAAAGTATCTTGTTTAGAAAACAATTTGTAGTATCTAAAAATTCGTAACTTCTTTTAAAAGATTATTTTAAAACTACATATTTTGTTAGCTGTAGATGAATGCCAAGAAGTTCTAGACATTTTTGAAACCTAAGATTTTGAGATAAGTTAAATATTACACAGACTTATCAAAGTAATACCTTCATTCCTAAATAGTTTGTTTCAATCTTGAACCACAGGTATTTAAAATATTTTGCGCTCTGAAGCTATTTTAGTACACTCATAAAAATAACCTTTTGTTACAAGTAAATTTTCAGTTTTCTTTTTGTATGCATTCATTGAAAAAAAAATTATTTCTTACTAAATGATTAGGTTCAATTCAAAAAAATATTAATTTTGAATATATATATTATTTATCGTCATTTTTCTGCTGTGAAAGATAATGAATATAATTTAAATTTTGTTTTTAAAAATAATGAAAAACAAGTCATTTTAATTCTAAACAAAAGGTTTTTATTAAAATCGATATCTTTTTGAATTAAAACTACTCCTATTCAAACTACTTCGTCCCCATAATGAGTCCCAGTTAAATGCTTTGATATGTTTCTGCAAAACTAAATTAATTTTTATAAAGAATATTTATTAAACCTACAAAAGTTTTCAATGAAAACGATATCGGATTGTCACTATTCAAAAAATCTATTTTTCTCTTTATTTAAGAGGAATCTGTTCGAAGAAAACATTTTTATCAGTGTAACATGTGAAGGTGTCAGGTGAATTATTTCAATCTTGGTTCAGATATCTGGTGATATAGCTAACCTTGCCGTAATATCTAATTAGATCTTTATATATATCCGCTAAATTGATAGGTGAAACCGAGAGTGATAGAAATTCACGGTCTATGTACCAACCATTTAATTGTACAATTGGTTACACATTTTAATACTATATAATGTGTAAAGAATCAAAATGAAAAGCCAAAATTTAAACATGACACATTACAATTTTATTATCTAAATATCGTCAGCAAATCCAGCAAAAATGTTTCAATACTTATAGAGATAAACTGTTGTGGGGACCACAATACCTCTCACCATAGATTTCTTATCAAACAATGCAAGAACACGAACCACCACTATCAAGAAACGTTCATCCTTTCAAAAAATTTAGTTTTAACTTATGACACCTGTCCAAAAATTATATTAATTGCACTTTTAACATCACAAGCATTTAAACAATTTGCTTATTGCTTTTATTTATCTGCTATTATTTTTTTACTTTTTTATATGTAGTTTTAGGAAGAAGAGCAATCATAAAAAAGTCGAAGGCGAGATTTTCACGGAAATACATGTTCTGAGGTTCCCTGATTTAACCATTTCTTCAATAACGTCTGTGTGGATGGATAGATGAATGTGTGTCTATATTTTCCATAACTCTCGAACGAGAAACAAAACTTCAAAATTACAAGTTATGTGACAACGCGGAGAACTGAGTTGCTTTTGGTAACAATTGCAAGACCAGAAGTGGAAGTTTACTTGACGCAAAATAACAAATTCAATTAATTACGTAGGTACATGAAATCAGCTGCGAAAAAAAGTTTCAAATAATAGTAGGTGTTAATAGGAATAAATGTGATACTTTGTGTGCTGAACATGGAAGTTTGAACTGCCTGTTACATGTAAACCACATAAAGTTATATTTACTCCGAATAACACGTATTACTATTTTTTCTTCAAACATAGAAAAAAAAAATATTTAAAAAAAAAATTCTCAAAATTTCGACAAATGTTTTTGTCTTATCCAACATTTCGAGTTGCCTTAGAATATGTTGTTTATTTGTTTCATTCTTAATAGTTAATTTTTTTATATTATTATTATTACTATTAAAGCGGTATCAACTGCTAAGGTTATATGCCGCCTCGGTTCCTCGTTTTCGGTGGTATAACAACGGCGCGCAGTGTTCGTAGCTACGGGTTTTCGCAAAGCGGTCACCCATCCAACTACTAACCGCGGGCAGTATTGCTTAACTTGCGTTATCGAGTGAACCGGCATCAATGTATCCTGCCATGCCATTGCGTAAGTCATATTATTGAACTACAGCCTAACTATTTTTCACAATATAAAGATCTGAAGGTGAAGCGTTAAATTAAAATATCAAAAATAAATTTTCAACGAGGGTCAGTTGTTTTTATTTTACAATAGTTTTCCAGTTTTCTTTTAGTTTATTGTCAAATTAAAGGTCTTCCAAAGAAGAACTGTTCTGAAACACCAAAATTGCTTTCACAGTTTTTATTAGAAATTTCTTGAGTTTGGTATAAAATTGGAGATTTTTTGATTTTTTTATTCTGAATAACTTTTATTTGCGTCTTTTTCTTGCAAAATAATCAGGAAAGCAATGTTAGCGGATAAACCTATTTCCCATGTTAAACATCAAGTTACGCTTTTCCGTGGATATCCTGTTTTAAGATTATATTTACCTGCTAATATTAAATATACAGCCTCGTAATAATCACACAAAAATATTTTTATACGAATCCCTATAATTCTAGAGTTATAAGCAGGTAATTGAATTTATAAAATAAAATGCGAATATTACTTTTTAATATTATAGACATTACCTTTTTGCTGGAATGGTCGTTTAGTGTGAAATTTCATTATAGTATAAATTCTGCAGGATAATATCGTAGCATCTTCAAGGATAAGTCAATGAAATAATGAAAATTACATATGAACGCACATGAAAACAAAACTAACAAGGACGAGTGATCCAACGTGTTTCTTGAAAAATAAACAAACAAAAAATCTGGCGCCAATTCAGCTTACGCAGTTAAATATAATTACGATTTTTTATTTCGAATTCTGTGATTTCTGCTGAAACGGCTACAGTCATTTCCGTACGTTCTTCACATACATCATCTCATTAAAGCGATTCACTGAAGAAGACAATTAATTTTATGTACTTGCTTATTACAATCAAGTTATGACTGATAATTTCGCGGTAGACAATGGAACTGTTACTTAATATACATTTGTAATTATCAGATTTTGGGATTTACACATAATTTAATTTTTATGTACCTTCCTGCTTCTTTTACATCAAAATTAGAGATTTTAAAACTTTTTGACAGATATTACATTTATTGAATCATACATATGTAAAGAAAAAATAAAATATATGCAATTATACATCATGACACTATGCTTATAGCTGGTTTGTTCCAGATAAAATGCAAACTGTCATCATACTTGAAAAATGTTTAATAATGAAGAAAACATTCGAATGGTTACTCGGAAAAATTCTAGTTATTGTTTATTTAACATTGGGCGCGTTCAGTAGCACTCAGCAACAGAGTTGCTATGTTGCTAAACTCAACGGAACGATTTGCTGAGTTTATGATTACTGTCACTAATAGAGTAGTAGGTTAGATGTCAAAAATGGAATTGATAATAATTTACATGAATTTGAATGGAAATTATATAGATTGTGTGCCAGTCAAGCAATAGAAAACGATATATTTATAATATGTGAATGAATATTTCCCTCGAAAAATTTCAACCAATCACGTTACAGTATTTTCTGAATTTCGACCAATGAAAATCGAATATCAGAGAATATTTTGCATATCGAGTATTTGCACGATACCCAAATATTTATAATAATTGTAAACACAATGAGGAATAGTTTAATTTCTTCGTTTTAAAAGGACAAAAGATATAATATCTTCAATTTTTCAATCAATTTCTTCACAAGAATTACTTTCAAAACGCTGATGACTCATTTTTAACGTAATTTTACAAATGGCATTTATCAAAGTCTGACGTTTATGTGAAAGATTAAAATAAATATATGTTCAATAATATTTGTCTAATATATCCCTCGTGCATGGCAAATACAATCAGAACATTTTCAGGTATTTGCCGTGCACTTGGGATATAACTACTGAATATTTTCATATTTTACTGTGTTTCTATTTATATACTAGATCCATAATTTGCCAATACATTTATTTTACTGACAATGAAGTTGTTTCGGAAAATACTCGTATGCTAATTGGTAAGTTTGTAGCAAAATGTTTTTTGATCATTAGTACTTATTAAATTAATTTCATCTGATGTTAATCACACTTCTGCAATCACGTCAGAAATACAAGTCCCATGTGTACAAAAGGGCGTACAACAAGGTGTTATTTTACATATTGTATATAATTTACAATTAGATTTAAATCTTCCTTAATTTCTAATACTCAAACCAAAAATAAATATTGAAAATATAAATTAAATATAAAGTAATTTATCACCCTTACCACTGTATGTATAATATATAGATAGTTGACAGGTTAAATTTTCCATCACTAACTCAACATGTCGTTCAGCACTACGCTCATATGCTTACTTGCTATTGCTGAGTTGCTTACTTAGTTGCTGAATGCTACTGAACGCGCCCATTGACAACCTTAATTGCATTTTATCTGGATTAGTTCGGTAATATAAATAGTAACTAAGGCTAATAACCATAGTAATAAACTCATGATAGAGTACTATAACTCTAAAATATATGTATGCGTAAATTATGAGTTCCAGATTTCAGAACATGTGCCCCGAAAATGTGGGAAAGACAAAAAGAAATATATTTGTATGAGAAAACAACTCCGTGGTAAGGCACCGGACTGTGTGTCATCAGATCTTCAGTTCGATTCCCACGGTCAACAATGTTGCCATTTTTACATAAAGCCTTTGATTCCGCCTCAACTAACACCATTGAGGGGCCTTACTGATGGTAACTGCACTTCACACGTAAAGATTTTAAATCTTAGTTTTCAGTATAATTCGAAATCTGTAAAAATCTCTAGTCAAATAAAAAGACAAGTTTTTGGATTAGTTATTAGTGACAAATATCTGCTTTGAAAACCATACAACCTATCTTCAAATTAATAGCGCATTAATTTATTTAAAAATATAATTTAGTTCTATAGTTTATTAAATATTTGTAGATATCTGGTACTATACAGAATGTTTCATAACTTCGAGTACATACGGTAATGGTATATGTTGTTTGATATGTTGATTACGAATCTAAAATAATTTTTTTTAAATTCGAAAAATTAAGGGTTGTTTACCTAAAACACTTTTTGTAATACTGCACTGGATTCGCTTTCCTATTAAACACAAACAATGAAGTAGGTAATCAACAATTTAAATTACATAATACTAGTAAAATAAACAAACAAAATTTAATTATTTTTAATGAAACGATAATTATTAACATAATCATCCATCCAGTGGCAGTGGCAACAAAAAATTTTTAACTGGGAAACATGGAAAATAATTTTGCGATTTAAAAAAAATCATTTTTGATTCGTAATCAGTATATCAAATAACATATACCATTAACGTATGTACCTGAAGTTATGAAACACCCTGTATACTAAATATGAATGAATATTTCTTTTTTGCGATCGGATCATTCTTTAGACCGAAAATTCCTTCTTTACTGAGATATAGCTCAGAGAATAAGGAATCGGGAAGTAACTTTCCCAAATATTTCGATACCAAAAGACATCAGAAAATCTATAAATATGGCATACATGAATATTTCCATAATCATCATCAAATTATTGCAAAAGGTGTAAAAATTATTGTTTGATTATGAATAGTAATGAAGTGAAAGTGAAAATATTTCACCTAAAATCAAGGAAGCAGCAGATGATGATAGTTGTACCATATAAATGATCAAAAATCATTTCTTATTTCTTCCCAATAAAAAGTAAAATAATGCATTCCTATAGATTTTTATTTATTCTTTTTTTGTTCTAAAAAAATAGATCCGATCACAAAAATTGATCTATGATCTGATCTAGAACATATTAAATGTAAAGATCTTGAACTAAATCATTTTTCAAATGATCTGTTACAACACTGAATGTGCGAGTGCGCGACCAAGTGTCAAATGGAGGAATCTAATAATAAAATCGATGGTGACACTGGAGGATAAAATATGCACTATCAGTACAAATCCATTTAGTTCTGTATAAATTTCACATCAGATTTTATTGAAAAATCACACACACAAATACAAACAAGAGATGTTGACTCCGAAACAGTTCGAATACAACCATGAAAACTATTTCTATTCAAACTCGTACCTTCATGTTTTTTGTACTTATAGTTCATGGTGTAGCGCTAGTGTTGCATGATATTAAAATCCTCCATTATCAGAATAAAGAATTGATGAGATAATTGAACACTCTTAGTCATGTCTGGCTGTAAATCGAATCGTAACTGCCACACTTTAAATTCTCTACAACGATTCAACAATTATACCTTTTTTTTGTAAATACATAAATACCATGAAGATGGTAACACATCAGATTATAGATACTGACTATAGCACATAAAATTCTCAGTTCAATTCCCACCACCGTCAATAATTGTCAACATATAAAATTTAGCCCTGTTACTCCTGTGTCCGTCAACTAACGTTTTTGGGGCCGTTATTTCACGGAATTAACGTGTAAATAGATCGATTTCAGAGATCTGCTAAAAGCAGAGGGTACCAATCTGAGATAGAGGTAAATTAATGTATAGTTCCATTAGAATAATCGAGTTGTCTCAACAAGATTATAGTTAAAACCGATTTCAATTGTCAAATTTCCTAAACCTTTTATCCTTAAAAAAATTGTGTAATCAAATTGAAATAGAATTTATATTTTGACATTTTGTTTGGAAAAAATAATTTATATACTGTGAGTTTCAGCTAAGATGCAATATTTATTTTTCTGTCATTAATATTTTACTGTAAATACCAATCTATCGGTGATATTTGCTAATTTATTTTCTTAATGTTCAAGATGAAATCCTTCAACAACCTATATTGCATTTTATCTGGAACAGTACGTAGAAATGGTTTTTATATAGTAATACATTGCATCTTAGCTGAATCTGACAGTATTTGATACTCTGCACATCAAAAAATATTTCCTAATACAGCAAATAGTTGGATTGGATCCCTAACCACTTGGAAGAATTTATATTTTGATAATTTCAATAATTGAAGTAGCTGTTGGTTCTTGGTGAAACATATTGAATATTAAATAAGTAGGTAAAAACACTCGCTGCTTGTTTCACAAAATAAAAGATAAATCTTTATTGCAATTTCGGCTGTTAGGCCATAGAAGACTACATGAATTTACCGTCTTCTAATGATGGTCTAACAGCCGAAAATTTCAATAAAGATTTATCTTTTATTTTGTGAAACAAACAACGAGTGTTTTTATCCACTTATTTAATATTTATATTGTAGTTATAAGGCAAGCGATCTTACTTCGGTAAAACAATGGGGTATGTGACTAATTTTTTTTTTTAATTATTTGATACTAGATACAAAAATAAAATACCCGTATTTTTTTAAATCAATTAATTGTTTATAGTTAACGAGCAATCAATTTTTAAATATTTGGAGAGGGGATGTGAGACGTCACTGTGTCTTCTGAATAGATTGCGGCGGTAGGCATGGTACTAGAAAAAGACCGAGATACTGTAAAGGAAAGAAATAGATATATATCAGCGGGCCATGCGTACGGCCACAGTGACGTCACATATCCCTTCTCCAAAACACAAAATTGCTAATAACTTTATTATTACAAAATAATGTACAGTTTTTATTGTTGTAATAAGAAACTACAATGAAGAACATTCATATTCTATGGCATATACATTGAAATTCGATTATGGCCACATACCCCATTGCCACTTTAGGATTCAGATTAATTTTTATACCACCATCAGAGAAAAAGTATCCTTCAATCAAAATGCAATATTAACTTAAGTTTAGTGCCAAAACAGTTCTACAAATTATAGGTTAAATAATTAATAAAAATTCCGTTTCTATATGTGTTAAACACAAGTTTTGAAGGTATTCTTAAATACGAAAGTGTATGTCAAAATCTAATTTTGAAACACTCTTACGTTGAAAGTAATTGTCACATGCAATATGACAATTTTACATACTCAGCAGTCTAGACTCTAGTTATAAAAACACTAAACTGATGCTTCGGAACATAAAACATTTTCGCAAAATGCTATAAAAATAAACATTACCAAAATTAGCACAAGTTTCACAAATAGATAGAATGCAATTTTACTTTCTGCAAAAAAGAAAATTACCAGTATTTTCATGCAAAAGGTGCTAATGCCACTAATGTTTAGTACTGCCTTCCTTGTTTACTTAGCTCATTCATATTTTTTGTAAAACCTAATTGTAGTATTTAGAACATTTATTCTATTATAGATTGTTTTTATTTCTAGTAGATTATCTTACAGATAAGCATCTAACAAGCTATCGACAGAGAATTATACCTCTATTTTACTTATAAATTAAGTAAAAAATTCTGCAATGAACAAAAAAGTACTCGTATAAAACGATTGATTTACAAAAACACAATTCGTAAATAGCTAAAAGACATGGTAACGCAAAGGACTGGAGATCATATGATCCTCTGTTCGATTCCCACAGTCGATAATATACCCTGTAGCCCCCCATCGCTAACATCAATGAGGGCCGTTACTTGACGCCTGTTAACTGCATTTCACGAGTCAGTGAATAAGTTACCGAGATCTACGAAAACAATATCTTTTTCCTATTAAAAATGAGTAAATGTAGAGATCATATATATTTTTTTGTACGTAGAATAACAAAATATAAAATTCATGAAAAAAACTATAAGATTTTCATAAAAATAGATGCAATGAAAACCAGAGAATCTGTTTTAATCATTTTCGAATCTTCATAATTACAAATTAACATTACAATGCACACAATAGATTTTGAATAAATATAATTATTTTTTAAATATAACACAAGAAGTTTCAGATAAAAGATGTTGATTTGAAGTATATTTGAAAAACAAAATAATAGTTGCAATGTTCTTGCGTATAGGTACTTAAAATTTTATACATGATTTAAAAAAAAATGCCCGTATTTATAATCAAAGAATTATATATAGTTTATAAAAAAAAATATTATTAAAAATTTGGAAAAGAGATACGTGGCGTAATTTAGGTAAGAGAAAAAAGGACTTTTTTTTTGAAAAAGAAAGATACAAATTACAAATGTCATGTGTTGTAATTTTATATATTGTACTTACTAGGTAAGTTTTCTTGCTTTTGTATTATGATATAAAAAATTTTAAACCTGAAAACTATAGTCTTGGTCAAAAATTTTGCATATTAATTGTAAAATATAAGTTACATAACCAGACATCTGAAACGTTAGTTTCAAAGCTCAATGATCTACCTTTAGATGGGTGCTTGTGTTGCTATTAAAAAATATAAAATTATAAGATTATTATTATGAAACTACATTATGTTCATTTATTTATGGTCACTTGAGTCTCCGTAAAAAAAAATTATGTGCTTCATGAAATGAACTTAAATTTTTATTAAAGTACCGGCCGCAAGAGCGATAAATGTTGCAAAAAAAAATGTGTTTTTACAAACAATCCAATAGTATATTGTGTTATTTGGAGTAAATATGATACTTTGTGTGCTTCGGTTTTAAGTGTCCGACTCGCTTCGCTCGTCGTTGAAACTTACATGTACATCTACTATATTAAACATGTGTCAAGTGTAATTATTAAGAACCAAATTCAGATTTATGCATATATGGTGGTACACACACCATTTATTTATTTATTTTATTTGTAAAAATTACGAGTAACTAATAATATTTTATGTTATTACGATTAAATGTGATACCCAAAGTCACATTTATTCCGAATAATACATGCTATTTTTTTCTTCAAGCCCTACAGATATAGCAAATGGAATATTAAAATTAATATAAATAAATATATCATCACGCCTTTTACCCATTAAGGGTGTGGCACTCTGCTAACGCAGATCTCGGTATGTGATATATTTTTGCGTATGAAATGCGGTTACCAGCCGTCAAGTCATAGCCCCCAAGGTTGTTAGTGGAGGGGGAACCACAGGGGTAAATTTAAATTGGCAACTGTCGGTAGTGGGGTTCGAACTGAGGATCTCACGATACGCAGTCCGATGCATTACCACGAAGAATAGAATATTAAATCATTAAAATTTCAAAAAATATTCTATCTTAGCCAGCATAGTTGCCAAAGAATATGCTTTTTATTATATTTGTTTATTTGTTACATTTTTAACTGTCAAATGATTATTTTTCATATTTTACTTTGTTCGCCGCCGGATTATAAGTATTGTCAAGGGGACTCGTTTACGCCGACAGAGACAATATTAAACTATGCTTGTTGAATACAAATACATAACAACGTACTTTTATTATGTATGAAGACAAAATGTGTTATTATAATTTTAGAACGTTGTTTACAAATTTAAGCAACTTGTAACCTCTCTAATTTCCAGTTACGTTGTCCCATCCAACGTCAATTTACTTTATTTCTGGACACACTATATATTTAAAAGAAATTATATAGGTTCAAAATCTGACAAATTACTTTTAAACTACATTTTTTTAAACTAAAGCAACCTTCCCAAAAACCATTGTAAACATAATAATTTAGTAAAATTTTTCGCACATCCTAAACTCTGTAATTTTATAATGCACAAGAAACAAAAAAAGCCTAGGTAGAAATAATGATTTAAGTATAACTTTATTATAGAATTCCAAGTGCAGCTGTTGATGTGTGTTCTCGGAATGAAGTTGCGATGTTGAGAAGCTGCTGTAGATGTCGCTGGAAGTGAATTGAACAAAGATGAGAGTGGTTTATCAAGTTGAAAGTAACTACTGTCATTAGAATGAGACAATCGTAAAAATGTGAAAGATATTTCTACGCGCTCATAGTTTTAATTACTTCATTTTTTATTGTTGTTAATAATCAATAGAATTAACAGTTTATTGTTTTACGGCTATAAACGTCTGTAGTGAAATGCCACATCTGTCTTTTTCTCAAACTCTATTATAACAATTACAATGATCTATTTGTAGCAAAATCTCGACATTCTAAAATCCTACTAAAATAAGTAAAATACACTATGCATCCCTAGATAAACTACAGAGTTCTCAATCCAATATAAACAAATATAATAATATATGCTCATATGAAGATAGTCACACCGATTTCGGTAGCTAAGTGGCTATGTTACTAGCCTAGCAAGCCAGAGGTCGTGGGTTGGAATCCCACTGAAGAGCATGGTCATTTGTGTTCACATAATATCACAATCATCCACTCATTAAGCGGTATATGATCAATAGTAGTTAGTCCGCTTGCCATCTTCATAAAATAATAATAAAAAAGATGCTTTATACTTTCTTATACACAGTAAAAAATTATAGTCAAAATTGAGAAAAATTTTTGTCCCAGGCGATCCACCGTTACTTTTTGTTCGTTTATCAAGTTTCAAATTTGTTAGCAAGTAACAAATTATTTTTATGTATTTCGTACCTAACTAAATATATTCGTGAATAAAGTAATTATTAACATTTATTTTTATGTGCTTTTGACCAATATTATAGCAATTATATTGAAGCATTGTAGTTATTATAAAAGTTGTTACAAATGATATAAACTTTCTTTAACAATTTCAAATTGATAAATAAGCTAAATTTACTTGTTATTATTGACGAGTCTATTTGTTAAATTTTATAAATCCAACAAGTAACTAAAAAACAACACTTTTTCTTGTTAAAAATTCAGAATTGACAAAATTTTAATTTAACAAATTGTCACACAATATATTTGTCAATATTAACTAAAAATACTTAACCGTAAAATTACCAACTACATCCACACCCAACATTCTGAACCATACATCAATGTAGGCACTAATACACCATTATAAACACTCAATCGAGCATCTCTAGATACATTCACGTACAATCAAACATACCTATCCTGGTACACCACTCTCACCTCGTCTATGTTCATAGTGCAATTCATACATGCTCGTTTATTCTTCACACTTGGAAAATCGATTAAAACAAATCCTTTTGTAAATCATAATCTCTGATGTTTTAAATTCAAAATGGCAGAAGGATAGGTATTAATATAATAAATATTTAACAATTGCATAATTAACAAATCGCAAATCAATTTTTTTACTGTGTAGTAAAAGATGTTCTAAGTAAAGTGTCGCATCCAGATATATGAAAATTGATTTATTTCTTTAAATGAAATATAAGAATAAAACGAAAAAATCTATGACGATTTTCGACTTCGATTACAAGAGAGTGTTTAATGCAGTCTTTAACTTATTTTTGCTGTGATTTTGATGCAAACCACAATTTTTTTCCTATCCAAATTTCATAAATATAACGTCTAATAAAACATTTCAAAATATAAACAACTCATCATAATTCATTTTTCCTAATTTTGTGGAAAATTTTGTTGGTCATATTCTCAGATTTATCCACATTAAGTAACAAATCACAAACATAACTGATGCAAGAAAATAACAGTCAACAGGTTTTTAAAACGAAATTCCTAGATTTTATTAGCATATACTTAAAGCAACATCATCAAAAATTTTGCTGAATTTTTAGTTATAAATATATTTTATGTTACATTAATACAATTTAAGTGGTGCATACGATAATATTTACAGAATAAATAAATATATCATATATCATCACGCCTTTTACCCATTATGGGTGTGGCACTCTGCTTACGCAGATCTCGGTAAGTGATATATTTTTGCATATGAAGTGCGGTTACCAGCCGTCAAATCATAGCCCCCAAAGATGTTAGTGGTAGGGGAACCAAAAGGGTAAATTTAAATTGGCAACTGTAAGCTGTGGGATTCGAACTGAGGATCTTACGATCCACAGTCGTTATCATGGAGCTATTAAAACCTATTCAAATCTGACCAATCAATTTTATATTAAGGGAATTTCGACGTACGCATGTGATCAAATTTCGGATATTGTACAGCCAATCGTCAATTTATCTGAACATAGATTTATTCCGAGATCGAAATAGACATCCGTAATTGTAACTGATTAGAAGTAACTTTCTTCAAGTATAATAAAACAAAATTTCGACAAGATACAATAATTTTACCTATTACTACCATTACTATACATATTATGAAAGAGAGGTATTGTTTTAACAGTGAGTTTTCAAAGGATAAGCATGTTTTAGAGTCCCTAAAATATAATTTTATTATTTCCACGACAAAGTCTGCTTATACAGGGTGTCCCAGATTTAAACGGCCTAACTTAAACCATAGATTAAACACCTAAAAATAAGGGGACAAGTTCATTTGAGCAAATGTCCGTAAATGCTTCATTCCAGAGATATTCATGTTTTTCTTATTGAGTAGCGTTACTTTAAAAAATCAACATCATAATGAAATATCTAATATTATCGTATTGAGATGTTACATATTAAATTAAAAATAATTAGTTTATTACCTAATTTCAATACAAAATTAAGTTTTCTTGCACTGATGTCTGGGAAAAAATGAGAAACTATCAATGAATTTAAAGAAATTTATTGTTTAAAATAATAAAGTAATAACATAACTTCATAAACTATTTTTTTAAATAATATTTGTTCAAAATGTTCACCTGCAACACGTAAACAAGCACTAAAATGATCTGCCACAGATATGGTTTCGCAAAGTTGAATAATTTATCTACGTAGTGAGTCAAAATTATTTATCGGTTCTTCATAGAGTTTTTCTTTTATGGCACCTTATAAAAATTTCTTATATTCATTGATATTTTCTCATTTTTCCTTGACATCAGTGCAAGTAAACTAAATTTTGTATTAAAATTAGGTAATAACCAATGTATTATTAATTTAATTTAATTATCATGTCTCACATCAATAAGATAATAGTGAATATTTCGTAATGAAGTTGATTTTTTAAAGTAGTGCTACTCAATAAGAAAAACATGAATATCTCTGGAATAAAGCATTTACGGACATTTGCTCAAATGAACTTGTCCTCCTATTTTTAGGTGTTTAATCTTAATTTTAAGTTAGGCCGTTTAAATCTGGGACAGCCTGTATATGTGTGTGAATGTGTGTGTGTGGCAATTTTTTCGTCCACGATAACTCAAAATTGCATACTTCGATTTTACATGGGCATGTTACAAGCTAATTAGATTTTCTATCAACTGGAAGTTCTTGTTTGTTTGAAGACCTATTAGGTTTTTTGGTATATCTCAGTAAATAATTGCGTAAATTTTATTCTATTCAAAAAGATGTGGAATAATACTGGCTATAATTTTTATTTGAAACTTTTTTCTATATTTTGTACCGTTTAGAAATTAAAATTTACACACCAGATTTTTTCAAATACAGTAGAAACTTATGAAATAAAACTGTATAGGTGATGACCTTTGTGGTAACATGAGATGCTCAGTTCGAATCCCATAAAACTGTCGCCACTTTAAACTTTACCTTTGTTTGGTTTCTCCTTCATTAACATCGTTAGGGACCATGACTAGTTGTCTGATAACCGCGCAAAAGTATATCACTAACAGAGATCTGCGAAAACAGAGTGCCACATCCACAATGGGTACTGAGGTGACAGAACTGGGAAAGATACTTTTAATAAATATCTAGATACTTTTCTAAGATACTTACATAAATTTGTTAAAGATACTTAAGTATCTAGATACATTTTATTCTAAGTATCTTAATATACAAATTCTAAAAGTATCTAATATAAATACCTACTTAAGATACTTTTAAATATTTTAGATACTTTTTAATATCTTAGATACTTTGAGATTTTTTACATACTTTTAAATATCTTAAATGCTTTAAAATATCTTAGTTAGGTACTTTTAAGAAATATTTGAGTAAATTTTAAATATTTATACTAATTGTAAGCTTAAACATTAAAAAATATATCAGATATTTCAAAATATTTCACTGGCACATACCTTAAATATTTGCAAATAACATACTTTTTTTTAAATAAAAGATACTTTTTAAGACAAAAGATACTTTTTTAAGATAAAAGATACTTTATAAGATGAAAGATACTTTTTAAAGATATAAGATATTTTTTAAGATAAAAGGTACAGATACTTTTAAAAAGTATTTAAATAAAAGATACATTTTACATAAAATATAATGTATCTAAGATAAAGTATCTTAGATACTTTTAGTATCTTAGATACTGTCGAATATCTTTTTATATAAGATACTCCCAGCTCTGTAAGAGGTGATGATGATAATTTCATATTATGTATAATATGTAAAACAATTTAAATTCAAAGATTTTTTTAAATATGCGGAGAAAATGGTATAAATAATTTTGGATGAAATGATTCAGATGCAAATTAATCACATACCACATACCATTGATTATACGATAAATTAATAATTCTTCAATTACTACTTTTCATAATCTAAAGACATCGACTTATACCGTGTGTCCCACGTAAAGGTTGGCATAGGCAAATAACATGTAAAATCAGTTTTTTGTAAATAAAAAGTGTCCGGCAAAAAATTATGCATCCAAATTTTATATCACAGTACTGCCAATATCCCTACATCTTATTTAATACAGATTACTTTATTTTAATACCGCAGTTTAATGAAATTAATAATAATAATTCCTAATTTTCCGCCTACTCTTTTAATTGCTACTGACGTATAGTGCCAGCAGTTTGTTTTAAATATTTTAATCTGTCACTGTCAATTTCTGGCGATGGAAACCATTCAGCGTTCATTCCTGTGGTGTATTCAGATATTTGTCTTACACTGCGCCCCCATAATACATTCTAATAATATTTACACGGTTCTCGACATTTAATGTATTCTTGATGACAGTGACAGATTAAAATATTTAAAACAAATTGCAAACACTATACGTCAGTAGCAATAAAAAGAGTAGGCGGAAAATTAGGAATTATTATTATTACTTTAATTAAATTGCGGTATTAAAATAAAGTAATCTGTATTAAATAAGATGTAGGGATATTGGCAGTATTGTGATATAAAATTTGGGTGCATACTTTTTTGCCGGACACTTTTTATTTACAAAAACTGATTTTACATGTTATTTGCCTATGCCAACCTTTACGTGGGACACACGGTATGTAGAAAAACTGCTAAAGGACAAACAACAACAATATAGAAAATGAAGAACAAAAATATTTTAAAATGATATTATAAAAATAACACGTTCGATTCTCAGAGTTCATACAAATTATCGCCTGATGTATGCAATAAGGCCCATTTGGTCTCCTAAATATTAGTATTTCACGATATATCAATCAAATTAAAATCAATATTTAATTAAGAAAATTGTAACATAGCCATGGAAAATTAGACAAAAACGAAAAATGACATTTCAAAAACAGGTTAAGAATTTTAAATTTATTTATCAGATAGAAATGGAAAAAAAATAACTCTAAAATTCGCCATTATATCATTGCAATCTTCTACGAAATTTCCACAAAAAATTGAAATAAATAAATCTAAATCTGTTTTCTAAAGTGTCAAATAATTTTCGATTTTGTTTAATTTTCCATGGCCGTATTACATTTTTTCTAATAAATATTAATTTTAAATTGATTGTTATATAAAGTACTAACATTTGGGTAACCAAATAGGCCTTATTGCATGCATTTTAAAATTCTGAATAACTGAATTATACTTTTGCTGTACAGTGAATAGGTAAAAATTTACAGCAATATCAAAAAAATAGCATTGAAATCCCTATATTCCACATTTCAATTCTACACTCTATATAATTAATGAAATATAAATAGATACCTATAGCTCAGAAAAATTATGCCCAAATCTCAAATAAAATTACCTGTTAATATAAATTTCTTCTTCAGAATGGTTCAATTCAATACCAAACTCAATAGTATTTTAATATATATTATTAAAACAATTCATCTTACAAAATTATTTTGTGTAACATGTGAGACCTTTAATTTGACAATTGCGTTATAAACAATTGAAGATCGTCTAAACTTAATATTCGATATTTGAGTTCAAGTTTTCTCCTTGATAATTTGATACCAAACTCGATAGTATTTATTGAAGATTCATTGTGTCATTTCATTTGTCAAAAAGAATTAAATATATAATTAGTTGTTCACAAAATACGTGAAAATAATTAAAAAAATTAAAATAATTGACTATCGTTCAAAATTAATTCATAACATTTTAGTTTAATTCTCCTCCCTGAGAGGTATAAGGAAATTAAAAACTAGAACCTTATATTCCTA
Source organism: Poecilus cupreus (assembly GCA_963942605.1). Taxonomy (NCBI): domain Eukaryota; kingdom Metazoa; phylum Arthropoda; class Insecta; order Coleoptera; family Carabidae; genus Poecilus; species Poecilus cupreus. The sequence goes on from OZ012722.1 coordinate 4,736,395, forward strand.
TTCTTTTAGCAACCAAATAAACACAAAGTCATTTAGAAGAAAATATTTAAAAAAGTTGTTAAATTATCTTGTCGAATTCTCTATATAGCATAGATTTCAGTTTGACATCTCAACTTTGTGACTTGACGACAAATTAACTCGAAAAACGATTAAAAACTAAAATATTTCACCACTGGTTCAGTGATTTTATTAACACAATTTTCTTGTCAAACTGCTGGGAACAAGATTTCGATACCAGCAAAAATTTACCTATTTCAATCTAAGTCCTATGAACCGTTGTCTACAATAAAATCGTTCATTATCAAAAAATTCATCACTTTTTATCATTTAGGAATAGTTTTGTACCTATTTTATTTATTCAGCACTAAACAATTAATATTTTAAAACACACGATTTCGAAGGAGAACAGTCTGCATAACCAAGTTTCATCGCTGATGCTAGTTCGAGTTGAAGAAATCCAGCAAGATCCCAAACATCGAAGACACAGCTCCACAAATTGTACGCAACTATCAAGTTGAGCTTCTGCAAGAGCATCTCAACAGGTCTTTAGGTTCTTGTGACGAGCAAGCATTCATCTACACATCTGCACATCTGCAGTGGAGGGGGAGGCAGCGTTGAGCGTTCGGACGCCGTGGCCAGGGTATAAAGCCGGCACCGGGCTCGACCACTACCAATCCCGCCGCCACCAAGCCAGTGACCAGTGATCAGTGGTGTTACGCGCTTCAAGACAAGAGCAAGAGTGTTAAAAGTTTATCCAGGTATGTAACTATTAGCACAGTATAAGAGCTTCAAGCAGTAGTCGCACTCCCAGGGTTTTTTTGTCTCATGAAAATTTGGCCTTGAAGCGATAAGTCCCGCTCTGTGGACTAAAAATTTCAGTATTGATCGCCTGCCGCCAGGGTCGGACTGAACCCACCGAGATGCCGAGAAATTTCTCGGTGGGCCCTAGCCTTCTTTTGGGCCCTTGGGCAAGACGATATTTATAAATTAAATTTTATACAAAATAATTCAATATTAATTTATATACACGTAAATGTTGGCATAGACAGTAAACATGTGAAGTCTTTTTTTTGTAATTAAAAAGGGTCCGACTTTCTTATTTTATAATCGAAACTAATAAATAATTAAATTATTTTACAATAAATTGTTAATTTTTATTGTGATACTATTATATTAACTATTTGTACTAAATAATCGTAATCGAAATCGGCGATTATCAAAATTGTTAATCGTAATCGAAAAATAAAAATAAATATATCATCACGTTGCATCACTAATCTTAATTCTAGAAATTTTAACAGTATTAAAGAATTATTCAAAAATCAAGAAAATAAAGAAATTTTTAAGTTGATTCTAAAACGTATTAATGTTGCTAATGTAGATTTGAAAAATTCATTATTAAATTTTAGCGAAACTTATTTCAACATGGGATGACGAAAACTCAACTATGTCTGAAAACTAATGAGAAGTGTACACAGGTGGTTTAATTTAAAAATTAATAAAATCACGTTTATGCTCCAATATAGGGGAAGATATATTGCAAGCTTTGATTATGTTGAATGTTGAGCAAGACCTATTGGAAATTTTCGATACGATATCCTAGCCCGAGCCTCATCTAGTACAGAACCCAAAAATTTGTTAATGTAGGCATTATTAATTTTCTTTGTTAATTGTGCTGATTTTTAAATATTTAACAAAAAACGAATAATTATAATTTTTATTATTTAAAAATTACATAAATTATTCATTTGTTACCAGTGAAACGGTCTTATTAATTATTTTTTTGCTGTATTGGTATGAACCCAAGTAAAACCATCGTTTTACATAGAGAATAGGGCCCTCAACTCTATTTTTCTCGGTCTGCCTTTTTCCTCCAGTCCGACCCTGCCTGCCGCCCGCTGAGCCGTTCAGTCCACAGAGCGGAGCATAGGATGCGCAAGAACATCTGACATGGTACAAAACATCAAAGGTGCCGACAGAGAGTGCGACTACTGCTTGAAGCTCTTATACTGTGCTATTAGGGCGCATACTTTATTTTCACTCAATTTCGGGAAGGTTTCCTCTCATAATTTTTATTTATTTTGAGGATTTTTAGAAGAAGCACTTGCTAAAATAATATTTACAGTACTCAAATTTCATCTGATATTTTTTAAAATATTTTTAAAATAATTATTCTTATTTTCAGTACATAAATAAATTTCAAAAGTATTTCTTTAAAGTTTATTTTAAAATATTGACCAAAATGAACTACACGAAAAAAGTAGGTGTTCTAAAATTACCTGAACTATTCGGTAAACTAGGGATATAAGATGGATTTTCTCAAAATTTACCAAACTTTTTAGTAAACACTTATTATTTCTTAGCAAATAAATGTGTTTAATTTCTTGTCATGAAATTTTCAGAAAATACATCTTATATCATTAGCTTACCCAATAATTCGACAAATTCTACAATACTTTTTTTGTGTAGTAGGTAGATTTGAAATACTTATACTTAAATAATAATTTAGAACAAAAGTATTATTAAATATTTATATTTATCTAGAAGAGCTTGTTGTTATGTTTAAAAATATAATAAATAAAATTCTAAATATTTGCAATCTACCACAGTTAATCAAATATATTGGTAAATATATTTTTCAAAATTAAATATTAAAATATGTATTCAAAAGAATAACACTTTTAAATCTCCCGCAAATTCTAGTAAACTTATGAAACCCTGATACATATATTTGGACTAAAACGATAATAGAAATTAAGTCACATGAATCTATTTTCAAGTTGTTGCGGATATGATCATGAAAATATTTTTAGTACCTCTAAATATTTTGCTAGATTGTCAGAGAGTTCTGCTTTAAACAGTATTGTATTTACTTGTTTATCTTGTTCATTTGTTTTCCTGATAAAAATTAAGTACAAGAATTCGAAACGTCGCATTAAACTAAAATAAAATTGTAATACTTAATCCAAAACTCTTTTAAAATTTTACTGCATTGTATTTTCTAATAAACTGATAGCTTGCTGAAGGCAACAAATTCAAAACGGAGTTTATCGTAAAAATCTTCATAATTTTAGTGCCATTACCCTCAGTATCTAATTACCATTATCGGTTAGAAATTTCAAATTCTTCAAAGGCCATAAAAATGATTCCAACGACAGCACCAGTAATTTCTTCATGTAAATAACAACCTTTACAACAATATGATGCAACGACAATATTAAATTAATAATACTTAATTACATGTAAAAGTAATTGTTTTTGTGACAAGCTCTCTTACATTTTGCTATATACAAACGAAAACAGTTGAGTCTTCACTTTGACATTATCATGTTTCATGCAGCTAACAAAAGACAAACACTACAAGGTACACAACAATACTTGCTGATGTTTTAGATTAAAATATAGAATAATAGATCTGAATAATCTTCCAGTAAAAGTTTTCATAGCTTCGATATTAAAATGCAACTGCTAAACCTTGAAATGAATATTTAAACTTATAGAAATATCTCGCTCGCCTACTAACAGTAAATAATTACAGAAGGAATTTACAATTGTGAAATGATTTGCATTTGTTTCTAAAGGTAACTTGATCATTTTATTGTTACAATTACACTGCGTAATAATTTTATTATTGTGATTAATGATAAAGTTGTTTTTTATATAAAAATAATTATTATAGTAACATATTTTGCTAAACTGAATCATGTTTACGATAATAATAGTTTCCTGTTAAATAAACCGTTATTTTGATTACGTTTTTTTGTGAATGATGCATAAAAATTGCGGAAAATATTCATAGTATATAATTTATTTTATCATTCATAATAAATCTAAAAATTAGCATATTTCGGAATCGTGTTTTTTGTTGAATTTTATTTAAGGTCGTTAGAATGAATGTTTATTTATGAATCACATTCCTGCAAAAAACAAGTTATAAATTCACGGATAAGAAATGTTTTTCTGATGATAGCAATTATTGATAAATTCCCGAATTTGTAAGACACTATTTTTCATAAGAGTTTGTAGTATTGGTAGCAAAAATTATGATTGTTCTAGAGGCTCTCAGGAAAAATTTTTGATTCGAAATATACAAAAGATATGAAACATATTTACTAAAAATTTATCCATTTTGGGTGTGGCACTCTGCTTTCGCAGATCTCGATATGTGATATTTTATACGTGAAGTTTAGTAACCAGCTGTAAACTTACGGCCCCCAATGATGTTATTTGAGAGAAAATATAAGAGGGCCATTTTGAAGTGGCGAAGTAGGGATTCGAACTGAGGAGCTATTTATTCCATTTCCTATATTGATTAAATTTATTTTGTCTTTGTATTTTTAAAATCCGAAATTGTCAATTTTGAAAATGTTAAATCGTGTTACATTCACCAGTAGCAACATCTTCTAACAAATACAATATTATTTGGAAAATATTATAACATATTGTTGGTACTATTTTTATTTTAAAATATTTTGAGAAAAATAATTTTTTAACAATTGATATGTTTGGAGGTCGTAATTTGACGGTTGGTGACCCTACTTCACACCTAAAAATAAATCACATACTGAGATCTACTTTACACCCAAAATGAATAAATAAAATAAATATATACACCATTTATCCATTTCTGAGTGTGGCACTCTCTCTATATCAGGGTATATATTTTATGCGTAAAGTACGGTTACCAGGTGTCAAATCACGGTCCCAAAATTGTATGCTTTTTAAAAGTAAATAAATATATTATAACGCCATTTATCCACTCTGGGTGTGGCACTCTGCTTATGCAGATCTCGATAATTAGTATATTTTTTCGTAAAATGCAACTAACATCCATCAAGTCTCGGTCCCAAAGATGTTAGTGTAGTAAAGTTGTTTACTAAAATTGCTAGATATAACCGTAAAATACCTATATATCTATTTATAGGCTGGGTTGTCTTCTATAAATAAATCAATTTAAATTCGTGACATCTCTGCCTCTGGCTATCATTTCATCTAACGACTAAAAATTAAGATTCCTGCTAGTTGTTGCAACATCCGCGCGTTGAGACACACGTACCCAGTGCCAGAGGAAGTGAGACTGTCTGCACTCTGCGCACGTCCCAGCACAACTCATGTGCTCAAAAGACTCTCAAACTCTCCTCTTGCGCCGTGCAAAAATCACAGCAAGTGCGTTCCCATAGAAACGAGTTTGTCTTGTTTATTTATTTTATTTTCGCTGTTTTTAGTTTCTATCGCCGTGTTTTAAGTTTTTAGTCGTTTTGCACAGCTCAGCGAAGGTTTGGTTTTTATGCGAAGTTGTTTAATAATTCATAGAAGATGAGCGTCTTGAGAGTGAGATTTTTTACTTCTTCGGAGATTGCAGCGAGTTCTTGTAGATACTAGAGGTTCAAGGACGTACAAACTTGAGGCTTGTGCAGGTGCATCCAATGTAATGCATCACTGAACTATATTTTCTTTATTGCAGTCCTTGGTGCATTCTTAAATTACTGCCATTTATTTTTTGCATAATTTATTTTATTTTTCTTTTGGCCTTCTTCAATATTATGCTGCAATTTTACATACTTATAACATTAAGAACTGATCAAGAGAGGTCACTACTAGTTATTAGTAGGGGTTGTATTTTAATGCTGTTTTAAATAATTTTTTTGTTGCATTTTTTAAATAATGTAGGTACTTGTAGTTTACAAATTTAAAATTTATTTTTCAAATATACAGTTTATTGCAAAACAATTCTCAATATACCTCTGCTCAAATGTGTTGTGACTTGTGACAATTCAACTCATATGTCATCTGTCAAAAATTGTCCAATAGATTTTGAGGATTTCTAATTTTCCACCAATAGAAAAGAATTTTACTCACATCTTTCACTAGTGATCACATCGACATTTTTCGACAATTTTCACTAGGATCCCATTGACAATTTTAAATAATTGAATAGTAACACCTTTGCTATGTCAGTGAATTTATTTGCAACTCAGTTTAAAGCAAGAATACATTTTACTCGTTGAATTGTCCTCCAAATACCATTCGTGTTACCAATTATGTTGACAATTTTTGGGGCTGCATCACTCATGGTTATTACGCTTGAAAATATCACTCGTGCTGCGTACTCGTGTTATTTAAAATCAAGTGTAATACTCATTCGTGATACAGCAACAAAAATTGTCGACATAACTTGTAACACTAATGGTAATAAGATACCACAAAATAAGTCCACTAGATACAAAAACAATCTATACGTAAAAGTATTAGAAATAGTTTGGACAACACTATGTTGCTTTGTTCAAATTATTTAACACGATTGTTAATAAATTATAATATTTATTTACTACAATAGATATGGGATGTTTCATTAGTTTAGGAAAAAATAAATAACAATTAAATAAAAACCATGATCACGAAAAATATTTTCATGTTCTTGAAGCGCACATTTTTATATAATATACTACAGTTTAAATAGTTTTTATGTATACATGATGTAAAATTAAAATGCATCGTATAGACGTATAGGAGTCTCAATGCAATTTTGATTTTTCTGTATTTCTTTATCTATTCACTTTACAGTAAAAGTGTAAATACAAAAGTTGTTCAGAATTTAAAAATGCATGCAATAAGGTCCACTTGGTTAACTAAATATCATTATTTCATAGGATGTCAATCAAATTAAATATAATATTAATACGTAAAATTGTAAAACGACCATGGAAAATTAAATAAGAACGAAAAACAGATTTAAATTTATTTATTACATTGTTGTATTACTTTCTGTAGGATGAGTCTTATTGCATGCATTTTTAGTTCTGAACAACTATTGTTTTTACTTTTTTTCTGCAAAATGAAAAGGTAAAAAGATACAGCAATATAAAAATAGCATACGGTGCAATTCAGTTCTACACCTGGTAAATTTTTAATGTGACAAAAATTAAATTATTGTTGACTTAATGTACAGCAGTGTAATTAATTTTGCGAGTTTTTAAAAAATTAGTATTTAAGCATCCTGCATACTTTAAATATATTTGGCTAATGTCACAGCTTTTGCTTAAGTATTTGTGAAAACAGCAACACATACAACTATTCAATTTCAAAATTAATTACTATTGTCATTAATAATAATTTTAACGCCATTTCAATTAGCATAAAGATAAGTTAAATTGTCAAAATTTCGAAACCCCTTCGTGTCATAAATCATAATGACAGCAATTAAATGTAAATTAGTCAAAGATGCTTTTGTCTAATAACAAGATTGCACATTAGATAACATAATTAAATATAACTACAATGCTCTTTGCGTTGATTATACCGTATACAACAGACACAGAATGTTGCATGTTGGAAATGCTAGTGCAGAGAGTTCATAGCTCCAACGAAAGCAAAACTTTGTATTGAAAATTGAAACTCATTTTTTATCACGGCATAAATGAAAACAAATATGTTTTGCAATTGTTTTGTTCCTAGTACTGTTACCTGTCACCATACGCCTGCCCAATTTCGTTTTGATGCTCAAAAATTGTTCCAGACTGATTTTAAACTGTTTGAAAATCTTGTTACATACCAAATAATTAGTCTGAGGCTACGCTGCCATCATAGTATTTATTCATTTTTATCCCCTTCATGAGATATAGCTAAGCATTTAAATATTATGGTACGTCACAACTGCTACATGATATAAGAAACTAACGAGTAAATACAATAAATGTTTATTTTGATAGCTGTTTGACAATTCTTATCCCAAGCGTCCTTTTTGTTTCAATTAATATTTTGTTTTGTTTTACGCCCACTTTACTAAGCGTAAATCTTTGCCAAATAAAATAAATATATCATCACGCTATTTACCGATTTTTGGTGTGGCACTCTGCTTTTGCTAATTATTGTAATGTATTTTCATAAAATATACTACAAAATGATTGTAATTTTTCAAGTGTGAGTCACAATTAATGCTGAAGATAACTTCGAGATAATAGTTCTTGATTAATTGTACAAAATGTTCATACAGCGTACTGTAATCAAATCCCACTCAGTAGTTGATCTTTGATCGAAATATTTTGTTTTTTACATTGAAGACACCAAGTTACTAACCACTAAGTAGCTTCCAAATAAGTTCCACAGTACCATATACAGGAACTGAATTGTCCTTCCAGAGGTGTCAAACCTCTATCAACATAACCTCAATTTGCAATCAGCTCACAAACGTCATCTATAGCTCAGTGAATCGTTCAACAACGTAATAGCCCTTTCAATGAAAATATTCACACCATTCTTAGTTTTCGGTCCAATTAAAGCCGATGTGACCGACTATAACTGAATCAGCCTATTGTACGAAGTCCGGTCGGTAATTGAGAAACCTGCCATTGGCCTTGGTCGCACAATGCAGTGGTTTGCGTCCGTGCTAACGTTAATTGTATGATTGCCACTAACTGTCAAGTAAATGCCTACACAATGAATTTCGAAGCCATGGTTTTTTATTATTTTATTTATACGTATCGTGCACGCAACCATTACACATTGTTTTCTCACGAAATTATCATTGATACTCTGTTCAAGTTTTACTCATAGAACACGATCAGCTTTGCAGTTTGAACCTGTTTATATCTATTAACAAATATGATCTACACATACATAGAGATTCACACGAATTTCACTACAGTACTTAGTGTAAAAGTGACTACAGATTTTTAGCAAATTTCTTAGTTTGTGATCATTTTTAATTCACCTGTGTTATTTCACGTTTAATTTTAAAAAGAATTGCTACATAATTTGCCATCTAGCGAAAAACAACTAACTTGACTAACTTCAATGTTGCTGTTGGTGCTTGATAAAACATGATTATAAAGTATTTTTAATTTTTTATTTTAACTAACTTAACTTTGAAAACTTAACGCATCTTCAATTTGATACAAAAAATAATTGTCAACTAAAATCATACTTAGAAACAAAAATATAAACATGTTATGTATTTACATTTACGTACAGTTAATTATGTTGACATTTAGTGGCAGTTAAAAAACAATTAAAATGTCTTTTCAATAATTTGAGATTTACAAATCCTATAATTAGACAGTAGGTAATTACCACGCACAAAAATAGGTAGCATATTTTTTGCGATATTTAGTCATGTCGTGCGACACTCCCCTTCCTCCCGCAGTTGATGTGCAGATGTTTTGTAGAAAGTAACATTTGCATGTAGCACTCATGGCATGGTATGATTTGCACACAGTGATTTATTAAATGGCAGACCTTTCACTGTACGCAGGTGTCACTTTTGACTTCTGGTAATTTTTTTATTAATAATAATATGCGTATTTAACGGTTAAACTTACTGGAGGTTAGCAGGATGCACAAGAAGGAAATAATTTGAAGAAATTCTACCGCATTGACAGCATGACATTTCAATTGAGATCTATAGTCTGTTCAAAAATAACCCGAGTTAGATTTTTAAATTAAATAAATGACAAAAATGTTTCTAAGTCGGAAATTGTAAAAATAAAACATTTTTTATGCTAATGTTAATATTGATTATGTTTCTAGACTGTAGAATCTACAGATTGGATTGTTTGTAATATGAATTGATTGCATCATGATAAAACTAAAAATAAACCAAATTACAAAATCATACAATTGCGTATTGAACGTTACTTTAACTCCTTGTATTTTTCACAAGACAAAATATTAATTTGACACTTACAAAACCTTACATTTGTTTGTATTTGTAAATATTATAAACATCTAGTTTGGACACGAGTTTCTTATTCATATAAATCTAAATTTGAATGTTGAATGAATGTTAATTTAATTTTTCAATATCCAATATAAGAAAATTGAAAATATTTTTTGTTAAATTATATATAAAAAAAACATAAATTTCACGGAAATAATTAACATAATATGATAATTTATAAAATAAAATTTAATTATTTCTTTTCATTTCACTATTTTATTCTACATATTTTCATTGTACTCAATTTTTATCTAACTTGATTATTTTGTTATATTTTATTTATTTAACATCTATTATTGATTAAAACTATATTTGAAATTAAATGAATTTATTATTTTATGGGTCAAATAAAATTCCATTTCGGGTTTTACAGTTGCAAAATGAACTTAATTCTTCATATTGTCATGAAATTTGTAATTATGAAGTTTCGTTACTCTATCTTTTCTAGTTCATAAGTTATTGCACACAGACATACATATACGTTATTAAAAAAATGTAAAACAGAATTAAAGGACCTCAAAACATGTATTCCAATACTTTAGTAGACTACTTAAATTAAAATTGTTGTATTGTTTACTGATTTAGATACAAAATTAAATTATCTTTTGATTAAAACTTTTTACTTTTAAAATAATAATTATTTTTACAATATACCCGTAGTTTTTTCCAGTGTTAATTACCGCATTTTAAAGGAATGAGTCAATCTTGAACAGACTATAGCAGCATTTCTTGGCTGTTTGGAATTTTTCTGTAGTGAACTATGCAATGGAAAGTATTAGAATATTTATTAGATATAAATGCGCATATGTTAATAACTACAATCACGGAAAGATATTGTGAGAGGCACTACGTCCTTAAACGTATGCTCAACGCTAATTAACATAACATAAACATAGCAAATCTCAGCCATGGCCTTCTAGAATCTGAGTCAGTTAGACTGGAAATCGGGCGTACACCGGGCACTTCCCAAGATGCTTTTTTGTGCAAAAATACTAAATAGTAAATAGAAATTAGGAATTATACCACATACATAAATCAAATTACAACTATAATATTTAATTTCTTTTGTCGTCTTTTTCATTCATTTGTATATTTTTAATACAACAAAATATTTAATAAATTAATTATTGTTTTCTGAAAAATGTAGGAAACTTTATCACGTAACTATTTGTAAATTTAATTTTTTAATTGAAAACTTCTAATTCAAATAGTTCTTGCATTAAAGTTAAAATGTATCCGAGTCCGCCCCTGTCGCTGCGGCCCCCGAATTCCACAGGATAATCTCAGCCATTTGAAATGCATATTCAGCGGACGGATGTGCAGTTTAACAATTTAAAGTCGATGGATTCTTCCTGTGATTATCTTGTTGTCTTGTCTTGTCTGTGAAGTGTACTCGGTTTGAGTGTGAGTGTCATCACTCCTCGCATAATGATCGTTGCATAATGAATGATGATAATGCGATCGTAGCATTGACTTTCTCTTTGTGTTCAGTTGCAGATGATTCTGATACACGACGAGACAATACTTTTACTTTCGCAGTAAACGCGTATTAAATGTTAATCAATTTATTTTATGAACATAAATATTTTTGAAATTACAAAACAATTCTTTATAATAGAACCTTACACGCAATTGTATTTTTGGTTATAAGTTCACTATTTAAGTTATAATCAGGAAATAAACGAACAGGTGATCCAAGGTCATCTTTGCGCACCGTCTTCGAAATGGTCCACCATTCGCAATGAATTTGTGATTGCTTGTTACATAATGGCTGGTATCACGAATTCAGTTTTAGACTCGGTACAATGTTCTAAATCATTTTATAAAAACAAACTTCCAATAGAAATTACAGAGAAATATATTATCTACCACTTTTATTTGAAGTATTTTATATAAAATAATTTTACAATGTTGTACTGCGCTAAAACAGAGAGCTCGTGGTACCACTCAATAAGTTTTATTCATAATTTTTTTTCTTCGAAGTGGCACTACTTTTTCTAGTGATACTTCAAACTGTTAAATTCAGTTCACCTGTCAGCCGAGAACCAAGTCTAATCTCTTTCTCTTTGGTCCATCTGTGAATAAAATTATTGTCACTTGTCAAAAGAAGTGTAATTATCACATCTCAAATAACGGTATCCACATATTATGCTAATGAAGAACAAGATGAATCACAAGCAACGAACATGTTTAAATAAATAACAACTAAGTAATATTTGTTTATTTTCTTAGCATCACGCAATGTAACTGTTAATATTTTGCTTGCAAAGCTCACCTTTATATAGATTTGTTTTTTATTTGGTATTTTACACAACAGGAAGTAATTACTGGGAGATTTGTACATTTTTATAAACTTCTTCTGTTGTTTGTTTGGTTATGAACTCCCGTTCGTGAGACAAGCGTTCATCCTAAATATCACAGCCTTTCATTCGATACAAAAAGACACTTGTGGTACTGCGGGAAGAAGGCGCGCTTCATAATCTATAGTTCGTGGGTTCAAACATCTCTCACTCAACTTTATAATAAAAATACTAATACTCCGAACATGGTTTAGTTTGCGCTATAAAATAACTTTTGCCTGATGATATAAACAGTTTAAAATAAATTTTAAAATCCAAAAATATTAAATCTAACCCCTGAGCCTTAAAGTAATAATAAATAAAATATCTAAATAAGTATTTCTATAAGTTGTCATCATCAGTATAGAAATAAAAGGGATAAAAACAAAATTGTTTGGTTTACAAGTTGAGTAATTTTGGTTTTCTCACTTTTACTTCAACTCTACTTGTGATTAAAACTTTGTTATCAAAATAGATATTTTAGTTGTTTTCATTATTACTTTAATGCTTCGGGTAACATTTAATATTTTAGTGTACATTGTTTGTAGTCATTTAATTTTAATTAGTTATTTTCGCTTTTGCTTCTGAGAATGAATAAAGTTTATTTTAGGTATTAATTATTTATGTTAACATTTATTTTATTGGAATGAAGCTCTCTAACGTATATCTTTCTGTTGCAGAATGAAACTCTTTGTGGTAGTCCTCGCCCTCGTCGGCACAACGCTGGCAATGCCCCTTGGCGACAAGGAAGAAGGCCAGTCTGCCGTCCCGCTCGTGATCACTGACTACAGCTCCGTGGTAAAGGCCGAAGACGCTCCCGTACAAGACAACAGCGCTCAGGTAGCTGACGACAAGAAAGCTCCCGCCGACTCTTCTTCGGAAGAAAAGTCCTCAGAGGAAGTGAAGCCCCTTGAGAAGAAAGAACAACCCGCTCAGGATGCCCCGCAACCAGAAGTAAAGGAACAGAAACCGGAAGCACCTGCTGCTGCTCCTGAAGTCAAGGTTGAGGAAAAGATCGCTGAGCTGCCTAAGGAAGAAAAGAAAGAAGAGAAGAAGGAAGAAGGCAAAGATCTGAAGGAAGATAAACTGGAAGATAAGAAGGAAGCTGCCGCTTCTGAGACTAAGCCTGTTGCAGTGCCAGCTGAAGCTCCTGCTGACTTGAAACCAGCTGAAACCGCTGCTGCTGTTGTCCCAATTGCTGATGAACCCAAGCCCGCTGTTGAAATCAAAGAGGAGGCTCCAGTCTTGAAGGACGTTCCTGAGAAGAAGATCGACATTGAACCTAAACCAGCTGCTGAAATTGTCCCAATTCCTGCTGTTGTTGCTGATGCCCCTGCTCAACCTGAACAGAAGGTCGAAGCTGCTGCCAAACCTGAAGAGAAATCCCTCGACACCGCTGCTCCTGCCGAAGAGAAGAAAGAAGCCGAAGAACCCAAGGAAGTGAAGAAAGCTGAGAGCCAGGAAGCCGCTGCTGAACCCGCCCAGAAAGAAAACAAAATCGAGAAAGTAGCTGAAGGTAAATCAGAAGATCTCTCCAAACTTGCCGAAGAAAAGAAAGAAGACGCTCCTGCTCCTGCAGCCAAACCCGCTGAAAAGAAAGAAGAACCCAAACAGGAGGAACCTAAACAGGAAGAAAAGAAAGCCGAAGAAAAGCCCGCTGCTGCTGAAAAGAAGGAAGAAATCAAACCCGCAGCTGATGATCAGACCAGAGTAGTCCGCGAGACTGAACAATCCGAAGAAGCTTCTTCTCAGCAACAATCAAAAGAACAAGAAAAGGTTGAGCAGCCAGAGAAGAAACAACAAGAAAAGACCGAAAAAGACTTGAGCCTTGACTCCAGCTCACAAGAATCCGCTGAACAGAAACAAGGCGACAAACCCCAAGAAGAATCCAAAGAGGAGAACAAATCCGTCGAGTCTGAGTCTGCGGAGAAGGAACAGAAAGCGGAAGTAGCACCCGTCGAGCCCGTCAAACAGGACGAGAAGTCTGTTGAGGAGAAGAAGAACGACAGCAGCAGCGAGAGCTCGAGTGACAGCTCCTAGGGCTCCGTCAGAGCCGCCTCGATCCGACTGAGGTGACCGGCGCGCCGCCTCTCCTTGGGGGCCCCACCTACTTAACAAATCCCCGAGGGGGCGAAGGCTGCGGACGGCCCCGTACGAACTTCCATATTTATAATGCTCAACAATCAGTTCCATTCTATCAAACACACTCCTTTAACACTACTTTGGGTTTGTCACTCCGAAAAGTTCCTTGCAAATTGCACCTCAACTACAATCATTTAATTCATGTTCTTGGTATTTTTAGAGAATTTCCGATGGTACTCGTTGAAAGGAGGCATCAATTATGCACGTAATTAATGGTTTCATGGAATAGAATTGATTTTTCTCCCCGAAGACCAACATCACCGTAACCGGGTTCTAGTTTTTATATAATTCTTATTATTTATTATGTTGTAATTCTTGATTGATTAATGAAAATGTTGCCTGTGAACACAACAGCTCTCGCGTGTCGTCAGTGAGAGACGTACAGACGTTCGGTCGGTCGCCCTTGTAGTTGTAAGTACGAGTGACAATGTAACAACGATAATTTAGTTAGTTAAACGTAGGTACATGATAAATGAAGTCATTTCGATTTACATTCCTCTCGACTATGTCCGTAGGTATATTTTATAATGAATAATTATATGTATTTAAAGCTTTCAATAAAGTTTTATAATTAAATTGTACACTTGTATTTTTCTTCGCTACCTATAACATTTAATTTTTCAGAAAAGAACGTGTTTGCAATATGCACATACAGCAGAAAAAAATAGCAACTAACAGCGAGTTAAAAGTTAACAAAGGTCAAGATGATTAACACCAAATTGTACACAAATTCTATAATTAATTACAAGATTCAAACAATTATTAGTATAATACATTTTATTGAAACTACGAGTATAATTTAATAATTTGATTACTTCTCTTTTCATAGTTAGGTGAATTATGCGCCATGAAATTTGAAATATTTACAACCTTGACCTTAATTACTTCGATGCAAAATATCAGTATTACAATGGTTGAAACTTATGTATTGCATTTATTTTTGTCAGTGGCCTCCAAAATTTGGACAACCAGGAGTAAATAATTCGGTAAGATTATACAAATTTTAACCTTTTTTGTCACCCTTTTCGCTTCTATGTAGTTTCTTCGTATATTATTTCCTAATTTGATTTCACGTTTAATAATTCTGTACTTGAAATTGAAAATTTTTGGATAATAGGTCTGTAAATATATTTATTTAAACAAAACGGCTGATACCACGAGCTCTATTTTTGGGTGATTTAAGAAAAGTGTTTAACCTCGTCTTTAGCGCTGAACAATGTTCTAAAATTATTATTTTATAAAAATATATTTCAAATAAAATGATAGATAATATATTCCTGTATAATTTCTGTTCGAAGCATTTTTTTATAAAATAATTTTAGAACATTTTACAGCACTAAAACTGAGACAGAGACACTCAAAAACAGAGCTCCTGGTACCAACCAACTTTTTTAATTATTGAATATTTTTCATCAGGAAACATATGCATTTGTTTTATTGTTTACATATTGTAAGTATTTATAGATACTTAAAATGTCAAAAAAAAAAATGTTTTGTCAAAGTCAAAATAAATTTTTGCGGTACGTGTAAACGTAATGCGTTATAATCAATTTTTCTCAAAACCAGAAGCAGATACTACAAAATTACGAATAAAATTTTATATTCCAAATAACTAACATCTCTTAATTGAAACATTTTTCGCAGCCAATTTTATATTTACAATAAACTGAATTTATTGTTTTGTATGGCAAGTAAACTTTAATTTCCGGTTTTACAAATGTTACCAAAATAATCTCAATTCTACGCATTGTCCTCAAACTTGTAATTATGAGGTTTCGTTATTCCACTTTTTCTCATCCGTTAGTTATATAACATACGGACACACATCCATCCATCAACACAGACGTTATTGAGAGAATGGTGAAAACGGAATCAGGGGATCTCAAGATTGCCACTCAATTTCTACTTCTATATAATTTACTTATGTTATTTGGTACTGGACGAAAAATATTATTAGAAGTGTACAAAGTTATACATTAAAATCAGAAAAATATAAGCTGTTTTAAAATGGTATTTTTACTACTAGTTCCATTTAAAAAACTATTAGTTTGTGTCATATCTGTAATATAAAAATAAGTAACATTTTTAGTTTAGCAATTATTTCAAAATGGAAAATATGTTTTTTATCCATATTTAATGACGTTTACATTTTTTCATTACCAAATTGGCCTACTAGTATGGCAATTTTTGTCTAATTCAACCGAAATCATAGCTCTTACAATTTTTTATTCCTCTAAAAAAGGCTTTACGCAGCCAAAATTAACACTTACATTAACATTAAAAAGTTAAAATGTACATAAGTATACGGAGTGCTTTATGCACTCAACTAACAGTAAACTTACATTAACACTAAACTAGCAAGATAACCAACTTCCAACTTTAAGAAGTAAATGTAATTTTTTTTCAATACCGCGTAAGCGCAAGTGTACAGATGTACTGTTGATTGTTTACAATTGTCAGTTGCATACAATAATGTTAACCAAGCTTAACTTTAATGTTAATTTTAGTAGAGATGCTAATGTTTATTTTTGTGTAAGTGTAATTTTGGGTGCATAAAGCCACCTTAAATTGAAACGTACTGTAAATATTTATAAATGAACGCCTTAACTTTGTAGTTGTGAACGTTAGTATTGGTTCCCATAAGTCAAAGCGCACCTGTTAATTAATTAATTGTTAATCGTAATTGAAAATACACAATCTACTAGCAACTAACATAGAGCTATCTATTAAGAGTTCAAATAAATTCATAAAACAGACTATACAAATAACGTAAAGTTCAAAGCGTGCAAGTAGCGATTGATAAACGGGTTATATGAAGTGCCGTTATGCCGTTGAATTTCATGGACACACGCATATTTTGGTTCTAGAATCTTAAAAATCGTAGTGTCGAAACTCGTGTTATATTAGCGGACAAACATCAAAATTGCGTTTTTTAAACGCAAATAACAACAAATTCCTGATATTATATACGGAAAACAATAATTCCTTTCTAATTCAGGTGTTTAAAAAGTACTCTATTGTTGTTTTGCAATTTCACCTTTAAAATTTCGTAAATAATTTCGTAGCAATATATTTTATATGAAATCACTAATCACTCCTTTTAATATAAACTCTTTTGTAACACTAAACGAAACTTTATCCGAAAAATAATGTTCTTTCTCTTACAAAACCATAAATAAAAACATATTTAACAATGACACTCCTCAAATATCATTAACAGCACAAATATAATAAATAATTCTCACCAATTTGTAATTTGCTAAATACATGCATTGGCAAAGAAATAATATACAATTATTTATATAGTTGTTGGCTTTCGTATAAAATTAATGTTATGGTTTAAAACTTTCACTTTCAGAATCACGAAGGAGATTTCAAGGCCACTAAAAAGTTACATTTCTTAATGTAAGCAAAACATAGCGCTCATTGTTGTAGCATTTCATTTTTTATTGACATTAAATGCAAAGATGCATTGTGCAATAATTAATAACATTCAAGATTAGCTAACGATATACCGATGTCATTTAAACAATAATAAAATATCACTTGAATATTTCACTCATTCCTAACAAGAGTATTCATAGTGATTAATCAATAACACTAAAGGAATTTAATTTAATATAAATAGATTCCTTGTATAATTCACTGTTTATTCGCGAATGACTTTTAGATTCAGCTTTGTTTTTAATATATCATAGTAATTTACATTGCAAGACTGTTACTCAGAACTTTACCAGCGAGCACGTTACCTAATAATCGTACATGTTATCCATGCCAGCGAGTAAAGTTTCGGTTTATGATATGCTCAATCGTAAATAATTTATAAAATCTTGCATTTATTGGATCGTGCTCGTGCAGCACAATACATTAAAATATTCAATCGAAATAGTCTTTAAAAACATAAACAATAAATATGTATGTTGCTATGGTTTTAAAATAACAGCCCGTAATAGCATTTTTTACATTAAGGGCGCGTTTGAAAGCCGAAAAAAACATGCTATTTTTATGCCTCTATAACTTTAAGCAATTTGGGACAATGTCATTATATATGTATGATACAAAAATGAAATCATTAGGGTTTCTAGATAAAAATAATTATTTTAAAGCATTTGCAAAATAATCAAAAGTAGTAAGTAGAAAAATGCGAAAATTGAAAGTAAATTTATTTGTTTTATTTTATGCACAAATCTCCCGTTGATTATGAAATTAGCTGTTTCTGTCATGATTTTGGTATCATAGAAACCTAGTTTCTCACCCGGTCGTAAAAAAATATTTTATCTATAATCGTACGCTAAATCCTACATATTCCTCTTATTTCAAACATTCAAGGACTTACATTACCACACTAGTGCGTGTTTTAATATTGCTCCATTGTTTTTTATTAGGTACTATGATTATACTTTAGGCAGAAATATAAATACTATGTCAGCTATCAAGATATTCATAAGCAACGCACCTCAAAAAACATGGATAAATGTAGTATGGTACATTTCCTTTCTTCCTTATGATGATGTGTTGGTGCTAAAATTGATGCTTGATTCTGAATGTTAGGTGAGGATGAAGAAGCATGAACAACGTATAAATGCTGTGGAAATGAGGTATTTGAGAGGAGAAAGAAATGTGTGTCTAGAATATATTGGTATACGGTGCGTGTAAGATTGAGAGGAATGTTACTAAGATAGTGGGAGTGAGTTAGTTGAGGTAGGTAGCAAATTTCAAATGGAAGGTTAATGAAACTAATATATGCGGGTGAATTTGAGGGTGAACGATTGCGTGGGCGCCCGAGGAATAAGTGTTTAGGTATGATTGATAGTTTGTTGTATGAATGAATGATTCCGAATGTGAAGAATAAACGAGCATGTTTGAATCGCACTATGAATGTGGTGTGCCACGATAAGAATGTTTGGAGGAGATTGATTGTTGGTTGAATGTATTTCAGGGTTTCCCACTGAGTGGGATATAGCGGAGTGCTACGTATGTATGTATGAAGAAGTATAAAAATCATAAAAAATCGAAACTTATATTACACCTGTTACACAAATGAGACATTTCATAAATTGACCGAGGTCGTGTCTTCGGGGGATATTTTTTGAAAAGTTTTTTTCTAATTTTATATTTCAAATAAAATTTAATATGTACCGTGACACTGACGTTTTTTTTTTTATCACTCATATGGTTTATTTTCCTTAAGACATAAATAACTATTTTCACGCTGCTGTTGTCGCTATACAAGTCTAAATTATTAAGGGCCGTTTTCACCAACTTCTGTTAAATCAACAGTTAACTAACAGTGAGTTATATTTATTCTACAGGTTATATTAGTTTGACATTTCACCAACGTCTTTTGAGTCTCGGTTAGTTCACCGGCGATTAGTCATGTTTTTTAAATTATCTATTCGTCACCAGATGGCTACCAAGCCAGTATGACAGTTTAGTGCCCTGTTTTATCGATATTTTGGCTTTGAGGAACAACTTAACAATTGCAAACCAGTCACATTTTGCAATTCGAATTTTAAAACAAAGTGTTTTCTTTTTAAATTAAATCAAAATGAATATCGTAAAAACAAGAAGAAACAAAGGAAGAAATTAAGAGAAGGAAGAATTATTCAATATTATCGAGAAATATATGCATATAGTAGAGAATAAAAAGATAAATTCTTTTCGGATTTGTTTGGTTAAATTCGAGGTTCTTATAATTCCAATATTTTTTTTTAGAAAATCCAAAGGGCATTTTAAAATCAATCATCAATTATTACAATCACACTGGCTGATAAACTCATCAGATCAGAAATTGTATTCATTACTGCTCAATAAACTTGAGTTGGATGACATTTTCGTAAAATAGGAGAGCACGTTTGTAACTTTCAAATATTTTATAACCTATGTTTACAACTTTTGTGTTTATAACCTGTACTCTTGGATTTATGTCAACATAATTCTATTTAAATTAATATAAATTCAATATTCTATAAAAATGTAAGAATTACTTACCAAATAAAGTAATTTTACAAAATAATGTAATAACATAACAGTAGAATAAATAATTAACCCATCAAAATAAGCTAGGTTATTTTAACTGTCGATTTAAACGTCGGTTAGCGTTAACCGAGGTTGGTGAAATGGAAATGTCGAATATATCCTCCGGTTAAATTAAACCTACAGAATAAAATACTTAACCGTGGTTGGTGAAAACGGCCCTAAGTCATTTAGGTAATCTTAGGTAAAAGATACTTCTTCGAAAGATATTGATAAGATTTACCTTTTTAATAGGATCATAATACTTTTTCATAAATCTGCACCTAAAGCTCTTCCACGGACCATAAAGAAAATATTTTTCATCGATATAATATTGAATGTGTAGTAATTAAAAACAATATTCAATTAATTGGTGACTAGATGTTTACACGGGCTAATAAATTAGTTACATTTTAATGTAAGTACGAATATATACGTATATGTTTTTCTTCAAGCGTATTATAAATATTAATATTTTGCTACTACATACAGGGTGTTGACCGCGACCCCGGAACATAGGACTTTAACATGTAAAATCATACTTTCGTAATTTCCTGCTTAACAAATTATATTAGACAAAAAAGTTTCAAATAAAGTTGAGAGATCATAAAATTCTACATCAGAATTACATTTACATGCCCTATAACGCCAGAAATTAAATATGAAAATATTAAAAATTAGCTCAAAAATCGTGTTAAACTTGGAAATGAAACAAAATTGTATTCAATTGGAAATGAAAATTGTATTTTTTATTAATTATTATTATAAATTGCATAATTGACTATTTTTTTTAGGAATTTTGTTTCATTTCCAAGGCTAACCCGATTTTTGAGCTAATTTTTAATATTTTCATATTTAATTTCTGGCGTTATGGGGCATGTAAATTTAATTCTGTTTATTGATTCTGATGTAGAATTTTATGATCTCTCATCTTTATTTGAACCTTTTTTGTCTAATATAATTTGTTAAGCAGGAAATTACGAAATTATGATTTTACATGTTAAAGTCCTATGTTCCGGGGTCGCGGTCAACACCCGGTATTATACGAAGTTAATCATTTTGTTACTAATAAAATCATATAAATATAATTGTACGGCCTACAATCAGGGCCGTAGCCAGGAGGGGGCCAGGGGGAGGGGCAGCACCCCCCTGTAATCTTTAGAGCCACCCCTAGTAGTAGCAGTACATAAATATAAATTAAACTTTAATTTCTAATTGTTGTAAAATTTGCAATTTTCTCATAATACATGATAAGGAGAGAGTAAAACATAATATAAATTAGCTTTCAGACCGTGTTCGTAATACAGCAAACCAATACATACTTCTGAGAAGTTTGTACAAATAAGGTAAAATTGATAAATTTAATTTCAGAGGTTGGATGATAAATTAACTTGGCTACAATATTCGAAAATTTTGGACTCACCATTTTGTTATGCATGTCGACAGTTCAATACTACGGGTCTACGGGTACAAAAGAAAATAAGTGTATGTCTATTGGAAATGAGCTTTTGATAAAGGTGAACAGGCTCCAAATACTGTCTATGTAATACTAGAGAATTAGCATTCGAATAAACGCGTACAAAAGAATTAAATTTAGATTTTTTTTGCAAAAATTGAAAGATGAAAAATAGAAAATTCCAATATTATCTGTTATATTACTTATAAACAGAAATTTTTTTGTATTAATTATATCATAAAAAAGTCAATTCAATTGCTCTTTTATTTACCCCCTGAATATTTTCGACGATATATTTATGTTCAGACAGAGCGACATATTTATGTTCACAAGTTCTTCATAGTAGGTCGGGAGTAAACTGAGTCAACTGACTGACTGACTCTGAGTCAACTAATTGAGTGACTGGACGACGGCTCCCGGTGATTCGCTCTTTTATATTGCTTTTCTTGTTTCGAGAAGTTTCTGGAATATTCCCTATTGTGACGCTAGCAGACTGGTTCAAACAAGTCACCGCTGCGTCTATTTTCAAATGGCGGCGTAAGCCGACAAGCTTCAACTTGTCGTTGCCGCGTTCCTTACAATACTATTATTTGACTCTTGTTAATTATTTATAAACGGCGCATAAAATATTATTATAATAAGAAGTTTCTTAATAAATAATATATTCAGATTCAGTACACTCTGATAATAGCTTACGTAATAATTTAGACGAATATAGCGACAATAGCAGTGTTATAAAAATTCATTATATTTCATTATAGCAAATTGGAGGTGGTACGAGTACATTTGCGCTAAAAAGAGATTCGAACACATATCGTACTATAATCTTGAATGGCATTCTTTGTAATATATCTTCCATAACAGATTAGAAAAGTACATACTCTACCAAGCTACTAGCATACGAGTATCATTATAAACGCATTATAAATTGAAATTGTAGGCGTGCAATTTTTTGCGCTCAGAGAAAACTGCACCGGTGTCTTGTCCAGCACCAGGTGTGTTCTAAGTTGTAGACTCGACCCACTTTAATATCGTATCGAACTTGCAATGAACACTGGAGTGCCACTGCCACTACGTACTCAGACCACCGGAGAAATTTATTTTTAAAAAACCATAAATGCATCGTTGGACGAAGAGGGAAAATGTCAAGAGATGGACGAAAGAGAAAGTGAACTGTATGATAATGATATTATGACAATAAACAACCCTTTTTTGGTAGTAAAATTTTATGTAATGGAAAGAATATTATTTATATTTGACTGTATTATAATCACATAAAAAATTGTTTAGCGGTAATAAAGTGGCGCTTTATGAACTAGCCCATAATGGTAAAGTATAAAGGCCTATTAAATAACAAAATAAGTTTCATTAATTTATAATTAAATATGGGCATCATTTTGAAAAATGGTAATATTAATTGCACAATTAAATGTATTATTTTGATGCTATTTGAATAATTTCTTGCACATTTTTTTCAAAACAATAATAATTAACGTATCAAGGGCATTATAAGGACAATAATGCGTGAGGTCAGTAGTGTGCTGCCGAGAGCTTCTTGCCCGAGGTGTGTAAGTTATTGTCCGTACAACGCCCGTGGTGCGTTCAACGTGTAATATCCGACCCGATATATTGTTTTAAAGAAGATTTTTTATCGTTTTTTGTCCTATCATTGTGTTTTGTTAGAGAGATTAATCTATTTGCTTGCAAACACTGCAACTAGGGAACGCGGAATACTTATTTGTTTATAATACAAATTTGCTTATTTCAATATTTCTATCTGCCAATAGAAGTCAGTATTTATTTCCATCTGCCAATAGAAATCAGTGTTTGTGTATTATGTGCCTAACAGCAAACGTCAAATTTATAACACAGGCTAGGGCTGTTATTTGATATATAACAGTCCTGATATCATGGCTATTATGATAACAATAATGTAACCATCGGACATTAATAATAATTATTTTCTTTACAAGTAGGCAAAGTAAGGAAATACCCACGAGAGAAATTTTAGCACACGAAGCCGAAGGCTGAGTGTGATAATTATATCGAGTGGGTAATTCCATTTTGCCCACGTGTGAAGTATAATGTTTTTCTAACACCTCTTAATAAATGAAAAATTTATTAAAGTAATATTATTTGACAGTGACATATGCTTTAAATTTTTAATTTAAAATGTCAATCGAAGTAGTTACCAAGGTGTTGTGTGTTATTATTATTGTTATAAATAAAAAAATACTCACTAGTGGATTTTCTCAAAATTATACCCACTAGTGGGTAATCTGTTACATTCCTTGTTTAAAATCACCATAGTTATAGAGCATTTATTAAACTTTCAAACTATCTAAACTCAGAATTTTTTTCTATAACCAAGGAAATGGATTTATAAGATGATTACATTACATTAACAAGGGAGTTAATAATACTTGACACAACCGGGCCATAATGTATTCTACACAGGGTGTTTCCTATTAACAACTAGCGCTTTTCTCGGCAAACTATTGATTTTAGAAAAAAAGTTAGGTACAAAAAATGACCAGACAAAAGGACTCCATTTAAAAAAATAACAAATAGAAAATACAACCAGTGATTCTCAAACGTTGTAATAAAATTATTATTTTTTAAATAGTAACTTTATAAATTATTATTAGTTCAGTATAGATTTTTTTCTTTTACAGCGATATAAATATGATATAGGGTTTTATAACAATTATTTCGAGAAAAATTATATTAAAAATCAGAAATAATTGTGCATTATTGAAGTATGCTATGCAATAAACAAATACAAACAATTGATAATTTCTTAGTAAAACACGTTACTTTACATATAAGATTAGTTATTTGTCAAACTAGAGAGGAAGGCGCTTCTTTTTCCCACTCGAGCGCAACATGTTTCTAAACCCGCCATAGTTATAGAGCATTTATTGAGAGGTGTGGGATAAAAATAAATAATAAATAACTTGGTAACCAAATAATAGCAAAGAAAGCACACTTGGAATAGCATATTCTACAAGTAATGGAATGGCACATATTCCACGCGAGCAAAAAGTTTGTAGTCCGAGCCGGAAGCGAGGGCTACGGTTTGCGAGTGTGGGATATGCCATTTCGTTACACGTTGTAGACTATACTTTCTATAACAAAATTTTGAAAATATACAAAAAATACAAGTATAAAACTGTTGTAAACGTCAAACTCAAATAAATCAAATTAAACAAACAGACGTAACCATAGTAACTGAATCAAGGTACTTCATATATCGGGCTGATATGCGGCTCTGATTCGTCGAAAATATTCCATACGCAGCGTATGGAATGTTAATGATTCCATAACAATTTTTAGTTGTGGAATGTTTAGTTTCCAAAACAATGTTATAGAAAATATTTTTTTCCTGTCAACGGCATTATGCCAAATATAAATAACATTCTAGGTTTAAGAAAAATAATCTGCAATGCAGTTAAACAACAAATATTGTATGTAGCCCCAGCACGTACATAATCGAGTTCTATTGACTCACCCTTTTATGTGCCTCATTACATACCTGTTACATAAATATATATTATGGAATTATTTAAGATTCATATTCAAATCTAGGATCACATTTCTTATTTCCATGAATTCTTGTGTTTTCGCCATAAATTTTTTCTAAGCATTATTGCGCAACCAAGCATAAAGTCTTCAAGCGAAACAGGTAACCGAGTATTAACATTTCTAGTTAAAGTATTTTTAGTATTTATTTCATTATAAACTATAGATTTTGTATTGATATTGATACATATATTGTATTTATAATGACTACCATTTTAACTCCTGAGTAAAATAAACAATATAATTATTTTAATAAAATTGGTATACTTTTATGACGTTCGAAAAAAATATTCTGTCAATAGCCTTGAATCACTATATCTCCCTAGGGAGTACTCGGTAAATAATGAAGCACATTTAGTAACAATTTCTATAAGAATAAAGTTAACTTTCTTTATCGGTTATATATAATAATTATTTGTTTAACTAGGTACTATAATACTAGATTTACTGTAGACGTTGCCTCGTTCATGAATGTTCACGAAGCTAAATAATCTGTGGTTGGTGCCGAGTTGAACACACTTTTTAATACATATTTTGAAATCATTTGAGAATTAATATAAATAAATATATCATCACGCCTTTTACCCATAACGGGTGTGGCACTTTGCTTACGCAGATCTCGGTAAGTGATATATTTTTTTCGTATGAAGTGCGGTTTCCAGCCGTCAACCGCAGTCGTTCGTATAGTTCTCGAGATCCCAATAGTACGACAGGTGCAAGAGACATTCTATAGATATATTTCATGTTAAGCTGGAGCATTTTTTTAACACGTGCACGGTTATTGATGCTTTACCGATCTATTTTTATGGCCCATCTTAAAAAATAGGTCGGTAAAGCATCAATGACTTTGGACTTGTTACAAAATAGTTATTTGTATCACAAGGTTGGAAACTGCTATTTTGAGAGTGCGAGTTTATTTTGATAGGACGAGCCGTAGGCGAGTCCTACAAATACGAGCACTCGCAAAATAGTTCCCAACCGAGGGATACACAAGATTTTTCGCGCCAACATTTATGTAAATTTAATAAATAAATTTAATTTATTACTCATTTTCTTAAAGACAGGGAATTTTTTTATGTTGCTAAGTTCACAATATTTTAATGTCAATTCTGTTTATTTTCCAATATCATAACCAAAAATATCTACATATTTTTATTTAGATTTTACACTGCAAATTCAATTATAATTACTTACAAATATGTTTAAAATCCATAAATATTGTTTTCTTGTATTGCAAATACTCAGTTGTAGATATATTGCCATAATATTTTTATGTCAATGTAATACTTTGACATTTCTAACGTCAGAAGTTAGCTAAAATTAGTGAAGTGATGCCAACATATAACCATAAAAAGTTAGCAATTTTTGTCGAACTAGTACGACAAACATGATTTCCGACCGCTTTTAGAGATATGTAATTGTATTAATGTCGGACGGCGGCGCGAAAAAAATATCGTTTATATCACGAGCGGTACGCGATTCCAAATTCGTGTAAAGTTATCAATACTCGTTTGTAATCGCGGACATAGCGGCCCTTGACGCATAATGTACCAATATTAAAATTATGTTTATTATATTATTTATATTGTAATGTTTTTAAGGATACATGTAATTGGTATATAAAATATAGATCTGCTTTACTTGTAGACAATAGTAAAATATCCTGCATCACTAACCTGGGCGGTGAGCATAAGGCAAGCAACGACTCCCAGACTCCACCAGTCGGCAGCGTGTCCATAGGACTGCAGGGTAACCACCTCTGGAGCTGCAACAAGACAGAATACACTGTACACAACTTACCTGCTTCACCTCACCAACAAACACCGCCAGCTCTATAGGTATCACAGGTCATTCACTTTCATTAGGTATAGAAAACGCGACCAAATGAAGAGGTACTTATACACAAGAGAATGGGACAGCAGATTGTACATATAGTCCTAAAATATATGTACAGCGAAGGAAGAATAAAGGACATACAAAAATAGACAGTGTGTAAAGGAAAAATTGTACAATAATTTTATATGAAAGACATTGTGTGATTTGTGGAGGGGAACTCAAACATATAGAGGGTTTGGATCAGAGTAAAATCTCGAAAAACCAAAATCCCAACAGACCACCATCACGACAAAATAAACTGGTATGCATACCTAGGTGCATACTAAATGATTTCATTATGCACTGTACCAGAATCGTCTAATTTTTGTTTGGGCCACCACTGGAATCTCAATAACTAACAAAAGTAAAATTTCAAAAGTTGCCAAATAAATAAGCATTTAATTATTTCAGTGATGATTATGTTTGGTTTTATAATTGCTAAACTCACTAAATATGGACGAAAATGAAATTTTATATCATACTTGTTACCTATGTTACATTTTTCGGACTATTTATCGTACTTTAAGGTCCTCGCAAGTAATTTCGACCTCGGCTAACGCCTCGGCCGTAAACAACTTGCTAGTACCTTCAAGTTTCACTTTTCGTTCTAGATATATAAATAACTATTAGCGGTTTTATTTAATTAATTTAGTTCGTAAATGGTGTCATATAGAAAATATAAATGGTACCATGGTAGCAAATCTTTTTATTCTGGTTAAGTATTTTTTTGTTCTACGATATACTGAATCGTAAACAACTATTATTGAGCTTTGTTTTTAGTGGTAAAAAATCTTTATATACTGAGCCCATACTATATTACATACCGAGGTGGAAAGAGTTTTATTGAAGCCGAAGGCTAAGATAGCTAAACCAAGGGGCAAAACCCGAGGTTAGGGATTAATAGTTAAATAAATTAAAATGATTTATCCTAGATCAAAAAACGTGAAGCAGAAAGGAAATAATAAATGGCAGTATATATTTTCTTTAAGGTGTTTTAGTGAGTTCTTGTTCATAAATAGCATTTTTCTTCATTATTTTATTGTAATTTATACATTTATATTGTTGACATCTATTTTTTTTTTTTTTTCTGAATTTTTTAATTTTAGGTTTCACGTATATGTATTATTTTTATGTATTATAATAACATATAATTATTAATTGAATTATGAACGAGCCCTTTCATAACTCGTCTTCGTCACTGGTTATGTAGAATATTGAAATTGTATCTATAGCATTTTATCATGTTGGTCTGTTTGGATTTTAAAGTTTATTAAGATTTTATAATCTTGCATAATTCTTGACGGCGGAAATTTATTTAAATTAAAATATGTAGAGAATAAAAGAGTTAAACCAAAAGAAACACCAGCCCAGAATTTCATGCAAATTCGTATTCGTGCAATTTTTAAATTGATATTTTTCTAATTTACCAAAAATGCATAAGCAACCAAAAAAAAAATTAAATCCTTTTTTAAACGCTTAAAAAAAGTATTTTCTATCCATAATTTGAAGGGAAACCCACACGTAAACTATAAAAGGAAGTGACACGAACGTTTTGTAGAGATAGAAAACACTAAATGACTTGTACTATCTACAGCGTGTCAACAATGTTCACTACAAAAACGTGTTTATAATTGCAAGCTATTGCACTTTGGTAAAAGAAATTATTTTCTCAAATCTACAAAACAAAATACATATCCATTATGTTTTCCAAAAAAATATTAAAAAATAAAATAAATATAGCCGCCCCACAAATCATTTAACCCATTTCTAATTTGAGCGTAGAATACTTTGTTAACCCTACACTTAAGATCAGATTTACAGTTCTATCTTTTCAAATCTCTAAATTTTACATTAAATTATACGTGCAACTGTAATTCCACCACGATTTTTACACCATTATTATTATATAAAAAAAAAACTAATATCATTCCTCGTTTATTAATTATACAACATACATGCCCGGTTGCACCAGTTAGTTAAATTTTAAACTTGGTTTAAATAAATAAAAGCAAATCGAAGTTATATGTCATATGGAGTAAAAGACATTGATGTCAAAAATTAGATACGCTTTTATTTATTTAAACAAAGTTTAAAATTTAACTAACGTTGGTGCAACCGGGCAACAGACATACATATCATTGCACGCACACGGACATCACTGAAGAAATGATCAAATCGGATTCATGGGACCTCAAAATATCTGTTGTTATACTACATATAATAAAATAAAAATGAATACAGACCGAAATAATTTGTGCGAGATTTTTAATTGATAAATTCGTAAAAACATAAATGTACGATCTGACTTGTTAAGTTTTGCTTTGTTCAAATTTTTGAACAGATAGACCTGTAAATCTGATCGTGAGTGTCCATTAATATTTTCAAAAACATGTAAAAACCTGTAGTTGTTCTGACAGGAGTACAGCCTTTGTGGATTTTGTGTGAAATGTATTGTTACTCTTGTTAAACGTAATAGCGGCATCTTATTAGTAAAAATGTCAGTTGGGGTCGAAATTGGTTTAAATAAAAGAAAATCTAGTCCAGTTTGTCTTTTCAACACTCCAAATTTATTATCATATATTATAAAATAAATTATAATTTCTTAATTCTCATAGACAAATTGTAATCACAACATTAAGTGGTACTTTCTCACATAAAAGTATCTTGTTTATTCACGAAATAGACTATCTCTATGTACTAATATACAATATTAACATTCAGGTTCGTTTAAATAACAATCTTAAAATATTTGTTTCAAATTTCTCGTGCTTATTACAAAATTACATCTATTATAATTTGTTAGGTTATGTTCTGTGCTACATATCGATCCCTTTTTTCCTCACTAAGTACTACAATTTATATTGCAAATTTTACTGTATATACAATAGATCTATTCGCATTCTTATAAGCTTAAAAAAACATACGCGAAATCGCAAACACATCTTGTTGCACTGTGCGGAAATTTTTACAAAAGATTTTTATTGTTCATTTATTCTTAGTAGCGAGTGTAAAATAATAATAATATAATATATGTAGGTACTGCACATTTTCACTCAATACTAATCTTTGAACAATACTTTTATTTTTAATATTATTTATTATTATGACTATGAAAGTATTTACCTAAATCTGTACACATGATTTTGGTCTCTTGAAAACTACTTGAAACTTACTTGTAAATAGTTCACTACCCTTACAGCTGACAGAATAGTTATGTTAGATTCTTGAATGATGTTTTGTAGGACACCCACAGTTTGCAATTTGAATCATAGTAACTAGGAGTTTTTGAATT
The DNA here is from genome assembly GCA_963942605.1 of Poecilus cupreus. Classification (NCBI taxonomy): domain Eukaryota; kingdom Metazoa; phylum Arthropoda; class Insecta; order Coleoptera; family Carabidae; genus Poecilus; species Poecilus cupreus. The sequence goes on from OZ012722.1 coordinate 4,766,811, forward strand.
TTAATTAAATATGCGTTCATAACGGAGATAATCTGAACTACAAGAGTGTAATGTGCTTGCTTGCAGTTTTATAAATGATTTCGAGTAATTTTCAATTACTTTTATAGTAGATTATGTTTAGTAGAACGAAATAATATTAAGCACAAATAAACGTCAGATAATACCGAACATTCATTATCAATTTTCATTCATTCTTCTAAAAATCATGTTTTTAAAAAAACACAATCGTCTGTGGTTCCTACAAAGACATTTGTTTTGTAAATAAACATAACTTTTCTGACAGATGATTAATTTTCCTTCCCTTAATTTTTAAAGGTATTTTCAAGAAAACAGACATTTTTTGATAGATTTAGGGGCACACTTTTGTAGTCTATAAATACGGCATTTGAATAAAACGTTTTATAAAAAATCGTATATAACTTGATACAACAACTATCTAATGTCCTAATGAATAAATTTACGAAATTATTTCCAACAAAAAAATATAAAATACTAGGATAGAATGATTTGATAGTATAGAACTATATAAAGTCTAACAACAAAATTTAAAATAAATATGAGAGCTGCAAAAGCATGGTAAATAAAAAAGTATATACATGAATATTTATAAAATTTAGTTATTCCTAATCTAACACTAATAACGTATATTTTATTAATTACTATCACGTTTCATTTTATTCAAAAGCCACAGAATCGCTAAAAGTAATCCAAATATAAATAAACTTCGTCCTAAAAATCAAAGTATCAATGCAACAGATAGCATATATCTAGCATTCACTCATTCGAAACACTAAATCACTGGACGAAATGACTAAATTACAGTATAATAATAACAAATACAGGTATATCATGTCGTTAGTAAGATATCACGTCCATTTTGTAAACCTTTAGATCTTTAGAACATCGCAGCTACAAATTAATGGATAAGAAATTGGTGTTAAGACAGTCATGAAACATTTATAGATAATATTGCATCCAACGGCAGTAAAAAGAGCGTTATCGTACACATAAAACTGCGGATTTCTTCACCAATGCGTTAAAATCTCGAAATGTCGCTAACTACAACGAAATTGGTTTCCTTGCATTCTAGCGCACTAGACTTATATAAATATTTTTATTACTACTTGTTCACTACTTTTCACATTTTCAATCATAATAAATTACAAACATGGTATTAATTCGGTATTTACAGGGTTCATTTTGTTTTTGTGACTTTTACTTTCAATTCAGTGTAACCAAGGATAATGTCATCCGACATATTTCAAGATTTATTTCGTTATAAAACAAGTACTAAATTTTTCTTTTTCTATTTTATGTCTATAACAAAGCTATTACAGCACCCAAAAGAGATCGTTAATAGCACATTCGAGTGTTGTAATAGTGCAGTACTATTTATATTTTTAAGGTTGGTGACTCTGCTGAAATATCAAGTTAAAAATTGTGTATTAAAGAACGAGTTTTACAAGACATGTTTTTGAGTTCTTTATATTACTTTTTACATTTTGCGTCTTTTATATACTAAAAAAATTTTTAAAAAAAATTGTTTTACTAAACCAAGATGATTTAGGGAAATTTGTATGTGTAATTTTGTGAGTTGGTAAAAATTGATTGACATTTATTCAATTTTTTGCAAGTTCATATCCATTTTTATTTATGAAAAATTTTTTGAGATTATTTTTTTACATTTCCTAAACCCAATGAAATATGTCATTGTTTATTACATGTCTTCATTTTAACCAATTATTATAGTGAAAAAACTGCTTCATACAAGAGTTTTCCTTTTAATTTACCATTTTGATTAAATTTCATTGGTTAATACTTCCCACGTTACGTCATCCATTGTCACAGATACAATTTGTTTTAAGAAACGCCAAAAAAATAGCCCTACAAAATATCACTGGAGCATTATAATTATTCAGGAAAATATTTTATTTCATCACCCTGTTATCATTTAGCAATTTCATTCGATAAACTGATATTCAGCCAATTTATCATGTCATCTAGTACCAACTTTCTGAAACAAAAACTTGTGCATCGAAAAGAGTCTTAATTTGGATACGAAATTGGGTTTCGTAATGACTTCATTGTGAACGCAAAATATAAAAAAAAATACACAAAAAAAAAACATACAAAAGCAATAAACGGTCGTTTGTATAAATCTTGCAAGAAAGAATATAAAGGAGAGAGCGTTAGCAAACAATAGTGAAGCCGCTCTCCCCACTGCAATTAGAACCGCTGTTATCGTATTGTTATAGCAATCACCGAAAATTCCCCCTTCAACCAGAACTATGGCTTGCATGCGTCTGTCCTCACCAGGTTACATTCCCCTCGATACTAATATAAGTTTATGCTCTCTCCTTTATCTTCTTTTCTCCAAGTTATAAATCGTGTACACCATGGTGACCACTGAAATATAATAATTCTGGAATGCTCACTTGTACGTTTTTATGAAAGAGATAAAATGAGCTTTATATAGATAGATGTCGTTGGTTACCCGTAAAAACATGTTGCACAGTCTTGTCTAAAAGTGATAAATAATATTTAACAGTGTATTGTTTAATTATTTGAAAATTTGTTTAAATTCCCATACATAAGAGTTAATTGAACTCATGTCTATTATTGTATTATTTAATTTTTATATTAAGCATTTTATTTTAAAATTATTGAATGTTTATTTCTTTATATTTTCTATCAACTTGCTAAGCGAACTAAGCGTTGCAGAATTACTATATTTCAGTGATGGTGACGCATTGCGCATGCAAAAGGAAAAAAGTGTTAGCCAATAATATCGTTCGCAAAAATTCAGCGGGCCGCGCGGGAAATTTAAATATGCGCCAAAATTACTTCAACATGTTTTTCTAACGGTCAGGTAAGTCATAAATTTTTTCCTGAGCTGTATTATTAAAAAAAGTATCATAAACAAATAAAGGACGTTATGTTTCGTAAACTTCCCGGTACCATAAATAAAGTTTAGCAAACGTACTGATTGATTTGCAGTTCGCAGCTTTCGAAATTCGTCACCTATGGTCTACGCTCATTTTTACTTTAAGTTGTCAATTTCAAATTCAAACAATTGAATTTTCAAACGTCTCATCACCGACTAACACAAAATTTCCTAAATTTTAACAACAGTTTTTTTTATTTAAAACGAGCAAAAAAGGTGTAAAATAGAAAACAGTAAAAAAAGTCATTTCATAAAATGAGAATTATGAAAATCGTTCATTCTAAAAATTGAGGAATAATAATTTGCTTACAGTGTACGATCATAATTCGACTACAGCGCTCTAAGTGGCAATCTCCTTGGTTCCTGTTCGTAAATTGCTTTACAGAAAAATGTTGGTTCAATGTCTTTTACTCAAAACATCTTTCTCGAAAATAAATAATAAATGTTCAACGTATGTTATTGACATATGTATTTAAATTTAATTACAGTTTCCAAACTTAATCGGTGTTGATAATAGTAAATCTTACGTGATGAAATTTTGGTTGTTTCAAGTTCAATGTCATTTCTATTCTTCAACCTTGGCTTTACAATAACCTCTCGTATTTTTGTTGTTTTAAGTACGAATGAAAATGTGAATAAATAACGAACAAGTACATTTATTTGATTATAATTTATGCGAATTTACAAAGATAACGTCTCTTTCATAATCTTCCTCATGGTGGTCCCCACCGAGGTATTCGAGGGTCCGTTTGCGCTGTACTTAAATTTAAATAAATAAGGCTGCACATCTTGATATGACGTATCAAAAATTAACTCTAATTCTGACTGCCCGGGCATTTTAGGGACGTAATCGTGCCGATTCATCACTTCGGTAATGTACAAAATTTTATCTGTTAACATTTCGCCGACCTTCTCGCGACAAATTTGCCGCTCATCCTCGCTGTTCAAGTTGATTAACTCTAACCTAACTGTCCACACTTCCCACGGGATGCATTCTGGAGGGAAGGGCCACCGGGAGCGTTTTTTCTGGAAGAATTCCAGACTAATCTGCCCGGTTCCACATCCGTCGTTCCCGCGTAATAACTCAGAGAACCCGGAGATTTCTCGTTTGACTGTGCGATCTAAATGATTCGATGTGCAACACACGTAAGTGAAATCTATAAAGTCGCAATCGACGTCAGTGTAGCCAACTGTACCGACGGAGTAACTTCCCTCGGCGTTATAAAGAAATTTTCCTAGGGATCGATGAAACAACACAGTGTGGAAAATACTCGCTACGGCTTCGTCAACCTGCCGGCCTTCAATTGTTAGTTCGAATATTTGCGAACGGGCGTTCATGATTAGGTTTTACAATTCCGATCGTCAAAATTCTACCATATCAAGTAACCGTAATAATAATAGTAAGTAAGATCTACACATAACAAGAGAAGCTTAAATTTAACTTATTAAGATCACAGATAAAACCTGAGTGCACTTGAATGTTAGTCCACTAGAATATGAAGAGTTTTGTAGAAACAGGACGCATACCCATGTATCTCAGAGTCCCGCAAACGGTTTTCGTTCTTTCACCGTAGGGCAGCCACTTCGACAGCCCGAAATCTACCAGCTGAATGTGACCCGTTGAATCCAGAAGAATGTTCTCTGGTTTCAAGTCACGGTAGATTATCCCAGCGTTGTGGAGGAAATCTGGAATTTTTCAACATTTTCCGATTTTTGTGTTAATTGTTAATTGTTAGAGATACGCACCTAACGCCAACGCAATTTCAGCGACGTAGATTTGAACTAGAACAAGCGGAAGTACTCCGTATTGTTCTAAAAGTTTATATAGTTCCCCGCCTTCGACAAACTCAGAAACTAGAAAGAAAATAATTTTTAGAAAGATGAAATACATTAATTAATCTATTTTAGGCCACAGTTAATTCAATAACACTATAAATAACTATGGCTAGTACCACGAACTCTATTTTTGGGTATACTAAGAGAAGTGTTTTAGCGATGTCTAATGTTCTAATAGTATATTGTATTATTACGATTAATAGTGCTATTCTGTAATTTTATGTAACGTTACAGATCTGTATATCTGTACAAAATCATATCATTTTTGTTAACAAATCAGTTATTTTAAATTGATAATAAAAAATGATGCGATTTTGTTTAGATTTAAAGATGTGTAGAGTTACAGAAAGTTACAGAATAGTACCATAAATGTGATAGTTTATGTGCTGAACATAAGTTTGAATTACATGCGAAGCACCCAAAGTCACATATACTCTGAATAACACATGATATTTTTACCTCCCGCCTACCTCTAGGTAAGGGAGGTATTGTTTTTGGTCAGAAAATTGGGTAGTGAGTTTTCAATGAATAAGCACGTTTTAGGGTCCCTACAATACGATTTTACTATTTTCGCGATGATGTCTGTATGTATGTATGTATGTATGTATGTATGTATGTATGTATGTATGTATGTATGTATGTATGTATGTATGTATGTATGTATGTGTGTGTGTGTGTAGTCTGTGGCAATTTTTTCGTCTCGCATAACTCAAATACTATAATACCAAAAAATACAATTTTTTGAATTATTGCTTCTTATATTTAAATGAAGAGCTGATTAGATTTTGGATAAAATTGGTCGACCGGAAGTAGCAGTTTACTTGAAGCCCTTAACAGTTTTTCGTGAAAAACACGGTTAAATTTCCTTTTTCAACAATTTATGTTATTTTGAAAGTTGAAGAATATTTAATTCTACATTTGTTTTGATTACACTAATTTTAATAATTTTCATTAGATTTAGAGAAAATAAAATATAAAGAAATTAGATTTCACAAATCTTGCATTCCTAGTACACCATGGAAAATTTTCAATTTTTTACGAAATGTGACATATGTCATTGTGATTGTGAAGCTGTTTTCTTAGTGAAATATATGTCAAAAAATTAAATAAATATACGAAAGAAAATTAAAATTCTCAAATATAAATAGAAAATAAACAAATAAGAAGGTATGTTTCTGTATCATCAAATACTATTTTGTACCGTTTAAGAGTAGTATTGGGCGGGAGGTTATGTGCTGGCCACATCAGATTTTTTCTTGAAACATAGAAAAAAAGAATTATAAATCATTAAAAAATTCCTAAAACCTCAAAAAATATTCTATAGTTGTATCCCCAGTGCTAAGAATTTAATCTATTAAATTTGACATGTCTGGATTATGCAATAGTTTTTGCTTAAAAAGTGTTCGAATACATAATAATTTGAAATAAACCCGAGACCGCAGATCGAGGGATTTTATCTTAAATTATTATGTACGATATCAAAAGCAAAATTTACTACATACTAAATGAGACATTCTGATTGGTCAAATTTGTAATTAGTGAAATAATCTGCCATAAAATATGCTGTTTTGTTATTTTTGTTTATTTGTTTCATTTTTGCCTCTCAAATTATTGAATTACAATTTAACTATTTTTCATAATATTTTATTTTGTCCGCCGCCGGAGTAGAAGTGTTGCCAATGAAACACTTTTACGCCAGCTGCGGCAATATTGAACTTCTGCTTGTTAAATATAAATACATAACAACGTACTTTTATGACGTGTGAAGAAATAGTATATTGTGTTATTAGGAGTAAATGTGATAATTTCTCTGCTGAGCATGTAAGTTTGAACGATGAGCGAAGCGAATCGGACAATTACATGCGAACCACCCAGTCACATTTACCCCGACTAACACATGCTATTTTTTCTTCAAACATATAAAATAGAATTATAAATCATTAAAAATGCTCAAAATTCAAAAAATATTCTGTCTTATCTAGCATTTCTAGTTGCCTTAAAATATGCTGTTTTGTTATTTTTGTTTATTTGTTTCATTTTTAACTGTCAAATTATTGAAACATTACAACTTAACTATTTTTCATGATATTTTACCGGAGTAGAAGCGTTACCAGGGAGACACAATTAAGCCAGCGGCGAAGTTGAACTTCTGCTTGTTGAATACAAATACGTAACACAACGTTTGAAGAAAAAAATTATTTTATAAAGCTTCGAATAAATATACAAAGAAATATATTATCTACCACTTTCATTAGAAGCTGTATTTTTATAAAATAATTGTAGAACATTATAAAGCGCTGAAACACCTCATAGAATACTCAAAAACAGAGCTCGTGGTACCAGCCTATGTGGATGTGTTACGTATCGGAGTGTAGGGTGTACTATCATGAGGACGATTCCCACCGCCGATAATAAATATAAACATATCACCACGCCTTTTACCCATTTTGGCTGTGGCACTCTGCTTTTGCAGAACTCGGTGATATATTTTTGCGCTAGAAGTGTGGTTATCAGTCGTCAAGAAATTCGTAGAAGGGAAACCACAGAGGTAAAGTTGAAATGGAAATTGTTTTTGATAACAAATATCACTACATAAAAATTACTAACACCTTTCTAAAGCCCGTTTTATATTAAGAAACAATTGCGTGCAACTGTTGCTTGAAATTGTATCTTGCAAATAAAACCCTGCAATTTTTGTATAGTATTGCATTGTGGCATAATTTGCAGCAACAAGTGCTTTATTGGGAATCATATATCAGACGTCAGGTGTACAAAGTTTAATGTGTAATATGCTTGGAGAAAAGAAGATAAAGGAGAGAGCATAAGCTTATATTAGCGGCAAGGGGAATGTATCCTGGCGAGGGCAGACGCATGCAAGCCTTGGTTCTGGTTGGAGTGGGGATTTGCGCGGTACAACGTTTAGAAAAAACAGTACGGCTGCCAAATGCTGATAGTTGCTACAACAACACGATAACAGCGGTTCTAATTGCATTGAGGGAAGCGGCTTAACTATCGCTTGCTAACGCTCTCTCCCTTATATTCTTTCCCCCAAGGTAATATGTATAGTTTCTTAATTACTATAATTTCGTATGTATTCATTTATTGTAAGTACGTCACTATGACATTTCGAACAACTTTGTACCTAAAAGCATTTAAAAAAAAGAACAGCTACGTTGCTCGTATGTATGATTAAATCTACAGGAATAAAAGGTGATAAACCAATTCGCAAAAAACATCGCTGGTGGCTGTTGACCAAACACGTAGTAGTTTATAATCTGCCAGCAGCTTAGATCATAGAGCAGAGAACTAGATGTAAGGAACTGGGAACGCTTGGGATTGAAAGAGACAGAAAATTTGGTAAGAATAAGCTACTGCGCAAACTCCAGAACTCTCGCGCCAATGGCTGACGCGAAACATCTGGATTCTGTGATTTCTGTTTATTCAGTTTCGTATCTTTGAAAATAGGGTAGCATGAAGCTTGAAAAATAAAATGTTCTTATTTGAACAGAAGTACGGTTTTTAAAAATGAGTTTAGAATAACTTTTCATTCTATTTATTTTTCCATCATGTATGTATGCTCTTTTTAAAGAAATTCGTGCCGATTTCTAGGCTCTTTCATAGCGCTTGCGCGTTACCTTATTCTTACCAAATTGTTTTTCCTTTTCTTTCTTATGTTGTACTTTATATCTTATTCTTACCAAATTGTTTTTCCTTTTCTTTCTTATGTTGTACTTTATATCTTTCTCACCTTATCCTAAACGTTCCTTCAAATAGCATATAGCTCCTTATATCTACTTCTTTGCTCTATCTAAGGCCAACAGTCAAACTGTTGGTACCAATAAAAAGTAACTAGAAATTACCAAATCTGGTGAAATGTTGAAAGTTGCATGCAACAAAATCACAAGTTCTAATTTCCGCAACATGTCAGCAATACAAATTTCATGCAATTTTTGTATTACACTATGCGATTTGTTGCCTGGAACTGTTGCAAGCAACAGTTACCCGCAATAATTGTTTCGTAATGTAAAACGGACTTAAGGAACATAATTTGATTTCACGTGCAGAAATATATTAGTTTAAAGCATAGAGCCACGGCCAACATGGTATTAGCAATGTGATAAATAAATATATTACGCCATTTAATCGTTTCTGTGCTGATCGTGTGCTTAAAGCACATTTACAAATAAGACATACTTTAAGTGCGATTATAAGCAGTCAAATGACGCCCCCAAAGATATTAGTGGTACGGAAGTCACAGGAGTAATTTTTATGTAGTTCAACTTTGTTTGGGAATTAAAGCATGATACTTTATACTTTATGCTCGACTGAGTGTATTTATGATGTATGGTTCTGAATGTAAGAAGCATGAACGACATATAACTGCTGTGAAAATAAGGTATTTGAGAGAAGTATGTGGGTATACGATACGTGATCATGTTCGAAATTCGTTGATGTATGGTGAGTGTGAGGTAGAGAAGAATGTTGTTAAAAAGTGGGAGAGAGTCAGTTTAAGTGGTTTGGCCATCTCGAGCGGATGTCAAATGAAAAGTTGGTGAAACTAATATATGCAATTGAGATTACGTGAACAATAATTCCGAGTGTGAAGAATAGATGAACATGTATGAATATGGATAATGATATACCGGGATAAGAATGTTTGCAGGAGATTGATTGTGTTTCATAGTTCCTGGATTAGTCCATTGTTTGGAATATAGCGGGATGATGAATGTATAAAAATTTGGCCGGGAATTAAAAAACGCGATGATATTTTATTTATTTTAAAATTATATATTTATAAGTAAATAATAAGCAGTTAAATTTTGAATCAAATTATAGAAAAAAAAAACGCCAGGATTTGACTATGACTATGAGCACACCACTTGACTATAGTCCATTTCCATTTACGAAAGAATTTGGAACTTAAAAGACGCCGGTTTTTAGACAACATTTCAAATGGCGCAAAAATGTAAATTGCCATTTATTTCGAAAAAATAAAAAACAAACGGATGCCCTTTCGCACGCTTCTTTGTTTGAGATATAATTTTTGAAGAACCTATTGTATCGTCAGTATTTTAACAACTAAATATTGAACTCTCTAACGAATCGACTGACTACGCTGATCAAATAACTGCGGATTTTGTACTGTGTGAATTCAGCTTGAAAATTATCCCATCCGATCAACAGAATGACAGAATGGCTCTGTTTTCGATTTAATTCAAAATTCTCATGTCGTTAACGTGAATAAACTACAGTTCCCAAATCGTCCAGAGTTCAAATCCGACAAAAACATAATTGTTTTCTTTGAAAAGTAATGCAGAATTTAGTAAATTTCATCAATTACGTTCCAAATAATACAACTGTGGGTGTTTATTTCGTCACCAACTAAATGATTGTTGGCGGCAACTTATGTCGCTTCCCACAGATGTTAATTGACAAATCAAACTTACGAATCATCATTGACACTTATGACATAAGAGTTGACTTACAACTCAGTTAGCAAAGCTAGCACAGAAAAGAAAAAATATTTCAGGGCCTTATTTTAATTTCTAACAAACTTGTTTGAAAATTGTGTATAAAGAATTATTGGTTGTAATGAAAAAAATAATTTATGACAATCCTGTAATTTAAGGATATTTGTGGAGCGGATTAAGTCAAACAGGGCCGAAAGGAAAATGGTTGGAATGTACTTTTTATAATTGTACTATAATAACACATAACTGCATAAAATATCAACAAAAGTATGATTTTCTTGCAAGAAATATTAAACATGACGTATATAATCCCTATACAATCACAAAATAAATCAAAAACACCCACATATTATTGAGAAGTTCACAATTCATGACCTTTTGTTAAGTGACATTTAGTGTATTTGAGGTTAGACTCACGTAAACAATTTAAATTATCATATCAGTACGAGTAATTGTGACTATTAAAAGTATTGTAAACTACTGACTCACCTATGTAGAGTCGTTTTCTAGTCTGCCAATGAAAAGGGCAATTTACAATGAATGGATGATGTCCACAAACCCTTTGTATTTGCACTTCGTCCTTAACTTGCTGAACGGAATTTTCCTTTATAATCTAAAAATAACACACGTCAAAAATGATACGTAACAGACATATTTTTATTTTAACTCACCTGCGATTTGGATAGAACTTTCAACGCAAATAATTCATCTGTTGACTTCTCTTTCACTTTGTACACTTTACCAAATGCACCATTAGATATAAAGTCGATGATTTCAAAATTGTTTTCGTAAAACTTTGGATTTAATGGAAAATCAGGCAAAAAATACGATTCAATATGTGAGACTGGCCACGCTGTTTTGCTTGATTCAAATGGAATAGTTAAAGTAGATTCTTTCCACCTTAAAAATAGATTATATCAATAAATAATTCATGTGAAATAAAAGGATTCACTGTTTACTTCTTGCTTTCAAAACAACATTTTTTCTTTGTTATAATCTTTGCAGTATAAGCAAAAAATTTAAGGTTATAGCAAAAATTTCCACAATGCGTTGTCACAAATTGAAATTGTCATGCTGGTCCAACAAAACTTAATATACGACCAAACAATACACAAGATGTAAATAAATTTATTTACAAACACAACACCAATAATTTTGTCAAATTTTAGGTACCAAAAAATACTAATGACTTTTTTTTTAATTTATAGGTTAAAAAATCAAAGATAAACGTCTTGATCACAAATGTAAATAACCATGCATCATTTACCTCCGACGTGAAACTCTGGACCATGGACGAGAGACACTGTATGTTGAATGTTGACTATTTATACTAGCAAAGGATCTGCCGCTCAAATTAAACGAAAAATTGGAGAAACTCTGGAAAAATAATCAACATTATTACGATTTATTCCTGTAAAAATCAATGACGCATAAAACAATACAAGTAGGTTAGAAAAACAGCTGTGTTATGACGTGAACCTTATTACCTGTTCCAAAACACGATGTCGATTCACATTTACACTGTCGGAGTTCCGTTTATGTCTAACACTATCTTTGCGATTAGAATTGCCCATGAAATGTTACATTTACGTATGACGCAAATTTATAATTTGTTGAAGCATTAATTTTTGAATCCATCTATTTTCATTGTGATGGTCTGCCAATGACCTCATCGGTTCACGAAGTAGTTTCGTGCATGAAACAACTTCATTGGCTTCTTCAGAAAAAAGGTCCATTTCATGTATCCTAAAATATTATGACTGATGATGCATAAATGAACTGAGGTTGTATATTCACTTCAAATTTTAATCGAAGGCTGCTATTTAATTTACGAAGTAATATGTAACTATAAAAACTTTAAAATGTACATTTAATAAAATACAAAATATATATTATATTTCGGACAATATAAATTCGGTTAACGATTTTCGGACTACCATAAATACCATGATACCTAAAACAAAACAATTCATACACTTGTTGAATAATATAATGGCAAATTAATAATAAAGCACGATTTAAAATTAATTTTGAGATAAATGGAAATAATTTGATTTAATGAAGTTGTTTAGTAGCCAATAATAAAGTATTACTGTGGCAAATGCTAGAAATATTATAAATTGTTTGAGAATTTCTGGATACAAACTAACACTGCAGCGCCCTCATTGGAAAACAGTACAAATCTGATAGATACTGACTCAAGTTAAGACGTACGAAAAATGATTTGTTTTCATTTATATTGGATACAATTATATGAAGTCATTGTGAACGTATGTGAGTTATAAAATCTAACATTTATTTGCTAGATTGAAGTTTTGGTTTTGAAGTGCGTTGAAGTTTTGGGTGTAGAAGGTGACTTTTTTTTAATCTTAACAAAAATGCGGTAACTTCTAATGCAAAGTTAGGATCTACAAATTTATATTAATTATGGAAGAAGAGGAGGATTCTATCGTAAAAGAGGTACTGTTATTAAATGATGAAAAATATAAATTTATTGTGAAATGCAACGTGGTACTGTCAGGTTATGTTTGCCATGTGTTTTAAAAATTTCGGATGAGTTATCTCTGTAAACAAACAACTAGGCGTCTACAATATGTATTTGGGAATATATTTTCTTTATACACATTTATAAGCAATAAAATTTTTATTATAAAGTATGACGAATTGTTAATTTATTATTGTTATACTTTTAGATACCTGTGTATCTATCCAAACAATTAGCAGACCAACTTTACGTGTATCAATACCCCTTAAGGCAACCTCATTTAAAATTTGACAAAACTGTAATAAAATCATCTGCTATTAAACCTCAACACCAAGAAGTAAAATTAGAAGTGGGATTAAACGTAAACTCGATAAATTTCGACATGACGAAAGCTGAAGAAATCGCTGTAACATCTGATGGGGCCTCAGGGTATCGAGAGAAAGAAAACGATGTTTTATACGATAATGACATCATGGATAAACAGAGTTTTATTTCATCAAAAGCTATAGAAAATTGCTCTAAATATGCCGTTGGTGTAGTTCATGGAAACGAAATTCATATTACCCCACTAAAAGGTAAATATAACAATTTATTAGAGTGAATTATAACTATAAAAACAATTTTTGAAACTTAGGTTGGCCTTGACTTACTGGGTTCGATTCCCTACCCGATGGTAGGTATGATAGAATTTTTAATTAATAACTAATATTCCATTTATTAAAACAAATTATTTTCCTTATGGATCATTAATTTTTGTTTTTCGTAGGTATTGTTCAATTACGGCCGCATTTTCCTTATTTGGACCGTTGCGATAAACGAGCTCGTGAAACGGAAAAAGCAGCAGCGATGGAGAATGAAGAAACGGAAGATCAGGCTCAACAAGTTACTGTTAAATTCGCCAGAACTGAAAATGAACGTTTGAAAAAAATTCGAGAGAAAAGTTTCAATTATTTGAGCCAGAAAGCTGCAGAAGAACCTTGGTGTCACACAAAATGGCATCATCCTCAATCTGACGCTGCTGAGGTAGTGAAATCTTTAATAATATTTATGAAAATCTTTTCGTACATTATTTTCTATAAGTCTTAATACGGTGATAGCGTTTTAGTTTACGAGTTCAATCATCAGTGACCAACTTATAACCTAAAAAAATTTTCAATAAAATTTGTTTTACTCTATTTTTGTTTAGCTAATTGTAAATAAATAATAGTTATTTGTTTACTTAGGCACTAAAATACTAGATTTACAGCAGAGGTTGCAGAGGTTACCGTTTCATTGAAGAGGCAAAGCCGAGGCAATGAATGCTGCTGAAGCTATAAATCTGTTTGGTGCCGAGTTGAACACATATTTTTTGCCGATTTGAAATTAATATTAATTAAGTAATTATTTTATATACATATTTTGAAGGTTATCGCTGTCAAATTGCGTTGCTATGCGTTTGTTGAACGGTTGCTGTACATTTGTAATCGGTTGCTATGCGTTTGCCTAGGCATAAAAGTGACACTTTATAGACTGTTAGCAATCTTTAAAGTGGCACCTTTTAAAGTCAATCGGCAAAAAATACATTTATGTTTCATTAAATTACTAAAGAGTGCTACAATAGATATATAAAGAACGAGTTTTGTGATTTGTTTTTCTCCAGCGTTAATATTACTGTAGAATATTACAGTTTTTATAGTTAATATGGTAGAAAAATTGAAATTCGTAACTGATTTAGATACAGAACAAAATTCTGTTCATCTCATTTAGTTTCTCTGCTGAAATAAATACTGAGGCGCTAACTGATGTTGAACAAGCGAGTCAAGAGAGAAAGCTAATTGCTGGGCTATCTGTCTTTGTTGTTCAATGTTTTTCGTTTTCATAGCCTACAAGTAACCTATCCAGTATTAATATATTTCAGTGTCTCTACGTATGTTAATTTTTTCTGTTATATAGTTAAATAAAACTAATATAATTTATTTCAGCTTGAAAGAATGAAATTACTAGCTGAAAGCCAAGACAACGTTGGAGAAGCATTACAATTATCAGGAAGAAACTATCTTAGAATGTTAGTACCTCCCGATAGAGAAGAAGCAGTGGTTTTACCTTCTTTGCCAGCTCATGTTCTATCCTTACAAGGTTTAAAAACGCTGCCATTATTGGAACAATGTCGATTACTACTTAAAAATGGTAAATTCTTCCGTATTTTTTTCCATAAAATAAATATTTTAAACTTGTATTTTCTTGTAGCTAAAATAATAACCTTCCAACAACTAATGATGTTACTAGCTGGCGTAGAAGGTCTAAGCGCTGAAACTGTTCTTCGGACCTTGCCGCAAGTAGCAACTATTATTAGAGGTTGTTGGGTAGTGAGATCAGACATTTTGTACCCCAAAGATACACATTCGTCCACCAGCGGCGTTCCTGCTCACATCATGTGTCGGGCCAGAGATTATGTTGTAAGTTTATTTATTTAAAATATCGCAATATCAGATATTTAAACACATTCGGGTGCTACAGACTGACCACTTGTTCACCTCTCTGATTCCGCTTTGGTTACATTAGTAACCAAAGGATGTCACACAGACTCTGGGTTTAAAATATATAAATTCACCTTAATATAGTATTGTCATGCCTTTTATCCAATTTTGGGTATGGCAGCTCTGTAATTTCAGATCTTGTAGAACAGTTATTGCCGTGAAGTACGGTTAGCAGTCTTCATATTGCAACACTATCAAGGATATTTTTCACATCTGAAATAAAGTAAGTTTTATATTGATTATGGGATCAACTTCAAAACCTAAACATTTTTAAAATCGCGTTTTTCACTTTTAATCTTCTCTTAATCTAATTGCCGTTAACAATACTAAATATCTTAGTCATTTAAGTTTTTGACTGAACGAGGAATACAAATACTCTTAAACAAAATCAACCAATAATTAATCTTTGGCAATTATACCTATCCAGGCACTACTTTCACTCCATACATATTCATAATTCGTTTATTGCATTAATTGCCTGTGCTAACGCATTCACTCACTACACGACCACTAATACGTACGCCATCAACTCCTTTCAATACTTGAAGTGACATACCAGAGACACAATACGATCAACAACAGAGTTTATAAATCCACTTTAAGAATTAATAAATTATAAACTTAAATAGAGCAATTATGTAAATTAATTAGACTACGATCATTAAATTTAACTTTATCGGTAAACAAACTCTTAGGATTTCTGTTATTTTAAAAACATTTAAATCGCATATAAAATATTAATATTAAAAGTTTTTAATTAGTACCTAATTGAAAATAGGAATATACAAGTTGTTCCTAAGTTAAGACCATCAAACTCACATGATATCACCTTAAAATAAGAGATAATGTTCAATTGAACAAATGGCCGTAATTGTTTAATTTTAGAAATATTTTTATATTGAAGTTTGTGCGCTAATAGTAATTTGTTATGTTATTCTAGATAAAGACAAGCCGACTTTTTTTAAATGGAGGAATTTTTGCGAAATTTCAAATATGTTTTAATAACAATGAAATTTTTACTTAGAAAATAATCATTATTTTAAATTGATTATAGCGAAGCAATGAACACACACAACACATTCGTTCATTCAAAACGGCAAAATGTATAAGTTACAGTGCTCCTTGGGTTATATTATCACCTGATATGTCATTCGTTACCGTGATCTACTTCAATTTGTTAAGCTATATTACGTCATTGGCGCGACTTGTATTAAATTCTATTTAAAGCTTATACATATAATAGATTAAGTAAATAAAATGAACAATTATTTTGTTTAAATTCGAAATTCGATATAGTTAAAAGGTTATATGTGGTTTTTATTGTTGTTATAACATAACGGTTAATTCATTTATTTCATATTTTTTTCTTTTAATGGTCAGAAACCCTATCACACATATTAGTAACACTCCCCAGGAAATATGAAAAGTGTTAACGAATTCTATAATGTAATTTGGTACATAAATATTCAACCGTTCATAATTTATTGCCTGCAATAATTAGGGAAACAGGAAATTACGGAAGAATGATTTTGCCTTGGATTTTACGTTACACTTCTATTACCAAGTGTTCTGGTTGGTCAGTTTTTTTTTTATTACTCAGGGTTTAGGATTTTGGTAATTTTTGGCAAATTCCTATCCTCAAGACCAGATGTATATACAATATAACGGTATATTCTTCAGCGAGGAATTTCCTATGAGCTCCTAATATATAACATATCATGTTTATTACTGAGAAAATTGGAATGTCAAATTTGTGTGTTTATTTGCAATGTCTCATTTTTCTTTGAAGACAGACCTTTTTAGGACGAAGATAATTTTAATTTCTATTTTTTCACATCCGTAGTAGGTATACTGTGTGAAGTACCTACTGTGAATAATAATGTGTCTATTTAATACTTTATTTTTTAAGAATTAAATTTTTTTTTAAATCCGTTTTGATTTATAAAACTTATGGATTCAGATCAGTTTAGGATTTCGTAAACTAGGATGTAGATCACTTGCCGATATATTAGTTTAGATGCGAATACAAATACAAATGAATATATCCACACAGAGCACTTTTTATTAACCGACGAAAAAAGGAGGAGGTTCTATAACCGACGCGTATGTTTTCTATGTATAACCACGCATAACTATTTACAGAGTAAATTGATTTGAGACCGCTTAATAAAAAAAAAGATTTAAACGAAACTATAAAAATATAATTTTCTTTAACGTGTTATAATTCGTAAATTGAGAAAGTATAAGAAAAATGTTTCAACAATAATTGTAGATAATAATATTTGAAATATTATTCTAATAACAAAAATTGTCATTTAACCATAATTTACTGAGATATTTCAAAATAACTTGATAGGGCTTCAAATGAACTACCACTTCCTGTTATTGGATTATCACCAAAAACTAATCAGCTCTTCCAAAGAGGATACAATTGATATATACAAAATGTAATAATTTTCAGTAATAATATAACAAGAGAGTGAGAATAAATTGAAAATATTTTGACATATCTTTCGAAAACTTGTTGCCAGGCAATAACCACGAAAGCCCGTAAGGCTTGAGTGGCTATTGCCCAACGACCACTACACTATTGCCAAATAGCGACAAGTTTGAGAAAGATGCGGGAGAATTATTTTCTAATTTATCGAACTCTCGAGTTATATTTAATTATATTATTTTTTGATTTCATCATCAGGCGCGCCACTAAATCTATCTATCTAATAGTTTTTGAGAAACCGTAACTTCAAAGATCCACACAGGCTGATACAGGCAGACATACAGAGTATTCTAGGGACTTTAAAACGTGCTCAACCACTGAAAATTCACTACTGAATTTTATAAAATCTATAATTTAAACAAAACAAATATTTCAATCTGACATCAACTCTAACCTTCAGCTTTAATTACTTTAAACAACGCACGAATTATTCTCAAGAATCCTTACCATAATCTTGAAGTACATTCCTAAAAATGTCATATTCTTGCTTGATTGAAAGAATATTAGCTCAACATATTGCGACTTGCCATCCATGGACAATATTAATAAAAATAAATTTTCTTGTAGTTGTACCTCTTCACCCAAAACCAGTACGTTGACCGGCGCAAAGTATCATCTGTGATAAAACTTCCTCCAGAAGAAATAAAAGAAATCTTCACCGGCATAGCACGCCGCCGCAACAACCGCGGCTGGGAGCTCTTGCTTCCCGTGGACCACGCGTTCATCGAGAAATACCCGGACGTGATGCAGCGCCAGACCCTCTTCTGGGAGGCGAAGCAGAAGCAGTTCAACGACTTGGTATCCGACTCCAAACAAGCGAGGCAGCGGAAGAAGTCCAAGAGTGTTAGTGATGAAGTGAAACAGAATGGTGTGAAAAGGGATAGATCTTCAGGGGAAAATAGTGTTGAAAAGTTGCCACCCGCGAAGAAAGTGAAAAGTGTACATAATAAAACTGATATTAAAATAAAAGAAGAGCACATGGAGGCATGATACATGTTTTAGATTTAGGAATTAATAATTTCACAATGTGTTTTGTAAATATTTTAGTTGGATAATTTTTATTATTTTTACTTGTTATACAAGTAATAATATAATTCATTGATTTAATTGTTACAAAAAAATTGTTAATATATGTATTAAAATTCCAAATAATTTCTCTTTGTAAGTTGTCATATTAACGTGAATTTTTAAATTTATCTTTATTGCGTAAAGTAAATGAAATATAAAAGTGACAAATTTTAAAAAAGAAAATCTGCTGTTTTAAAATTTCGAAATAAAATGAGCTTTTAAATTTAAATATAAAATCCCAAATTCAGGCTTAGTGTATTAACCGAATTGTATATAACTCAATAAGCATTTTGCCTTTGTTATAATTATTTAAGTTTAAATAAATTTTGTACAAAATGTGTATATTAGGATGGATGTTTAATATTTATTTTGTATTCGGGTTTAAATCGATAAAAAATTAAATATATTTGTTAGAAATTGAATAAAAATGGAGGTTCCTGCACAATTTTAATTATCTAGTTTGATTTTCATTCATGGTTTATTATTTGTTATAAATCTTTATTTTTATTTTTTCAGAAATAGTAATAAATTAATTTTTATTGTAACGGGGCCTTTACACTGTCATAATTATAAAGTTCATATTCCATTATTAAATAAAAACAAAATTATTTTGACATGTATTATAATTGTAAAATAAATTACATATAAAAGAAACATTTTAAAATTTATTTTCCATTATTTTTACAAAAATCTAAATTGCAGTTTTTGGCCGTTTCTGCAAATTTTTCTTTTATAGTTTTCCAAGAACAGACACCATTTGGACAACCGGAATACTCATATTTAAATTCATTTAAATAAAATTCCACTCGATGTTCATCTCCTTCTTCACATCTACAAAAAGAATATAATAGTTATTTACATAAGAGTCAGGAAATAGTTATTTACTTTACAAGTGCGCCAAGTAAGGAATGACCCACGAGAGAAACTTTAACATACGAAGCTGAAGGCTGAGTTTGAAAATTTTATGGAGTGGGCAATTCCACTTTGCCCACGTGTGAAATATAACGTTTTATCCAACACCTAAATGATAAATAATAAATGGAAAATTTATTAAAGACATATGCTTTAAATTAAAATGTCAATCGACGTAGTTTCCAAGGTGTTGTGTGTTATTATTGTTATAAATAAAATAAAAACTCACTAGTGACTTTCCTCAAAATTATACCTACTAGTGGGTAATCTGTTACTTTGCTTGTTTAAAATCGTCATAGTTATAGAGCATTTATTGAGAGGTGTTGGATAAATAGTTATTACTAACGAGGAGCCATGTAGAAATACTAGTCATGTATTCATTTTTTTCTGAAACTTTGATTATAATAAAAAATAATTCATTGTTAGTCAGGGAAATGCAACTTTCACGCTGCATTTTATGTACGTAAATAGTGCTTTCGGTCCAGTTTCAAAAAATAGTAAATTACATTGCAGAATCAGAACTGAGTAGGTAAAAATGTACTGCAATATAAAAAAATAGCATTGAAGTCCCCATATTACACATTTCAATTCTACACCCGGTATATTAAATATGTATGTTGCTATGATTTTGAAGATGGCAGTCCGCTAAATACAGATGATCCAAAGAAAAGAAGCTTCGGTTGATAGATAAGTTAAATTTGTCATTTTTAAATAGCAAATATGTAGTTCATTCATGTTAACAAGAGAATTTTGCATTAAACAGACCCTGTGTTAATTTATTGGTTAGATGGGAAAATTTTCTAGTTAAATAGGCAAAGTCAAAATCCGAATTGTCAATATTGGTCAGTCGGTCAGGGAGTTTTAAGTAAAATAAAAAATATAGAAAGCGAAACAAGTTTTTGAAAAAATAATAAGTAATACTTGTATTCTAGATATCTTTTATAATAAAATTATTTAAATTTTCACGCCATTATGTTAAAAATATAAAATTTGTGTATTAAAACTAACTTTTCTCGGGTTAGTTTTAAATTCTCTCGTTAACTTGAAAGACTATAGTGGGGTCATACACCTTTTTTCATTTTATGAACTCCTAAACTCTTTGTCTAAAAACGTATTTATTTTAATAATAGTAAGTAATTATTACAACCCTGAAAAGCAAATTATTATTTGTTATCAACAATTCTTTTGCCTTGCCATGCTGTATATTCTATTACAATATGACGTCACGATTTTGCAACTGCGAAACTTCATAAAGGAAATTATGAATGAAAAGTTAAAAAAAAAATCTGATGTGGCAGCACATAACCTCCCGCCCAATACTACTCTTAAACGGTATAAAATAGTATTTGATGGTACAGAAACATACCTTCTTATTTGTTTATTTTCTATTTATATTTGAGAATTTTAATTTTCTTTCCTATACTTATTTAATTTTTTGACATATTTCACTTAAAAAAAACAGCTTCACAATCACAATGACATGTGTCACATTTCGCAAAAAATAAGAAAATATTTAAATGTTTCTATGGTGTACTAGGAATGCAAGATTTGTGAAATCTAATTTCTTTATATCTTATTATCTCTAAATCTAATGAAAATTAGTAAAATTAGTGTAATCAAAACACATGTAAAATTAAATATTCTACAACTTTCAAAATAACATAAATTGTTGAAAAAAGAAATTTAACCGTGTTTTTCACGAAAAACTGTTAAGGGCTTCAAGTAATCTGCTACTTCCGGTTGACCAATTTTATCCAAAATCTAATCAGCTCTTCATTTAAATATAGGAAGCAATAATTCACAAAATTGTATTTTTTGATATTATAGTATTTGAGTTATGCGAGACGAAAAAATTGCCACAGACTACACACATACATACATACATACATACATACATACATACAGACATCATCGCGAAAATAGTAAAATCGTATTGTAGGGACCCGAAAACGTGCTTATTCATTGAAAACTCACTACCCAATTTTTTGACCAAAAACAATACCTCCCTTACCTAGAGGTAGGCGGGAGGTAAAAAACACAACTTTTTTTTTAAGTGTATTACTCCATTATAATCGGATATTCTACGGTTATTTTCAGTAAAATATTTAATATTATTTTCTGTCTTTAAATTATTTTTAAAATGGTAAGACTTTTGGATATAGTTCTGTATATATAAATTTATTTAAATTCAATGTTTCGAATTATTATTAAACATAATTCTTCGCCAGGGAACAAAAGAATGACATAAATAAGTAAATAGAAACAGTAACTATGTAAACTCAAAATTATGACTTATAAAACAAATGAAATGCAGTTCGTAGCCTTCATTCTGATTCATTTTCTTCTGCTTATAGATTTCAATAGCATCTCGTAAGTCTTACACCATTGTAACTTTGAATCTTGCTATAATTTTGGTTTCTTCAAAATTTATTTTCTGCAAAGATTCGATGGCATGACTAGCCACAACAGATTTATCTGGTTGGTTAAGACGAATGGCCCGTTTGTGTTCTGCTAGTAATTGTTCTGCTAGTCCGTCCATTGTAACATTTTCCACATATGATTTAACTTAGTTTCTTTTTCTATTTGCTTATTTCTTTTGTTTCTTGGCGCAGAATTATGTTTAATAATTTGAAACGTTGAATTTACGTAAATTTATATGTAGAGAACTATATTCAAAAGTCTTATTATTTCATTATTATTAGTTCTGATTCTGAAAGTTTATTTCCACTTATTAATTAATTTCAAACCGTGGCTTCTAAAGATATTAGTGGAGAAAAACCACAAAAGTA
The DNA here is from genome assembly GCA_963942605.1 of Poecilus cupreus. Taxonomy (NCBI): domain Eukaryota; kingdom Metazoa; phylum Arthropoda; class Insecta; order Coleoptera; family Carabidae; genus Poecilus; species Poecilus cupreus. Next base: position 4,789,329 of record OZ012722.1, read on the forward strand.
AAATTAATAGTTGAAACAGTTTTTATCGTCTGTGAGGATCTTATGCACATTAGGTACTTTAGCAATGTTATGTAACAACTACCACAGTTCTATCCGTTACTACGTAGCTATATATTATATTATTTTTGGAATAGTCTTATTTCAATTAATATAATAGTGAACTTATAAGCAAACAAAAACAATTTTTGATAACCGCACAGAAATTATTGTGCTTCGTTCAGGTGTATGATCTGTTTCTTTATTTTAATACATACTTGTAGAGAACAGCATTAATATTTGTAGCAAAAGGACCAATGAAAGATGTCCTCCATAATCTGTGCTGTTGCTCATTCCAGTTATCAGCTGTAAGAGGAATTTTATCTTTGTTCATTTCCATTGCAGCCATCAACAGTTGAACTGCTGAAGAATGTGAAAAATAATGAACCGATTTTGGCTCTGTTGGCACTCCTATTTAAAAGAAAAACATTTATTTATTAAATATTAATAAAAATTACTTCTTTCTTACCATTTATGACATTTTCAAACCTTGTAATCATATCTTTAAGAGGCATACATCCAACTTTTTTATTCAGTTCAATTCCGTGTCCAGTAGAATAATAATACATCAGATCTTCAGCATATTCTAGCACCTGCAGCTGTTCCTCTGTAAAAGCAGCACACCAGGCAGACTTTTTGTAAGGAAACCAAGCTTGTTGGAATCGACACATGTCGTAAATGTTGTCTATTAATTGAGAATCTAAAGTGCTTTTAAATCCCAATCTCTCAGAAACGTCTGAGATTAAATCCTGGTACATTTGTGTTTCTTTGAATTTGTTGTATTCTACGTATGTTTCAGGATTTTCGTCTACTGACTCTTCCCATAATTTGCAATATTTGTAGGACTAAAATTAATTAAACATAAGATAATAAAACAATAAGCTCCCTGCATTGGATATTCAATTATTATTCGCAGCTCTTCACTAATACAAGTAAAACATTCGGTTCTTGAAACTGGTGGAATTCCGATCCTATACTCCACGATAGAAGCAACAGGATAAAATAATTATTATTGGGAATTAAATCTTCACAACTGGCTCTTTGGACAAGTTGTGTAATCCTGATTTATTCCTATTTAGTTCGACGAATACTTTTTAGAATTTTTCTTTTTACATTTTATAATTTAAGAGTTAAAATTTAATTATATTTTGTTAGAACTTAGCCTCAGATTTTTACAGCTGATAGTATTTGAATCCAAAGAATAATACTTACTTGTATTAAAGTGTCATTTTCAACGGATATAGCATGAACATTGTCATAAGTACCGAACAATCCTTGTGCATATGCTTTAAAACTTGATTCTGTTCTTTCAGTTCTTGTGTATCGAAACTAGAAATCAAAATATTATATAATATAGTTAAATTTTGTTTTACAGTGTACTTCAATTTAGAGGCTCATCATCTAGAAAAAATGTATTGCTCACTAAATATGGTCAAAAACATATTTTTGTTGATTTTTTCATTTTTAAATTATCACATATTTAGAAAAATATTTTAAATAAAAATGTACATATTTTTACTGTCTAACCAAAACTAGGATTACATAGTGAACTCTTAATCATTTGTTTATAAATTTTTGTTAGTTATTTCAAATATTAACTTATTGACTAATTTCTGTAAAAGTGATTTATAAACTCATCAGATGAACAAAAATTAGTTTTTAATTATTTTCACGTAAAATATTACAACACAAAAGTACAATCAAATTGTAAAAAGTACGCCAAGATTTACGCAGAAAAATCTCCCATTATTTTATGAAAAAAGTTTACCTTCCAAAAAATAATGATTTAAAAAAGTGATATGAAGTCAACTGATCCAATTATATTTTTACATATTAAAATATTACTTGAAAAGAATTATATGGGAACGAAAAAATATATTTAAAAAAATATCAAGTGAGCCCTGAACTCAGAATACATAAAATAAGAAGATAAAGTAGTGTACTTTTGCTGCATTACAATACACGCCAAAAATACACTATTTTGTCTTCTTCTTTTTTACTTTCTTATACAAAGTATAAGGAAATATTGGAATCAGGAAAAAAATCGCTGACGAGATTTTTGAGGAAATATATATTTTGACGTATACTGAATCCGTTAAGACCAATTTCTCAATGATGTCTGTGTGTGAGGCTGGATGGATGGATGTCCGTGTGCACAATATCTCTTGAACGAGACAATATATGTGAACGAAACTTGGAATTTGGAATTATATTTCATGAAAAATGAAGAGCTGAGTTGATTTTGAATGAAATTCAAAAACCGGAAGAGAAAATTTATTAAATACACAAAATAATAAATTCCATTTTTTAAAAAATCAGCTTTGAAAATGTTTCAAATGAAAGATGTTAGCAATAAAATTTGGAATATAAAATATTATTTTAACTTTTCTTGTACATGCTTCTATTTTTGATATTATTCCTGTAATAATAACTTTTTTAATGATAGGTATAATTAATACAAAAAAATTCTGTTTATAAGTAATAAAGCAGATAATATTGGAATTTTCTTTGGTCTTTGGAGCCTGTTCACCTTTATCAAGAGCTCATTTCCAATTTGAAAGACATAATAGACGTACACTTATTTTCTTTTGTACCCGTAGTATTGAACTGGCGACATGCTTAACAAAATGGTGAGTCCAAAATTTTCGAATATTCTAGCCAAATTAATTTATCATACCACTCTCTGAAATTAAATTTATCCATTTTACCTTATTTGTACAAACTTCTCAGAAGTATGTATTGGTTTGCTGTATTACGAACACGGTCAGAAAGCTAATTTACATTATGTTTTACTCTCTCCTTATCATGTATTATGAGAAAATTGCAAATTTTACAATAATTAGAAATTAAAATTTAATTTATATTTATGTACTGTTACTACTAGGGGTGGCTCTAAAGATTACAGGGGGGGCTGAGCCCCCTCTGGCCCCCTCCTGGCTACGGCCCTGAGTACATCGCTACTTTCTGTCTCTGTCTCTATAAGTTTTATACAGTTTTATATCTCTCTTTCTGGATATCAACTGTTTGTCTCTTATATGGAAGAAAAGCAACAAAAAAAAAAAAATTCTACGCCAGTAGTTAGTAGTTACACAGTAAAAATATGAACCTGTATTAATTGAAACATTTTTCTAAATAAGCGCTAATTTAGAAATTATTTAGAAAAACAAAATCAACATAAATAGGTTTGCTGTCCATATCTAGTGATCTACGCATTTTTAAGGGAAAACAAAAAGATTGGACTGGCCTACTAATTTATGTCTAATTTAAACGAAAACGTAGGTAAAATAAAATATTTGTAGTAAATAAATTTATCATATATGAATTACATATTTATATTAAAAAGGGGTGTCTACCACATGACTTTCTTATACATATATGATGAATTGCATTGTTTAAAAATTTGTTACACTTTAAAAATGTAATTTATCTATGAAAAACTGTGCTTAATTACTTCTTCTTCTCCGTTATCCTTATATACGAGGGTTGTCTCAAAAGTAAGTTACACTATTTTTTTATATCCGCGCGGTTGGCAGGATACGTCTGGGATTCGCATGGATCTTTCGTCCGAGTGTGGTGGCAGCACTGTAAAATTCGTAAGCGGCCGCCATGACCCATTTGTCAGTTGCGATCAAGCCACTATGGAGCTACCACTTACTTCTACCGCCGATTGCGAAGTACGCAGTGTGATTCGTTTTTTAACGGCAAAAAATAAAAATGCAACTGAAATTCACCGTGAGTTGTGCAGTGTGTACGGTGAGAACGTTATGTCGACGGTGTCGACGACTCTTCGGACATCTTCAACAATGTTCGGGGCCCGTGAAGTTGATGGGCGGCCGCTTCGTTGATCGTCGTGTATTGTTGTCCTGCCTTCAATAAATGATTGGTGCCAACGAGAAACCATTGGCCTCGACATAACGTTCTCACCGTACACACTGCACAACTCACGGTGAATTTCAGTTGCATTTTGATTTTTTGCCGTTAAAAAACGAATCACACTGCGTACTTCGCAATCGGCGGTAGAAGTAAGTGGTAGCTCCATAGTGGCTTGATCGCAACTGACAAATGGGTCATGGCGGCCGCTTACGAATTTTACAGTGTTGCCACCACACTCGGACGAAAGATCCATGCGAATCCCAGACGTATCCTGCCAACCGCGCGGATATAAAAAAATAGTGTAACTTACTTTTGAGACAACCCTCGTAGGTTTGATGTCGAAATTCGCTTAATATCAAATATTTTGTTTTATGTGGCTCTTTAGAGTTTTTGTTTATACTTACCAAATAATCTTTTTCAGAATACTTCAATCCTAAAAGTTCGGGAAACTTCTGCAAATTTCTGTGAGCAATATTCCTCAAATCATCCCATCCTTGATTAGTCAAAAAATTTGCAACTTTTTTTGTTATAGATGAATTCCAGGACCAACTACAAGAACAATAATTGTTAAAGTATTTGTATGGTTAGTGTGAGATAGAGAAGAATGTTGTTAAAAAAATGGGGCAGTGGGAGTGAGTTAATTGAGGAATTTGGTCATCTCGAGCGGATGTCGAATGAAAGGTTTGTGAAACTAATATGCGGGCGAGATTGAGGGTGAACGATTACGTAGGTGTCCGAGGAATAATTCGTTAGGAATAATTGATAGTTTGTTGTGTTGGTTGAGGTTTGATTGTGTTTCAGAGGGTTCGTGCTACCCCACTGTGTGGGATATAGCCATAGCGTGATGTTATGAGTTCGCCCATATCAAGTTTTTAATAATAATAATATTCCGTTGCTAAAATGACCTATAACAACTCCATTAATCCTCAATCGAAAATTTATAGAACCAAATAAAAAAGTTAACCTACAGGGACAATCGAAGAATTGCGACATAGACAGCAGGAAATTTGGAAGTCTTTCTTCGGAGAAGACTATCAAAGACTAGTGGATACTAAGCAGTTTTAAAAAGAAAAAATGAAGTTACACAGCGGTAAAGTAGATAATATTAGGTACAGTAAAGTTACGTTGTACAACAAAAAAAAGTTTATCAGCTGTACAGTCTATTAACCAAGTTCTATTTTATATTAAATGTACGCAAAAATACTAGACATTATTTGCATAATTTAGTAAATACAAGAAACACTGCATTGTACTTGTCTTTCGACTTGTAGAAATCATTAAAACAAAAAATTAGAGACGGGCGCGAACTCATGTGAATTTGGGCTCATATACAGGTTGTTCAATTTATCTGAAGACATTGAAATATCTCAAAAACTACACATCGGATAAAAAAAATGTTAACTAAAATTTGTTCGCCTCGGAGGGGGACATCCATTGATACCAAACTCGACCCGTCTCACCTTATCTCCTAAGGGGTGGGGGGTGGTGCATATAAAACTTTAATAGGAACCCCCATTTTTAGTGCAGATTTTGATTCTCTAGGAAAAATATGACAGTCTTATCTCTAATATTTTTTTGTTTCATGAAGATGGCGCAGTAATCGACAAAAATCAAAATCGTTGAAAATTGAGGATATCTTGAGAAATATCAAATAAAGAAATAAATGTAGACGTACGTAATATTTTTAATTCCCCCCCCCCCCCCCTCCGTACGCTCCGAAAGTGGGAACGGAAGTTAACTATTGCTACTACTACTATTGCTACTACTAATACTCAGGAACAACGACGTGGATGTAATAGTTGTTTGTTCCTTTTGGGGTGTTTTATTAATGTAAGCCGAGCAGTTCCCTTTCCGTTTTGTCGGAGAAATATAACTTTAAGAATGGGGTTTCACATTAATAGTTATGAAATTATTATCTTTCCACCCTCGGAGCGTGGGGGTGACGGGTTAATTCAAAATACCACATACGTCTACTTTCATTTCTCTAATTTGATGTGTATTTCTCGAGATATCCCCTATTTTCAATACTTTTTTAACCATTTTGATTATTGTCGATTACAGTGCCATCTATCACGAATACAAAAAATGATTGAGATAAATCTGTCGTATTTTTTCCAAATCCAAATCTGCACTAAAAATGAGGGTTCCTATTTAAGTTTTATATCCACCACCTCTCACCTCCTAGGAGATAGAAGGTGGCGGGTCGAGTTTGGTATCATTGAATGTCCCCCTCCGAGATGAACACATTTTAGTTTAAAATTTGTTTAACCGATGTGTAGTTTTCGAGATATTTCAGTGTCTTCAGTTAAATTGAACACCATGTATATATTTAAAATTATAAAATATAAAATGAAATACTTTTCAAATAATTCAATATCTTGTTCGCAAAGTCCGTTATCCTTTGAATAAGGAACCTCGTTTTCATAGTTGTTTAGAATTTGTATTTGAGTTTCTGTTAATTTTCGCAATCTTTTGATGGCTTTTTTCCCCGGTAATCTTGTTCCATGTCGATTTATGCTCCAGAACTGCACTGGTTTACATTCTAAAATAAAATAGACTTAATGCACACTATTCTTCGAATAGTTTGAAATAAATTATTTATATAATAATTGGCATAAGAGACTATAATTTATTGAACAAGCAAGACGATGTTTTGTTGATTTGTGGTCGTGATTTGAGCATTTCAAATTAAAACCATTTCATACAATTAATGAATCAGTTTATTTCAAAATTTCATAATAACTAGTTTGTTTACCTGGTAAATCTGTGTATAAGAATTCTTCACCACGGACAAATTCGTACGCGGTTTTCGTCGAAAAATATTTGTAAGGATTTTGGTCAGTAGCATAACAGTAACTTTGTTGTTTGATGGTATCAATTCGAAAAGAAAATACTATGCCGAGAAACACCAGTAAAATAATTGTTGTTCTTAACATTTCTGAAAAATAAATAATATTATCACACTTTAAAATGAATGTTGTGATGAGAAACCTCTGCTTTTGAAAACAATAATTAGACGTTGCTTGGCCAACAAGAAATACTTTCTTGTGGTTAAGTAAAATCGGATTTTTCCGAATATTTTGACATCCTTCCTGTTACTATAGCGTGTTGTATAATTTACTATGTTACTTAAACCTCAAAAATTTAATCTTATTGTTAACCACAAATAACTACAATTACAAACTCGTACAAGATCGCCGAATATAGAAGTAAACAATGTCATTTACAAAACAGTGCTAAATTTATCTTTAAAATTTGAACCTTGGCGAGTTGACAAACAAGTTCATTCTATGTTTTAAGTTTGTTTTTTAATTTCAACAGTATATTTAAGAGATAGTGTATTTTCTCTTAATCTAGGAGTTTAGGTCAGAGTAACTTTCTGATAATAAATCATGGCCTAATTATGATTATAGACACCGAGAACGGTAATTTGCAAAATACCCACGTTATTGGTGCTTTTAGGAAAATTAGATTGTAAAGAGATTTAGGCTAATTTGCTTCATTTTAGACACAACCATAATTTTACTATTTAGAGATTACAAGAACATTCAGAGTTTATTTTTATAATATTTTGAAGTGAAATAGGTCCTTAGGATCTTAAGTAAAATATTTATTTTTTACGATGGATGTTTCGTTTGCTACACAAACATAATCAGCATATCAATTTTTTTAAGTTATACATTGTATTTTCACAATATTATAGTATTTGAGTATTATTTCTGAGTACAGACCTAAGAATATAATTTAAAATTCTGAATGAACTTGCCTGAAATTAGTCTTCAAATTCGTTTTATAATATATCATTGGTAATTTTCACAGAGATCATTTTGCTCGCTGTTATATAAATCAGTTATTCTACAACATATATCTAGAAAACTTAAATTGTTACAGTTGGTTGAACAACTACAAAAATGAAAATAATTTTTTCCTCTCTGAGTCAGCCATTGTTGACACTGTCACTGTCCTTGCTTTTAATATTGATAGAGTGATAGAATATTAAAATTATGTTAAATTAAATCCTAAAATTATTTTTATATATATTTTTGCTTTGCCCTGTTTAATCCGAGTAAGACAAAAACAATAATATCCAAATAATTATCTGGCTGAAATAAGAGTGCTTTGGATAGAAAACAATAGAACATATTATTCAGGAGAATACACAAATATTTCATCAGGCTATTTACCCATTTATACGTGTGGCACTCTGCTCAAAGCAGATCTATTTCTGCGCGTGAACTGCAGTTACTAGGAGTCAAATCACGGACTCTAAGGATGGTAATGATGGAAGAGCCACAGGGGTAATAGTCCGAGAACCAGCGTCATAAATTGTCTGTCATAATAATGCCGTTCATATTTTGTAAATATGTTGTTTAGGTTTTATAGTAGAAGACATGTAGTGACCGTTAGATGGTCCACTAGGTGAGACACTCGAGTGCTACGGCGCCTTTTTGGCTGCAAACTGGAATTATATCAGTAAACAGTAAATAATTAAGTTAGAGTAAATTATGTTATATTAAAAAAGATGTAGAATAGTATTGTCTACAGTTTTATTTGAAACTTTTTTCTATATTTAGTAGCGTTTAGAAATTAAAATTTTCTTGAAATGTGGCCACCACATATCAGATTCTAATGAAAATTTAACCTACCACTCCCGGTTGATGGCCAACCAGCAAAATCTAACCAGCTCATAATTTTGACGTCTATAAAATTTAGAAATTATATTCTAATTAAAATCTGATGTGGCCACTACAGAATTTCCAGAAAATTTTTATTTCTTAACGGTACAAAATATAGAAAAAAGTTTCAAATAAAAATTGTAGCCAATGCTATTTTACATCTTTTTAATATAAAATAATTTTCTGTAACTCAATTATTTACTGAGATGAATCCAAATAATTCTAGTTTGCAACAATCAAGGCGCGAGTGTCCCATCTAGTGGACCAGCTGATGGTCACTACACGTCTTCTACTAGCCTAAACAATATATTTACAAAATATGAACGTCGTTAATATGATAGACGACTTTGTGTCTCTGGCTCTTAAAAAAAGAAAGTTGTACTCCATATTTGACAACGAATGGTAAAAAAAAAAACATTTACACATTATAATAGTCTTGTGAAATTGTTTGCTAATATAACCAACCAAAATAGTAATGGTGGCACACTTGAATTCTAAAGTCTGTATAATAAATATCGCGAGTAAACTTTGTATCAATTTCTCACACCAGTGCAAATGTAAAGTCGTGGAATTATCGCACTAAATCATTTATTAAACGTTTTTAAAAATAAAAACCTCGAACAGGTAAATTATTACCTAAAATAAGACAAATTTTAGTGTAATTGTTACCATTAAGTTGTCTTTTGTTTTGAGTAATGGCGTTTTTTTATTTTAGTAATGTAAACCGTATTTTTTGTGATGAATTTGGACATCATAAAATTTTAAAACAACATAATGATAAAAAAGTTAATATAGTTTTTTGAAATTTTCGAAATAGTTGCTATTAAAGATTTAAATCAAAAATCTAATAACAATGAAGAGTAACTTACTTTAAATACAAGTTATTATGATAATCTTCCTAGTGTGTTAGTAAATATTAAAAAATGTAGAATGATATTTTAACAGGTAGGGATATATTTGTTGATATATTGGTAAAAATCGTTAGCAACGTGTTAAAAGTAACAATAAAACCATTTTAACTTTTAACATTTGTATCAGAAAGTGACACTTTTAACTTGCTAAGTAACCGTTAATAGGGCCACTTTTAACAACGGCCGTAGATAAAAGAAAATAGCATTGCAGAAGAGCTAAAATAATTATCTCAATATTTCCCTTTATATGTTTGGCCACTAAAAGTATATTTAATCTCATTAACAATTTAAATGTTGACATTACCTAATCCTGTTTATTGCAGATATTGATTTTTAAGGCATTTTCCTATTACCACTGAAATCAGGTCAAATTATAAATACATTTAAACATGATATCTTAAACAAGAAAATATATAAATATTATTAACATTTCTTTGGCGGAGAGAGTTAAATACTATCTTCCCGTGGTTACGCGGGTAAAAAAAAAATTGCGTTACAGAGAAACATTGGAAAAACGCTAGGATTTGAACTCGTCTATAAATAACAGTTTGTTATATTCATATATAAAACTGATTGAAAATATTGGCCAATAACGTAGTAATAAATAAATAAATTACCTTAATTTAAATGCGTCAAGACTATGTTGGAAATATAAGAGAACTGAACAGCAAATATTGGGCGAAAGCAATAAAATAGATTATTTAAAAATAGCTAATTACTTTTGTTTTGTTATCAGGGCAATTAATGCAAAAATAGTTATAAATAATTGTTAACATACCCAATTAAACTGATACTGATTTACACAATACTAACTTATCGTGACATTGACTGATTGATATCTGCAAAAATTACATAGATTTATATATTGATAAACAAACACTTATCATCACTTAAGCACAGATAAACTTACAATTAGTTTAATTTTGTTTTTGTAGTGACAGCTATAACAAGTAGAATATATATTCAGATTTTATTATTATTATTATAAACAAACTATATATAACAAATTAATACAATACATTTAAAATTATAACATACAATTATATAATTACGTATATAAAGCCTATAGTTTGTACCATTACTGCGTAAATACTAAAAATATATTTCTTTTCTTTTTGATTCAAGACTTTGATTCATCAACATAAAATACTTACATTCAATAATTTTATTTTCCTGCTTTATTAATTCAAATAAGCGTAACAAAGTTAAAACCTATTTAACAATGACACTAACAGTGCAATAGCCAGTAACGGGTACGTTAAGTAACTTTTATCAGCTGCCGCATGATCGCAGAACTCTAAATCACAACTGTTCACAGTTTCCTCCAGTTCTCGTTGCAAGAAACTCCAACTGCAAAGACCTACAGCGCAACCAGGATAGTCCACGGGTTTTTCATTTAGGAAAAACATCACACGATATTTCTCATTATCGTTACATCTGAAAATAAAAAAAACATTAATTTTAATGCTATTTCCGTAGTATTGTAAAAATAATATAGGGTTATCATATAATTCCTCTGGAATTTCCTGGACATGACGTCTTTTTCAAATGTCGGGGAACATTTGCGGGATTTTTTTATTGATAAACGTATTATAAGTTCAAATGGGCCAAAAAATGTGGGAACTATTGTGATCAGTTTTGTATATCGTATAACGTAAGGAAAATATTGAAAGCTAAGTAGAAAATAATGCTTTTTCCTTAGTAAACTTTTGACAAAAACTCAATAACCAAAGTTACAGCAAATTAAAGTTCTTTTAAATTAACGCCCACCTATTGAATACCGCTGAAAATAATTTTTTAGTTTCCATAGAAATATGTTTTTTTCAAATCTGACAATTTGCTGTCACAAAATCAGTGAATTGTAGAAATTTTTAAAATTAAATGAACTTATTCCATAAACCATAATTATGTATACATATTCCTCGTTACTGAACATATTAACAATTTTGCACTTAACTATATTTTACTATACTTTTGACGTTTCAAGAATTGACATTTTAATGAATGTCAACAGCAACTAATATTTCAGTTGTGTTTTTGTTTTTAAGTGGCTTTCAAGCATCAATTTTTGAACAATAAAAGAAAAATGTATATAGCCATAACTTTTATAATAATACAATACTATTAATTTCTTAACTAAACATTGTACAACTAACTTTAAAGTATTCCCAGTTTCTATTTAAAACATAAATAACTGCCGCAGTTTATAACAAGTACTCATTAATTTATTCAAATTTAATGTGCTGTAACTTTTTTGTTATTAAGTTTTTACCAAAACTTTATTAAGGAAAAGACATTATTTTGGGTCCCCCTAGCCACAATTTAAATCTTTTCCGTACGTTATGAATCTCCCTGTATAGCTATTTATGCAATGGAGTCTTTCACCATTTTTTTTAATGAAACTTTATCTATATTGAAGACTATCTACACTTTCAAAAAGTCTTAATTGTTATTCATTAAGCCGCAATGATTTTTAAAAAAATGTTGTGACGTCATAGTAGCGGTATTGCTGGATCTAAAACAGTAGAGATTTAAATAATTTTTGTTACATAAATGTTCTATTTTATTGTAATAATAATAATAAAATAAGTAAAAAAATATATGACTACAATTATTTACAATCTGTACTGTTTTACATCCAGCAACACCTCTACTATAACGTCACAACATTTAAAAAAAAAATCATTGTGGCTTAATAAATAACAATTAAGACTTTTAAAAAGTGTAGATAGTCTTCAATTTAGATAAAGTTTCATAAAATAAAATAACAAAAAAAAAGGGTGAAAGACCCCATTAGCGCCAAAAGTAACTATTTAATAAAAAGAAAGTTTGCACATTTTAACGAACAAATATGAAGTGGACGAAGCTTCAAGCTTATTATAATATTCAGATTTTGCCACTGTGACTTTAAATGATATTAATACAATTTTATAAATATAATTGTACAGCGTACAAGTATGTGAATATAATTGATAATTGTACGGAGTGCAGTTGTTTCATATATCACTAGTGGCAGCACCTACAAGAGCAACTGTGACGAGACTCACCGGGGTGATATACGTCACTAAGAGCGGATACAGGGGGGGGGGGTAATTACCCCCTCCTCCTGAGATTTTGTTAGTTTTATACAAATAAGATATGAAGAACTAATTCTGAAAAAGCTAAAGAGTACTGTCCCTGAAATTTAGAAAATGTATCTAGGGTCGATATTTCCAATATCAGATAAACAAGAGTAGTGTTTTTCAACCTTTTTGAATATTCGACCCCTTTACAAGTTAAAAAATTCTGGGGACCCCCCAGGACCATAATAAAACTATGGCAGTGATTTTGAAGACTACGATCGCTAGTAAGAACGCTGATTAAGGGCGACTAACTAGCAGTTGACTAACTGTGTTTTTCAGCTGTCAAACCTTCTTACATGATTATTGAGAAAAATATTTGAAATAGAAGTCGTAGAATATTTAATTCTGTATGTCTTTTATTTGAAACTTATATCTCTAAAATAATTTAGGAACGCGTAACAGCGTAAAATAAAGTTAGTCAACTGCTTGTTAATCACTCTTAATCGGTTGTTCTTACTAGCAGTCTACGTATTTAATTTTATTTCTTTTGAGACCTGTAAAAATCAAGTGTACTGTGCAAGGAAATCGTGAGAGCTTAGCAATTCGCTCTGCCATTCGCCTCTATTTCTACCTATTTGTACTAACGTTCACTGAAATGGTGAACATACAAATTAAAACGAGAAATAGACTCCAATTATAAATTGATTTGGTTATTTGCGTCTCAAAAATAGTACCACGTTTCGACAAATTATTGAAAAATAAACAGGCACAGCATTCTCATTGAAATTGTAGTTTTTTATTGTAGTGTAGGTCCTACAAACTCTTGCATTTTTCTTTTATTCGGGACCCCCCGAATAAGGCTAAGAACTAGAGAATAAATTGAATGAATTAAACGAGAAACGTCGCATCAAAAGATGACAGCTAGAATAATAATCATTACATACTTGAGCTATGATTATGATACGATACGTTTTATTTATTTCACTGATGAATTTATTCTCTAGTTTATCTGAGGTTGGGAATATCGACCCTTAGTAGAATAATTCAAAAGACAAATCTCGATAAAGTTGATGCTGAAAATCTGATAAAAGACAAAATAAATATAATAAAAGATCGAATGCTAACGAATCATTCTCTCTACACTTTTAGGATATTGTAAATGTTGAAGGGAAGTAACGACTACTTGTTGATAGATAAATGCAATGTCACGGTTATGAGTTAAAAGATGTTTAATGAGTTTCAACATCTTTTAACTCAGAGATATACTTGCTCAATATCCGTGATATTCCATTTACTTAGATATTGTACATGTTCTCAACGACTCAACGATCTTGAAATCCATTTAATCGTACCATTACAAGTGGGCAAACAAGAATATTTCAAAATTTAGATATATGTACCAGTTTTAGATAATGTCTTGCAAAATTATTATGATTCGAACTACATATGTTACCTCTTACAGGTTTTGTATGCTCCTATTTTTGTAATACAAAATATATATTAGTAAAAATATATTAATTTTTACCCCCAATTTTTATAATGCAGATATGTGGGCATATTAATGTGAAATAAACTTTGAAAAAATTAAGATAATATCAAAGGATCGAGTAAAAAAAAAATACAAACCAATATGTAAAATTACATTTAAAATAACAATTAGAATTTTATATATAAATGATTAATAATTCACTTCGTAGTTCTAGTACCATATAAAATAAGTAAATTCGTTAAACGATTTTCTAAATTCGGAATTATAACACACGTACATTAATATTAATTTATGAAAAACTATTTTTCGCATAAAATAGTTATTTATGATATAAGTGTTAAAAGCTACATTTTATGAGTAAGTGGGGAAATTTGTGAAACGAGGTGAAGCCGAGTGGAACAACTCCTCGATTGAAATAAAGCACTTTTAACACGGATATCATATATAAGTAAATACTAAAAATGTAGAATGATATTTTGACATGTAGGGTTATATTGGTTGATTAACTGACACAAATCGTTAGCAACGTGTTCAAAGTAACAATAAAATCACTTTTAACAGGTTGTTATTTTACTTTTAACACTAGTGTCAGAAAATGACACTTTTAACTTGCTAAGCAACCGTTAAAAGGACCACTTTTAACAACGGTCGTAAATAAACTATATTTATGTTGTATTTTAATAAAAAAAAATTAGGATGAAAGTAATACTATATATTTATATATTATATTTCAAAATAGCTATGAATATAACAATAAACTATGCCGTATATTAAATTTCGTAAAAAAAAATAATAGCTTTCATTACTAGTTGTATAAATAACTATTTCAGCCAAATTCTCAAACCCAGGATTATTTCTTTGACCAACACAGAAACTATATTCCAGTTCTTGATTTTTTTAAACAATAGTTTTTTTTTGTTGATTAGCAAATCAAGTCAGATGTGACAGATTTAATAAATAAATAAACTTACTCATAAAGGGCCGCAACCAAATTAGCTGAGAACGGATTACTCAACGACGTCCTCCACAACCTCCTCTGCTGTTGCCTCATAACATCTCTTCCGGCAGTTAACGGCAAATTATCCTTATTAATTCCTAGCGCAACCAACAGCAACTGCAACGCTTCGGTATGCGTAAAATGCATCACCACTTTCGGACCAGTCCGATCACCGTTTATCGTTCTGCTAAACCTGCTCATCATGTCTTTCACCGCGGTGCATCCCAACTTGTGGTTCAACTCGTGCCCGTAACCAGCCGTGTAGAAGTATTTCAAATCCTCGGCGTATTCGAGGATCTTGAGGTGTTCCTTGGTGAAGGCGATGCACCAGGTGGAGACCTTGTTGACGTTCCAGGCTTTTTCGTAACGGCACATGTCGTAGATGTTCTTGACGACGTCTTCGTTCAGAGGCCAACGGAATCCTAACCGCTTGGAGACGTGGGCGATTACGCGTTTGTATTCATCTTGTTCTTTGAATCTCTCGAGTTCGATTTTTGAGTTGGGGTTGTTTTTGACTTGGTTCAGCCATGCGTTGCATGTTTTGTAAGCCTGAAAATGAATTATAGTATTAATTTATATGAATCATGGTATCTTTATGTTGATGATTGGTTGTTTAATTTGTATATGGATTTGTTGTTACGCAAAGACTTGACTGAAACGGATGATGTATGTATTGGTGGACGTACGAGGGGGGACCCAGAAATAACCGGAATCGTAGTGCTACGCATCGTGTAATTGTAGTACCAGATTGCGCCGCCAGAAGGCTGTTGTGGGACATCTCCTGAGTCATCCTGCCAGGCGGCGTCATCGTACAGTGATTAGTGGATTTTTCTGGCAGTTTTGTTAGTGTGCGTACAGTGCAGACGTGACACGAGAAAATGGCGTATAATGTCTGCGATAGCTTATGAGGATGATGTTGTATTGGGTGAAACTGACGAGCAATTGCACTAATTGCAGATAATGAATGTGAGCATAAATGAAGTAGGTAAAGGTTTAAATTTATTATTGAATGTAAAGTGTTGGTGATTGAGAAGAATGATTTGGTAACTGATTGTAATGTTTCAGTGAATGGTATGAGATTGGAACAAGCGCATGAGTTTGTATATTTGGGTAGTATGTTTTCGAGGAATGGACGTATTGACTGAGAAATTTAAATGCGGTTGTCTGCAGGGTGTAAGGTGTTGGGTGCTCTATATACATTTGCTCGAA
This sequence comes from Poecilus cupreus, assembly GCA_963942605.1. Lineage (NCBI taxonomy): Eukaryota > Metazoa > Arthropoda > Insecta > Coleoptera > Carabidae > Poecilus > Poecilus cupreus. The sequence continues at coordinate 4,805,582 of OZ012722.1, forward strand.
ATGTGAATGTATCTATAGAGATGCTTGGTTGAGTGTTTATAACTATGTGTTAGTGCCTGCATTGATGTATTGTTCTGAATTTTGGGTGTGGATGAAAGAGCATTAACGACCTATAACTACTATGGAACTGAGGTATATAAAAAGAGTGTGTGGATATAAGAAAAGTGGTAGTGTCCAGAATACATTGGTTTATAGTGATTGTGAGATTGAGAAGAATGTTGTTAAGATAGTGGGAGTGAGTCATTTGAGGTGGTTTGACCATCTTGAACGAATGTCGATTGGAAGGTTGATGAAACTAATATATGAGGTGAGATTGAGGGTAAACGATTGCGTGGGCGTTCGAGGAATAAGTAGTTAGGTAGAATTGATGGTTTGCTGCGAGAAAGAATGATTCCGAATGCAAAGAATTTGAACATGTATAAATCGCACTATGAATGTGAACGAAGCGAAAGTGGTGTGCCAGAATAAAAATGTTTGGAGGATATTGATTGTTGGTTGATATTGTTCCTGGGTTCGTGCTACCCCATTGTTTGGTGAGTGATTTATATATGTATGTATAGTATATATGCTATTTATGAAATATAAATTAATTAGTTTTGGTACAAGGTAGGCAAAATACGAGTACCTCTACCTATTTAGCGCATCGATAGTGAAAGTCAAACAATTATTAAACGTATTTCGCGCGCTCTGTAGGTACAACTACTTTTGGAACTCTAAAAAATCTAGTGTGGAAACCACACTTCTTTCTTATACATAATTTTATAGAGACATTAAGAAATTTTTCAGGGAGACTAAAAATTGCGGCATATTACAATTGGCACAAACAATTGACGATCGCTCAAAGGTACTTCTTAATATTTTAGTTTAACTCTCTTTCGATGATTTTATAGACATATTCATTTTCACGTCTCTATAGTTTTGCGTGGTCTCAGAAAAACCTATACATATATCATATAAGTTCTCTGTTCTTAGTGTTTGCTTTAAAAAATATTTTCATCTGTTTAATTCAGTATAAATATTTACACATGTAAATTTAATATTGGATTCAAAGATTTATATGTATTTTAGTTTTGAAGTAAGAGAAGAATTATTTCGAAACTTATTTTCCATTTTTAGTCCTTTTTCTCAGTTTTAGGAGCCATCTCGAGGTCACCTGAATCTGTTTTGACTATTTTCTTTCGTTCAGTGAAAATGTGAATGTGAAAGAAATTTGCTGAACAAATAAACAGTAGATTTAATTTTTATCAAGTATAAAAGTACCTACGAAAAAATCATCCAATGATCATAGTTACAATGATTATTTTTTGACGTTTCTCTAAACCAATGAAATGCTTTATTGTATGTCACGTGTCTGCGTTTTAACCAATCCTGTCATTATTATACTGAGAATAATGCTCTTGTGATTATTCTCGGCAATATTCTCTGTAGCTTTTTTGTTTTTGTTAACAGATGTCAGATGTCAGATAGTTATCATCAACACAAGTAAAAATGAGCAAAAAAGATAGATTTAGTGACGGGCCTGATGAAGAAATAAAAAAATAATCTAATTAAATATAACTCGAGAGTTCGATAAATTAGAAAATAATTCTCCGGTATCTTTCTCAAACTTGTCGCCATTTGGCAATAGCCACGAAAGCCCGTAGGCTTGCCTGGCAACGAGTTTTCGGAAGATCTGTCAAATTATTTTCCATTTATTCTCACCCTCTTGTTATATTATTACTGAGAACAAACAAATAAGTGGAACATCTGTTTCATAGGTCAAATGCATTTGTTACATATTAAAATTAAGATTTGATGAGGTTCATTCATTTATTTATTTATTCCTAACAAGACAAATTTTAATAACAGAAAAGCCGATCTCGGTGGCGTAGTGGCTATGTCACTAGCCTAGCACGCCAGAGGTCGTGGGTTCGAATCCCACTGAAGAGTCACAGTCATCCAATCATGAGGCGGCATATGACCATAGTAGTTAGTCCGCCTCTCATCTTCGTAATAAAAAAAAAAAATAACAGAAAAAAAAATTAATAATAAATAATAACAGAAAAGCCGATCTCGGTGGTGTAGTGGCTATGTCGCTAGCCTAGCACGCCAGAGGTCGTGGGTTCGAATCCCACTGAAGAGCATGGTCGTTTGTGTTGTTCATATAAATTCATAATCATCTATTCATGAGGCGGCATATGACCATAGTAGTTAGTCCGCCTCTCATCTTCATAAAAAAAAAAAAAATAACAGAAAAACCGAAAGCAAAATAATAGAAACCTGTCACTATACACAGCATCTAAATCTGAATTCGAATGTTTAATATTAATACTTCACACAAGTTTGATATACTCAATAACGTATTAGATATTTTTTCATAGCAGCTATGATTACTGAAATGTATTAGTAAACATATAAAAAGGATTTAATGTAATATATTACGTAATCTTATATATTAATTATTTGGTTGATTTACTAATTTCATAATTTGTTTCTTTTAATTCGACTATACTCGAGTAAAGTGAGTGTATAAAAAACGAGTATCTAACGAGTTTACATAACGTGTGACATACTATACTTCTACAACCGCAAATAACAGAAAAACGTGATTAAAAAAAAACATTTTTAGGTTAAGTAATACTTATAACACAATGACAGATGCAACACGACCGCAGATTAAAATAACAGAAAAATGTAATATTTTATTAATTATTTGAGCATTAAGTTTCGTAATTTCGAGTGGAGTTTCCATTAAACAGACTTTTTGCTTAATTTCTTCATAATGACAGATGTAAAGTCATAGTCTACAGTGCTCTTTACTGATGGCATCTATGGCTGATGAAACTTTCTTCTACCCGTGCTCAAAATAAGTTAGTTACCTATTAAGTTCACGCCACGCTGCATCTATAACGTTCAAAAACCGATTAGAAATACTAGAAAATAAATATGGCATCGTCGCAAAATTGATTTTTAACTAATGCTATTGTTAAATTTGACATTAATTTGTTTAGATTTTATGATTGAGATAACCTATTGTATTTTCAGAAGAATATAAGTTTGCAAGTATTATAATATATTGTTATATATCGAACACAGGAGAAGCGGAAATATATAATAAAATATGCGTATATATATACACATGCGCGCAGGAATCTTCCTGTAGCATAGAACCAATCAAGACTAGTTGGTTCATCGGTGACAATATTCTTGATCTAAACATTACGATTGTTATTAGTTCATAATATGAGTATTTAATGTAGTTTGAAGTTACTTTAAAATTCTGTAAATAAAAATAAATAACGAAAACATCATATACACTTGTTAAAGTTTATCAAAAATTGTTCTTGAATTCTGGCGAATAAAATTACAAATGTAGAATGTAGGCCCCGTTTAACGAAATCATACGAAAAATTCCAAATCATTTCAAGTCATCCAAAGAGACAGGAACGTCCATTACTGCGACCAAATTTGTCAACATTTCTATAAACATGTACGTGTTACTGTAGATAATCTGTCAAGAATGGCCGCATAACTATAATCGACGGTTAAATCCTAACTGGAGATAAGTAACAGTGAAGAAAACAAATTTTAGGTGTAATCCTGGGTTAAACTAAATGAAACTTTAATCGTGGTATAATCGATCGTGATGAAATCGGGCATAAGTTATAAATTATACTACCAGGGTATAATAATTATGTTTTCGTTTCCACAAAAATATGTTTCTTTCAAATGCACCCAACAAAAAATACAGGCAAAAGCAATGAATTGTAGAAATCTTTTTAATTAATGATCTTATTCCATAAACAACAATTACGTCTACATAATTCTCGTAACTGAAAGTATTAACAATTTTGCACTTAACTATATTTTATTTTATATTTTGACGTTTAAAGAATTAACATTTAAATAAATTTCATTGTACACTAGTTTTTCAGTGGCTTTCAACCATGTGGACAGCAATTTTTGAACTTTAAAAGAAAATCTTAAATACCCTTTTATAAAAATTCAATTTTATTCTTTTTTTTTTAAACTAATCATTATTGAACTGCTCATTAATTGAAAGCTGGAACTTTTTTGTTATTGAATTTATTAAAGAAAATATATTATTTTACACTTTAATTTTTTTCCGTATGTAATGAATCTCCCTGTATAGTCCTTAAATGGTGCTAGATACGAAAAATGTATTAACAAATATTTGTGATAATTACAATTTCTTTTATTTATATTAACAAAAATTATCATAAATACTTACTCTATCGATTTATATAACAAAAACCTTATCGTTCTTTAAGTATAGTTTTACTTTTACCTTAAGATGTACAAATGTAAAATTGCAAAATTTTATAGTTTTCTGTTGAGAAGTACTTGGGAAAATGCGTCTGAACGAAATTCTGCAAATACATACATCCACACATACACACAGGCATCCTCGTGTAAATAGTAAAAATGTGTTCTATGTATACTAAAACATGCTTATTGACTAAAATTCCTACACTGATTTTTTTCACGATACCTATACCTTCCTTTTAGCAAGAGGTAAAAATTATATTAAAGAAAAGATTAAACTTACTCTAGTAATATTGTCGTTCGTAATAGGTTGAGCTTGAGATCTGTAAACTTCAGGCCCAAAAAGTCCAGTTGCAAATGCTTCATAACTAGACCTGGTCCTGTCTGTGTTCGTGTACTGAAACTGTAAATAAAACACATGAAAATTTATCAGAAATTATTTATAAACAATCATGTGTACTTCATAATGTTGGTTAGAGTACGGCATTCTCAATAATTCCGGATATCTAGTCTGGTATCTTCTCGCTAAAAAGATCATGTCATCTTTTCCTTGTTGCGTAAGATCATGCGCTTGACTTTCAGTAATTGATTGATTCCACTGCCACCTAGAACATCATCGAATAAAAATCTAGTCGAATTTCTACGATTTCTAAATTTTTATTTATTAAGATTGCTCTTCAAACTAATAACTTTGGATGTTTCAAATACGTGAGAAATAATTTGAGAAAGCTATTTCCAATTACATAATTTAGAAATTGAAAAGTTACTTCCTAAACTGTGTTGAATTTATGAGGTTCTCACCGTCTGAAGGCTTCCAGATCTCTATCGCAAAGTCTTCCCGTGTCAGGATACGAACCACGAACGTCATAGTTTTTGATGATGTTTTCTTTTAATTTTTGTAGTTTCTCGAATTCTTTGATGGTTTCTGCATTTGGGAATCGAGCGCCATGACGATTGAAACTCCAAAATTGTATTGGTTTACAATCTGGAAAACAAAGTATTTGAAGCTGTTGTCACATCTCTTTCTCTCTATGTTCTCAAATGTATCCAGTTTTTATTTTATTAAACATGTACGAATTGTGCAGATATGTCATCCTTAGCTTAAACAAATTAAACATCTGATGTGGACACCACACAACTTTCTTGTATATCAAAATCTAAATTTGATTATTTAATAATTGCATTGCCACATGTTTGACAAATTTGTTATGTAAATTTGATATATATATATATATATATATATATATATATATATATATATTACTTCAAATTATTTTCGAAGGGTCAAGAGAAAAAATTTGATCAAACCAATGCCACTGCATAATTCAAGTTCGAAGGTCAGGAGGTCAATTAAAAAGAAGTCAACTTTGCTTTTTACATTTTAGAAAAAAACTATTTTCATAATTTCTTATTTTTAAATTAAATTTATTTATGACCTAATTTGTGCATTCCGTAGATATTTTAGAGTGAAATAACTATCTTAGAACATTGATAATTTAAACCAATAAACTCAGTTCTCGAAAATATTAGATTCGGCGGACTTTTATGAAATATTTCAAAATGGCCGGCCAGTGTATTTGCCCTTCAGAAAGCTTTAATTTACAACCAAACTTGATAGAATTCAATTTATAAAAAACAATTGACGATCGTTCATAATTAATTTTTGAGATTTCAGCTTATTACTCCTCCCTGAGTTCATTAATTTGATACAAAACTCAGTAGAATTCACAAACTCATAAAAAAAATTGACGGTAGTCCACAATTAATTTTTTGCATCTAGGTTCAAGACTTCTCCCTGAGATACCAAACCCAATAAAGTTACCTATTTGTTACATGTAATTTTCAAAATTCATTATTAAACTTAATTCAATTCTTTGCATTATCATGCAACTTATAATTATGATGTTTCGTTACACTATCTTTTCTAGAGTGAGTTTTTGAATATACGTACATACATCCATCCATCCAAGCAGATGCCATTGAGGAAATGATTAAAACTGATTTATTGGGTCTCAAAATATATGTATTCGATTATTTTCATGACTGCTTATACTCCGTAGAAATGATTTAAAAAAAATGTTTTAACTCTTTTCTTCTTTTACACTCCTTGTATAGTATAAATGATTTTTATGAATTAAATTTTAATGAGGTGTTAAAATGTTAAATGATCTTAAATGTTTATATTATATTTATTTATTTTTTCGTTTTTCGATGTACCTATTATTTTTGTATTCTTTATTGTTGTAGAATATTTTTATTGTACTTTTTTAAATTTTCCTATACACATATTGTCGGACTGTAAATCGTGAGATCCTCAGTTCGAATCCCACAGCTGACAGTTGCCAATTTTTTACCCCTGTGGTTCCCCCTCCACTAACATCTTTGGGGGCTGTGATTTGACGGCTGGTAATCTCACTTCATACACAAAATTATAGTACTTATCGAGATCTGCGTAAGCAGAGTGCCACACCCTTAGTGATTATATATTTATTTATTTTATTATTAAAGTAATACAAGTAAAATAAACATGTCGTTACTTCATTTATCCATTTTAGGTGTGGCATTTTGTTTTTGCAGATCTCGATAAGCGATACATTTTTACAGTTTTTGTACAATAATTTGATTAAATAGCCGTAACTTTTATAATACTAATTTTTTTTAAATTTATAATTAAACTAAAAATTGTTCACAAACCGTCAAATAATTTCAATTTTAATTTAAAACATAATTTACTGCTACCAGCATGTAACGGCCGCCTATAGTAATTGATTCGTCTATATTATGTTGAAACATTCTGGTCATTGAGTACCTACCTATTTTCCAATAGTTTATTGATGAAAATATATTACAGTTTTTAACAAACCGGAAGCAGATATAAGAAAGTTGAAAATAGTATTTTTATTTTAAATATTACAATTAACATCGTTTATTTGAAAAATTTTGTGCAACCTCTTCCATATTCAAAATTAATTAAATTTAATGTTTGCGTGCCAAGTAATGATTTAAACTTCTACTTCTGGAAATCTAGTCAATTCTTCACATTGTTATATGGAAGTTATAATTATGAAGTTTTGTTACTCTATCGTTTTTTGTTGTTGAGATATTAAACATACGGACACAATCCATCCACAAAGGTTTCAATGAGAAAATGGTCAGGACGAAATTAATGGACCTCAAAACTTGTATACGAGTATTTACGAAAATCTCACTATCGATTAATTTTTTTATTTGCTATACTTGCTTATACTACTTAAGAGAAAGTAAAAATATATTACATGGTATTATGTGTTGATTGGAAGACTTTCCATAGATGAACTCATAGGCAGTTTTCGTTCCAAAGAACAAGTACGGATTCTCATCTTCTCTGTAGCAGTAACTGTCGCAGCAGTCAGCATGTGGGTTGATTTGTCCAGCAGCATAGTCAGCGAGCACCACAGCCAGCACCAGCTGGATCCAGGACATTCCTACGCACAACAAGACAATGAACACTTGCAATTCGATCTTAATTATCTAATTGACCGTTTCATTAGGTAGATGCGACAACCGGTTATTAGTACAGTGAGAATGAATTACGTTCAAGAAATTATAAGGAATGATCGAATGATACACGCGTTTTTAATTAATGGGGTTTTAATTATTGCATGGTTAATGTAAATGCAAGAGACAAGATAAAGTAAATATTTAGTACAAGAAAAATTCTCGGTAATACATATGGGTGTTAATTAACAAGCGCAATGTAGAATTGTTTCAAATACTAAATTAAATTTTCTTTGTGAATCACTGAAATATACTCAAGGGTAATTCCACTAGAGGTAAAATTTTTTTTTTTAATAAATTAAGTCAAAATTTCGCGATTCAAAAATTTCGTTAAAAATTTGAGAAATTTTTAATAATTTGCAAGTTAACACAAAAAAATTTCTAAATAAATATATACCGCGAGTGGTATTTGGATAGATTATTCAACATGATACACTATTTTCATCAATTTTATTAATGGAACCACTTCCAAAACGTAAATTATCACACATTTTGAAAAAAAATGATTGACGATTAAGCGAAAAGAATTTTTCATTTAAAAAATTGTCATGCTAACGGGATATATTGCTGTGACCCGTATATTCAGTAGTTATACAAGAGGTTCGAAAATAATCGAATATACAGTTGAAAGGACGAGATGTGTTTCCTAGGAAACACAATCCAAAACGTTTGCATCGAGGAGTAAATTGTATTATTTATATTTGGTTTATTATCCATCATCCGACAGTCTTTCTTAAATGTGATTATTTTCCTCGCCTACGGTTCACACTTCACACTCAGGTTTAAATTATGCACATAAACTACTATTATTATTTTATGTCCAATAAATTTCTACTTCCTGTTTTGCAATTATGATTAAAACCAACTCAATTCTGCGTATTTCATGCAACTTATAACAATAAAGTCCGTTAACCTCTTTCTTTCTTGTCCATGAGACACTGATAAAATGGTCAAAACCCAAAATGGATATTGTCAGATTATTTTTGATTCCTATACTATCGTATGTATAAGAAAGTAAATGCGGTAGAATTTACCGAACTATTCGGTAATCTGAGGAAATAATAGTAGATATATAATACATTAAGGTAGAGAAGTGTATGATGTTTTTCCGCGGAGTAAAATTGAACCACAAGCTGTGTAGGCGAGGGCTACAATACGATGAGGGAAAAATACACTTCTCTCCTGTGCTGTAAATACTATTATTTTTAACCAGTCCAATATTTATAATGGTTACTATGTTTTTAAAAATTATTTGAATTGTAATACAATTTAAGATAGTTACCTTTGATTTGTTTTATTTTGTTCTTTTTTTTCTACAAATGTTTATTCTGAAAGTAACTATGCTTATTAAAATATAAATAAATACAGAGGACTTCGAAAAATATATGAACATATCTCAAAAAATGTATGATTGATGATATATGTGATTTGTTAGAAGCATCGTGTCGAAACAAAAAATCAGTAAATAAACTGATAATCTATTTTCCTCCTTCAGAATGATTCAATTTGATAACAATCTCGAAAGAATTTTAATAACCATTATAAAAGTAATTGACGGAAAACAAAGCAAGGTTGAAGAAAGTACTTAACCAAATGTTATAAACTATATTTAGTTCAGTGAAAATAGACATTTAAATTCGGAAATATTCGCATAGGGCTAAAAATTGGTACAGACCTTGAATACACTATTACGAATGAAATATCAAAAGTCAGCATCGATTCTACCTCTGCTAAAAATTTTATACAAGGTCAAAGGTCAGGAATATCAGTTTTTCGCAAATTTATCTTAAATAGTAAGTGTTATCGTACAATTAAATCATACAAATTTTAGACTATGCATTGGGCCCATAAACCAATTTTTTATGAGACTTTATTAGAATATACGACGATCAGTGAAAATCCGATGTGAAAATTCCATATATTATCCGAGATATGATTTTTTAAAGTTTGTTTGACGTCACTGGTTCTCCTCCAGTGGCACTAAAACAACGATTTTTGATGATAGTAGATATTATATATTTTTTAATGTAAAAATAATATTTACATATTATAAGTCTTAATTTACAACAATTAAACTTAATATAAACTAAGACAAAATTCCTTTGGCAACTTTAGAGTTTTTTACTTTACATTCGAGTAAACATCATACGAAAGTTTGAGAACTATTAAGTCAACAGCCTCAACACACAATTTTATTCAATAGATTTTCAACACAGCACAAATAAAACAGTGAAATTATAAAACAAGTAATAGAAGCCCAACAAATATAATCTTAAATACCAACAAACAAAACAAATGGAATGACATTTCGTAGTTCTATTTTAGCCCACAATAGGAGATGGGCGCCACGGCAGATACGAGATTTGCACTTTTCATATTTCTGGCCAATAGAATGAATGCGAGTACACATGACGTCGAAATATGTTCAATTCGTTATATCGCTTTACTGCAGAATATTTAAAACAAAACAAAAATACTTTACTACTAATTATCCCGTAAGTGTTACACGATTTTGATATAAATTTATCATTTTTCGTTTATGGTTTATGCGCCCATTGCTACTTCAAAGCTGATAGTATGTGGGGCTGGCGGGTCACCGTACTTTATTCGGAAGGTTCTCACCGTACGTTCTCTAAACCATACAAAAAGAACGAAGTGCGGGTCCCTTTACTTTATATTTCTTGTCTATGAGTAATTGCGCGGACGAAAAAGTGAAACCATCATTTAGAATTAGAACCATATGTATAATACTATTATGCTGTGGAAGATTTCACTTAGGGATCTCTAATTGCATGGCATTAAATATTTAAATTCTAAATGGTCATGGTTTGTTGCGCATGTAAATATAAAAGTGCGTAGAACTATAAACTACATCATTGAGGTAATATTTTTCATGGTACAGTTATCACCATTTTAAAACTAGGTTAATTGTAGACGCATTAATTTGCATGAGTTCGGAAATGAATAATTTGCGAACCAAAAAATCGCTTTTACATTAATGAAATGTGAAATAACATAAACATTTACTCCAATATTTGAACTCAAAATACATGACATAGAAATGCAAATGGGTCAAGTTGCAATGTTAAAATTTGACTGCAGCTGTATCTGTTGCGAGTGTTATTTATTTATAATGACAATAAAAGTGGGCAAAGTAAAAGTGAACATTGTTATTATTGTAAGAAGGATGAAGAAAATTGGCATTTAAAGAAGAAATTTACATATGAAACTAACTTGTCTCGCCAAGACAAAAGCATGTGATGATCTCATACATCCTAAATCCCGTAGGCGATTTAAAATAGCGAAATGAAGAACAATCAACAACAAAAACGAATTTGCTGCAGGTAACCTATTTATGTTTGTATTCTTATTTTTGTGATGAGCAAAATCAAGGTTTGTATTTACAAAGTCAAGGTTATTTAAGAATGATTAATGTTTCCGAAAATGTTAATTTATTTGACATGATTAACTCATAAGAATTTTAATTTTAGTTTAAATTTATTTATTTAAGTTTGATGAAATATTAATTGGTGCACATTTAAATAAAAAATATTGCTGAATTTTAATTATTTTAAAAGGAAATATTTAGATCAGATCCAGAAGTACGGTTAGGTAGTGTGGCAACATTGTGATTGATGAAGTCAAGCACGCAAGAGCTGTTTGGTTCGTTCCGGTTCGCTCGACACCCTACACTAAAAGCTAAAAAATGAGGTGTGGGCACCACAATACTTTCTGTAGAGTGTAGAATTGAAATGGGGCGTATAGGGGTTTCAATGCTAGTTTTTCTTTTTACATTGCTTTATCTTTTCTCCGATTCACTTTACAACAAATGTATAAATAAAAAAATTGTGCAGAATTTAAATATGAACGCAATAAAACGATTTTAGTTACATAAATATAAATATGATAAGTAGATCAATTAAATAAAAACTAAATATTAGTTTTAACCCTCTATTGCATACTGTTCCCGATCGGGAACATAAAATTTAAAATTCTTCTTTTCTTTTCTTATGCAGTTTACATTCATGGCAATCATGTTGTAACCATTTGGGAACATTATATACACTTTGTCAATTGCCAATTAGGCCATTCCTCCCAATGTGACCAACATAAAAAAAAATTTTGAAGTGGAAAAAGGATAATTATAGAAACTCAGATAGAATATGTAAAATTTGAAGGAAGCAGCTTATTACCTGCTGATAAATTACAGCTAAAAACACCTTTACAAAATTTTTTTATCTGAGGTTTTCCCAGAAGAGGTTGTTTATCAAGCAATTTGGTATAGTACACAAAGACGACCTAATAGAACAAAGTTCTATTGTAAGTTGAATTTGTTCCCAATAGTGAACAAAACTAAAAAAAAAATTTTTTTTTTATTTTAAGAAATAAAATTATGTAACACACTTAATTTAAATATAAGAATATTTTTTTTGTGATAAATAATTTTTTTGAGCCCTTATGTACAACAAAAATAATTCATGCAATAGAGGGTTAATTACATTGAACTATCGTGAATAATTAATATTCAGATGAATAAATGGGACTTTCTTTGTAGTGAATTGAATAGGTAAAAAGATACAGCAATATCAAAAATAGCATTGAAATCCTATACGCCATATTACAATTCTACAGCCTGTAGTCTAATTATTATATTATAGGACGGCGTTTTACCAGGGAAAAGGTATGCTCCTTACTCATTTAAAAAATCCGATATGGCTACCACACGACTTTTTTATACACGTGAATGTAGAATAGATGTTTCCGTACTGTTTTTACTTTCTTATACAAAGTATAAGGAAGTATTGGAATTATGAAAAAACGAGATTTTTGCGGAAATACACATTTTGATGTCCACTGAATCCGTTAAGACCAATTTCTCAATGATTGTGTATGTGTGTATGTGTGTGTGTGTGTGTGTGTGTGTGTGCGCGCGTGCGTGCGTGCGTGCGTGCGTGCGTGCGTGTGCGTGCGTGTGCGTGCGTGCGAGCGTGCGTGCGTGCGCGTGCGAGCGCGCGCGCGCGCGTGTGTGTGTGTGTGTGGATGTCCGTGTGCGCAATATCTCATGTACGAGACAAGATATGTAAACGAAACTTGGAATTTATAAGTTTCATGAAAATATAAAGAGCTGAGTTGATTTTGATTGAAATTGAAAAACCGGAAGAGGAAGTTTACTGAACACACAAGACAATAAATTCCATTTTTTTTCAAAAATAGATTCAGCTGTAACAATGTTTCAAATGAAAGATGTTCGCAAGAATATTTGGAATATAAAATGTTATTTGCACTTTTCTTGTACATGCTTCTAATTTTGCGAAAAACTAAATTATGTATTTAATAATATATTTCAGTAATCTTAGTTACACTGGGAATAAAAACTAAAATAATTTTTACTTGTTATTCATTAAGCGAAATATAACCATAAGTAGTTAGTCCACTAAAAAAAAAATTGAGACAATCGGCGAAATTCTCTAAGTTGTTATTTTTTAACCACTTGCTAAGATTTTAATCCAATGAAAATACTGAACACACAAGAAAAAATCAAACTGTCACTTTTAACATTTGTTTCTATTTGTCAAAAATATTAGCAAGTGGTTAAAAATTAACAACTGAGTTAGAAAATTAGGCCAATTGTAACAGTGCACGGAAATTTTAAGTTTCATAATCAAAAAATTCCTTCGGTGTATACAAAATATGCTCTGCTTTATTAGAAATGAGTTTTGAGTTAAGAATTATTTAACATTGAATGAATGAACAATCTTAGAACAAAAGTGTAAATATAAAAAATATTCAGAATCAGAAACTGCACCAAGTGAGTCTAAATTTATTGATGTAATACATTTCTGTCATGAGATAGACACAAAATAAAATTTATAATTTTTAGCTATTTTCAGAGTGCCATTATAAACAAAACATACAAACAGTCGTATTGTTTGTGTTTGACAGATAAAATTTTGTAAAGTTTTAATAACTATTTACTTGTTTAAATTATTTTTAAATAGTAAATGTATCCATGATTACTGAGAAATTAAGAAATAATTTATCAAGTCAATATCATTAAAACTATGCCAAATGGCATCTGTCAAACTCAAACAATACGAATGTTTGTATGTTTTGTTTCTCATGGCATTCTGGAAATAGATGAAAAATATAAATTTTATTTTACGCCTATCTCATGACAGAAATGTATCACATCAATAAATTTAGGCCCATTTGGTGCAGTTTGTAATTCTGAACATATTTTGTATTGACACTTTTGTCCTAAAGTTCATAGGGAATGAAATATCGCCTAGATGCCTAATGAAAATTTAAACATTGTATTTGCTTTATCCTATAAAAAAGTCGACATCCGCTGTAGCTTCCACTGATAATAATTATATTATTGTTTTATTCAAATCAACACTGCTAATGGAAAGTACGAAAGAAATATCAACCACCACAGACGGATTTGAACCCACCCAACACACTTATATTGTTGTAAAACAATTTAAGTGTCGACTGTTTTGTTATTGTTATATACCACTCTCGGGCGTTATAAATTTGACGTTGTTGCTATTGGACACAGAATACACAAACAATAACTTCTATTGGCAGATAGAAACAAACACTGATTTATATTGACAGATAGAAATTGTAAACAAATAATATTGCGTTACCTAGCTAGGATAAAAAGTGATATATATCTTTTATAAAATAATATATCGGTCGAACACTAAACGTTGAACGCACCACGGGCGTTAACTGGACAATAATGCCTTCGGTCAAAGAGCCCCTCGGCAGTACATTGTTGACCTCACGCATTATTGTCCTTATAACGCCCTTGATATGTTAATTACTATGACACACTCGTATACATGTATATTGGATTTTAGGGAAGCTGTGTTTAATTTTAAAAAAATGTGTTTACAATTTTCGCAAATATTAACACAAGTAACTGTCAATAGTTATTTATTTTTTTAAATAGAGTTCTACATGGAAAGTCACGTCGAACATGAGCCATATACCTGAAGTCATGTATAATGGAACTTAGTAGCAAGCTATGTTTAATTAAAAATAAAAATAAACACAAGTAACTCTTGATATTTTAATTTTTTTTAAATGGGGTTCTACATGAAAAGTCACGTCTAACATGAGTCATATAGCTTAGAATCATTTTTTTGATATATACTTATTTCAGCTGAAGACGAAGAATCAGCCCCAAAAACAGGTGTTATATCTAATTAAAGATTCGACTTTTGTGTGATATAAAGTTATTAGTTTTTTAGTGATTATTATATTTTAAATAGCAAAATTGATAGCATATTGAATTGAGTTTACGAGCCAAAGTATCAATTTGAGGATTCCATAAAAGATTTTCATTTAATAGTATTACTAAGAACTTATAATTATTAATTGTTTACATTATCAATATTAAAATCTCTCTTGCATTGACGTTTGTGAAAATGAACGTAATGAGTTTTTATTTTATTGAAATACAAGTTGTATATTTATAATTTAATTTTTCTCAAAATTAGAAGCATATAGGTACAGGAAAAATGCAAATAGCATTTTATATTCCAAATATTTTTACTAACATCTTTTTTTTGAAACTTTTTCCACAGCTGATTTTATTTCTGAAAAAAAAAATGGAATTATTGCTCTATGTGGCGAGTAAACTTCCTCTTCCGGTTCTTCAATTTCATTTCAAATCAACCCACCTCTGCATATTTTTTTCATGAAAATTATGAATTCCAAGTCCCGCTACCATATCTTATCTCATTCATGAGGACACACATCCATCCATCCGCATACACAGACAGCATTGAGAAAAAACAGATTCAGTAGACCTCAAAACATGTATTTCCGTAAAAATCTCGTCAGCAATTTTTTTCATGATTGCAATATTTTGTATAAAAAAAGTAAAAAATAAAACTACTGTAGTATTCTTTTAGCTATTTTATGAAATATAAATTATTTAAAATTAATTTTTGAATATATTTGAACCAAACATGTACAACCGACACTAGTGACATCGAAGTATTATTCTGAAAAAAACATGCCTCATATATTTTTACTTGCATTAAGGGGGCATTATATGATGGAGTTTTTCTTTTCAATATGACATTTGATAGCTAATTCGCCTATTGCAAAACATACGAACAGTTGGTAATGCGTTAAAGCAGCAATGTGCAAGTGTACGTACGGCCAAATTTTTAAGGAAATTTTAAGGAAAAGTATCGTATATTCTTTCTGTCGATTCATTTATCTCCCTTACACTTACGTCATTGTGCGAGAGAGAAAACTTTCAATGTTACTTGAAAAGAAAAACTTCATCGTCTAATACACGCTTTACTCTTGCATTTTATTGACCGTCACCATCAATGTGCAATTAATGCTCTTTAAATTACACGATAAAATAAATGCATGGCATGATTAAATTTATTTGTAACATATAATTCCATATTTCTGTTAGTACATGTGTTTAAGATTAGCTAATATGTAATATCGTAATGAACTATAAATATGCATTTGTATTTATTATATCTTAGATCACTTATTTAAAATAGTATCTAACGCATAGCTATAAAATATGTTTTAAAATCTTAAATGTCACTTTTTAAGTACGGAAAATTGTAACTGAATTTTAAAATAGCACGATTTTAAAAACTTGTATTTTATTTTGAGAGAACGGTCGTTTTATAAACAAAAGCCTGTGTGTTTAAATCTCGCTCACCAAACTTGTGAACAAATCTGCAACTGAGATCAGCTTAGGGATTCTACCATCACTAAAAAACACTACTTTCTTGTAAATATAATTATTAAATTGATTGTTTAATATTTATACTTGATACATATTTTGCATAACAGAATAAATATTTCAGTTATTTGTTTATTCTCATAGCAACTATGATGGTTGAAATATACCATGTGTCTGTCTTATGCCCGATTTCTTCACTTCTCATTTAAACCTAGATTTTCTAAACTTCGATTAAAGTTAATCGGAGTTTAATGATTTGTCGGTTTTCTTCATGTGCATTCATAGTTACTAAATCTACGGTTAGAAATACTACAAGATAAATATGGCATCGTCGCAAAATTGATTGTTGACTAATGTCATTGCTGAGTTTGACATATGTTTATATATTATTATTGGTATTTTCAAAAGAATGCTAGTATTATAATATATTTCTATATTTCGAATGAATGGGAAGCGTAAATACATAATAATGTACATATGTTTAGTTTCTAGTGAAATGGAAAACAAATCAGATAAAGAAAGAGCTGCAAACTTCACCAAAACAGAAATTAATTTACTTGTACACATAGCATTGAAATATAAGCAAGTTTTCGTGTTATTGTTGTTTGAGTGCAACGTATTTTAGTGTTAGTAACGATTTTTGACATGTGCCATTTTCTTGAACTTTTAGCTTTCGATGAGTAGGTATTTGTCGTGCGGATTGTAACGTCGGTCTTACAAGTTATAAACTATTGAGTTTTCGAGTAAAATTTCAGAAATCGTGATAAATATTGTCCCGATCGGAACGCAGGACATTTTGTGAGGAAAATAGAAACTGCACAGATGGGCACCCTTACCTTTTTCGAAATTAAAATCAATGCTCAAAGGACACCGTTATCAAACTATTGATGACATAAATAAAATAAATAAATAAATATATCATCACGCCTTTTACCCATTATGGGTGTGGCACCCTGCTTACGCAGATCTCGGTAAGTGATATATTTGTGCGTATGAAGTGCGGTTACCAGCCGTCAAATCATAGCCCCCAAATATATTAGTGGAGGGGAAACCACAGGGGTAAATTTAAATTGACAACTGTCAGCTGTGGTATTCGAACTGAGCAAGCATATTATAATATAATAGCTGAACAATTCAATGGGTCTAGTGGTAACTTTGCCCGATCTGCCAAAACAATTCGTACCAAATACGATGCATTGAAAAAAGACATTAGAAAAAAAATGTTCTCGATAAATAATTGTTCTTCAATTTTGGCGAATGTAGTCTTTGTTAATCGAAATCGTATGAGAAATTCTAAATCATTCCAAGTGGCAAAGTGATTCATATTTTAATTTATCACGCCAAATTCATCAACACTTCTACAAACATGTAACACACTACTGTAGATAATCGGTCAAGAATGATCGTATAACTATAATCGACGTTTAAATCCTAACCGGAGATTAGTGAGGGTGAAGAAAACCGATTTTAAGTGTAACCCTGGTTTAAACTACGTATAACTGTAATCGTGGTATAACCGAACGTGAAGAAATCGGGCATTAAAGGTGTACATAGGAGATTAACATGGGAAATCAGTTTTTTGCGTGCTGTTGCTCGGTGTTCTATCGGACAACAATGATTATAGTATCAATCGAAAGATATCATTTTAGTGAATCAAACGATGTAAAATACACTACTATTTAGTAGTAATTTGGTTCCGTAAATTAATTTTTAAAAATTGAGAATTCTCCGGTTTATTCAATTTTTATCGTAAATAAATATAGTCACCTATGAATGTTTTGTTTTGATTTCTGTCAAGCTATTTATTTGACGTTTCTGACTTTTGGACTTGTTTAATGCCCGATTTCTTCACGTTCGGTTATACCACGATTACAGTTATACGTAGTTTAAACCAAGGTTACACTTAAAATCGGTTTTCTTCACCCTCAGTAATCTCCGGTTAGGATTTAAACGTCGATTATAGTTATGCGGTCATTCTTGACCGATTATCTACAGTAGTGTGTTACATGATTGTAGAAGTGTTGATGAATTTGGGGTGATAAATTAAAATATGGATGCATTAATGGACGTTCATGTCTTTTCGGATCAAGACAGTGATGAGATCAACGAATTCGCTGAAAATATTCCTAGACGCGAGTTCATACAAATCACTTTAACACTTGAAATGATTTGGAATTTCTCGTACGATTTCGATTAACAAAGCCTACATTTAACTTCATTCGCCAAAATTGAAGAACAATTATTTTCGACACCACCGCCTGTTTTAATTTGTTCGTTTCTTAACCAAGAACATTTTTTTCTAATGTCTTTTTTCAAAGCATCGTATTTGGTACGAATTGTTTTGGCAGATCGGACAAAGTTACCACTAGACCCATTGAATTGTTCAGCTATTATAATATGCTTGCGCAGTTCGAATCTCTTAGCTGACAGTTGCCAATTTAAATTTACCCCTGTGGTTTCCCCTCCACTAATATATTTGGGGGCTATGATTTGACGGCTGGCGACCGCACTTCATACGCAAAAATATATCACTTACCGAGATCTGCGTAAGCAGAGTGCCACACCCATAATGGGTAAAAGGCGTGATGATATATTTATTTTATATGCTTGCTTATATTTCAACGCTATGTGTGCAAGTAAATTAATTTCTGTTTTGGTGAAGTTTGCAGCTCTTTCTTTAACTAATTTATTTTCCATTTCACTAGAAACTACACATACGTACCTTATTATGTATTTACGCTTCTCTTGCATTCGAAATGTAAAAATATATTATAATACTAGCATTCTTTTGAAAATACCAATAATAATATATAAACATATGTCAAACTCAGCAATGACATTAGTCAACAATCAATTTTGCGACGATGCCATATTTATCTTGTAGTATTTCTAACCGTAGATTTAGTAACTATGAATGCACATGAAGAAAACCGACAAATCATTAAACTCCGATTATCTTTAATCGAAGTTTAGAAAATCTAGGTTTAAATGAGAAGTGAAGAAATCGGACATAAGACAATTTGTAAAAATATGGCTAGTTATACTACTGAAGAGCGTATTTTTATAGTTCAGAGTGCGAGATCTATTTTCTATTAAGTTTATGAATCTACCGAATCCAAGTGCTACCACAAATGCCAGTATCCATGAAAAATACACGTGAGCTTAGTAATTGCAATTTAGCAAGAGCAGAAGATCATGCTTTATAGGAAGAAAGGGTTTTAGGAATGATAAATGTAGATCCTTCGTATAGCACTATTTTTTTTGGAAATGAATTGGGTGTACATCGTTCATATTTTGAAAAAAAAAGTTCTTATTATTCCTACAAAATGCATTGGAATCAAGAACTTTTTCCATTTTTTCCAAAAAATATAATAAAACGCTTGTCATTACTGTAAATAACCATATTTTACAAATTGACAGAAACGTCAAATAAATCACTTAAAAGAAATCAAAACAAAACAGTCATAGGTAACTACATTTATTTTCGATAAAAACTGAATAAATCGGAGGATTTTCAAAATTTAAAAATTTCTACATTTTTGTAGAGCACTGCAGACGTAAAAAGACGTCTGCTCTGTTCAAAAACCAAAAACTAACTCTCTTCTTGTGCTAACTAAACATATGCATCTACCACATAAGCGGGTACGCGGGGCAGCAAAGGAAACGTTTCCCACAGAACTAGCACAAAAATTACCTAAAACTAAAACCCTATCTAGGGTTTGACCAGACCTCTCCGTAAATCTGTCAACCCCAGATGACATCTCAAGCCGATATTTCAGAATATTTGCTGCGATAAACTCAAATTACTATTTATGATAACTAAAATTCTAACACACATGTGTAGCAATAAATTAAACTCAAGAAAGCAAGAACTCCTGTCAAGGCGATTTTCGATGCGTTCAAGTCCCAACGCAATTTGAAACTTGATATTTAAAAATCGTTTTGACAGTAAAAACAATAAATCGTATTCTGAATGTTCGTCTTGTTACAAATTAATACTGAAAAGACTAAATGATTTGATATTTTTATTTTGTTACTTACCTATATTGCCTTGATTGAGTACTTGTATTAAAATTTCATACTTTATCATTAACAAATTTCTTTTTTATGTATGCCTTTTTATTTTTTTTTGTACTTAGCGGTCCCCCGACGCGACGACGCTTGGATCAAAATATTACGAGGTACTTTATAATAAAGTAAAAGGACCAACAAACACATTTTATATTAGTATAGGTATAGGAATCATGCTAAATATTTTGTAGTGAGTTTTCAGTGGATGAGCACGTTTTAGGGTCCCTAGAATAGGATTTTAATATTTTCGCGATGATGTCTGTGTGTGAGTCTGTCTGTCTGTCTGTCTGTCTGTCTATCTGTCAGTCTGTATGAATCTCTGGAGTTACGGTTTCTCAAAAACTACTAAACTGAAAATTTTTATATTTTGTATATATCAAGACCTGATTAGTTTTTGGTGATAATCCAATAACCGGAAGTGGTAGTTTACTTGAAACCCTATCAAGTTATTTTAAAATATCTCAGTAAATTATGGTTTAATGAAAATGTTATTAGAATAATGTTTCAAATATTATTATCTACAATTATTGTTTGAAACATTTTCCTCTTACTGTCACCATTTACTAATAATAACACGTTTAATAAAAATTATATTTTGATATTTTCGTTTAAATCTGCTAACCTGTGTTTTTTTAAATAATAAAACAATGATGAAAAATGTCATTTTTTGACATGTCTTAAATTATTTTAAGGGATGAGCGTTTCTTGATTGGGGTGATTCGTGTTCTTGCATTGTTTGATAATAAATCTATGGCGGGAGGTATTGTGGTGCCCACAACAGATTTTTATAGTGTCGGGAGTTATTTAAATTTTTAATTTAATTTTTATTTCAAACTTTTAAATTACTTGTAGACACGCTACGAACGCTCTCTCTCCATATTTTCACGTAATTACTTATATTTTTATGTGTAAGTTTATAAGGCCCTTTTATCAAGTAGGAAATGAGCTTATGATCTTCAAACGCCTGAACAGATCTTCATAAATTATAGTGAAGAACCTTCTCGAACACATCAGCTTGCAAAGCTTTGGAAGCTACGATGCCACAGACAGATTTTCTTTTGCGTCGGGGATTAAAAACAGTATATTACGCTTTAATGTTATGATAAAATCATTTTTAATGCTGGCAATTATAGTTTTATTTGAAATTTTTACGTGTTACCAATTGTACGTCAATATATACTTGTAATATACCGTGTGTCCCACGTAAATGTTGGCATAGACAGTTAACATGTAAAATCTGTTTTTTGTAAATAAAAAGTGTCCGGCAAAAAACTATTCATCTAAATTTTATATCACAATACTGCCAATATCCCTACATCTTATTTAATATAGATTAATTTATTTTGATACCGCAATTAATGCCCGGTTGCACCAAAGTTAGTTAAATTTTAAACTTGGTTTAAATAAATAAAAGCGAATCTCATTTTCGACATCAATATCAATTACTCCATACGACATATAACTTCGATATGCTTTTATTTATTTAAACTAAGTTTAAAATTTAACTAACGTTGGTGCAACCGGGCATTAATGAAATTGATAATAGGGGACACGCATGAAATTTCAAAATCAATGAAAGTTTTTTTTTTACATACATTAATGTTATTTGTTTCGTATCGTAACACATAAAATATATTTTGCTCATAATTTTTATATGAAATTAATATTTAAAAATTCATAATTTAACCTACAGCCGACCACTGTGCGTAGATTGCCGAGTTTACACGAAGAGTATGTGACGTCAACTTCCCTAGCTGTCATTTATGACAGTTAACTCTATAAGTATTTGGCGGTATATTTACGTTAAAATATCTCTACTTTAACATTTTATTATAAATATATAATGTCAGAGACCGGCTTTATCAAGGTACAAAGTGATTATTTGTCAAATATCGATGCCTTTATGCCTATGGAATTGATTAAACAGAATGATATTTTTTAGTGGGGAAGAAATTCTTAGTGTTAAAACACAAGTGTAAGTAATAATTATATTAACACGTTGTCTACATTATCGGTCTCCAGAGACCGATGCAATAATTTCTTTAAAAAGTTGCAATATTAATATTTAATGCTAAATACCTAGAAAAACATATTAAATCATATCAGTCCCAAGAGAACTATAGCGCTCTGTAAAAAAAAAACATATAACTTGCTGTATCGGTCATCCCAGATAATATTTCCTCATTGTTCGCAATATATGTTAATGTAGTAGTAAACTGCGAGACTTATGATTGTAAACTATGGGTTCCGGTGCAATAATATTCGTTTATGACTGAACGTAATGAAGAAGATCAAAGTTTTCTTTAACAAGAGTTTTTAGTGCAGCTCTTTAAATAATTTTAGTTAAGTTCTTTTAATTAAACAATTAAATTTTTCTTGTCAACTACAGTTTTTTTTTTACTAATAAATAAACTATAAAACATCATTCAGCGTTTTAATCATGTCTAAAATTACTATCACCCTGGAGCGGCATGGGTTGTCGGAGAGACTGATGTGCTTTTAATAGTAAAATGCTGGAAAATAAAGAATAGAAAAACTTCACACACATGACCTTTTGGTTGCTGAGAGATATCGTTTTTATTTCGTCTGATAGCAGTTAACCACAATATTCTACTTTTTAATTAATTTATTTATCAACCTGATATATTATGTCACTTTCGCATTCAAATAAACCTTCAAAAACACATGAAAACAGACGAAAACAGTATGCTATACAAACACTCATGTTCTGTGTGAACAAGGAAGATGACGTCACGACAGACAACGGCACACTCTACGATCGTTTTTGTGCGTTTTTTGAAACTAGTTTTTAAAATATTAATATTTACCCCTTTATGATAAACAAATTAATTTTTAACTATTTTTCTATAGATACAGGGAGTATAAAGTTCACTTTAAAATTATATTTAAAAATTATGCGTGTCCCCTATTATATTTTCTAATTTTCGCCTACTCTTTTATTGCTACTGACGTATAGTGCTTGCAATTTGTTTTAAATATTTTAACTGTCACTGTCAATTTCTGGCGATGAAAACCATTCAGCGTTCATTCCCGGGAAGTATTCAGATATTTGTCTTGCACTGCACCCCCATAATACATTCTAATAATATTTACACAGTTCTCGACATTTAACATATTCATGATAACAGTGACAGATTAAAATATTTAAAACAAATTGCAAGGAGTATACGTCAGTAGAAATAAAAAGAGTAAGCGGCAAATTAAGAATTATTATTATTAATTTCATTAAATTGCGGTATCAAAATAAAGTAATCTGTATTAAATCAGATGTCGGGATATTGGCAGTATTGTGACATAAAATTAGGATGCATAATTTGTTGCCGGACACTTTTTATTTACAAAAAACTGATTTTATATGTATGTTAACTGCCTATGCCACCATTTACGGGACATACGGTATATGGCTTATCAGCCAATATCTGACAAACATCAATTTCAAAGCTCTACGGCCTACCTCAATTTATGCTCTACCAATTTGACGTGACGATTTCTTGCATTAAATTTGATTTTTAATTGAATTGAATTGAAAATATCATAAAATTATAATCTTACAATTTTATGGTATATAAAGTTTTCATTACTATTATACAAACATAATAGTTAAATTACTTATTTCATAATTTATTTCTTCAAATTCTATACTATAGTCACAGGTCTCAGTAATCGAATTTATGAGAATTCATTTCATTCCGTAATATACTGCTGAACAAAAAAATTAGATGAATCTGAAGCTTCTTCACTAGATGGATGTTTGTGAAATAATTAAACTATTAGATAGCAGTCAATAACTTTTTATTAAAAATTGGCCTCTACCGGTTTCGGCAACACATTTGCCTTCTTCAGGAGCTAGAAACATGTGTATAATTTAATCTATTTCTTACAATGTATTATAAGAATTAGAACTTACGTGACTTTGTTGAAAAATTTGGTTTTTATACATTTTTTAAAAATTAGAAAAGTATTGAAAACAACACATTAGGACGTCAAAGAGTTAATAAAATAAATAAATATTTTTAAATGCTTCAAAGTCGTTAAAAATTATAAAAAAATATAAAAAGTTAAAAGTTAGCGCACTTTGAAAATTTTTAACTGAGTTTAAACTTGTTAAGTTCCGAAGGTGTCTTTAAAAACGTTTACCGCTGAATATTTAAAATTTAAAAATTTAAATGTTGTCTTCTTATTGTTATGTTTAGTTTTATATCTTATTAGATCTAAAAACATTTAAAGGGTGCTAACTTTTTTACTTTTTTATATTTTTTTACAATTTTTGACGATTTTAAAGCATTTTAAAATATTTATTTATTTATGTTTTTAACTATTTGACGTTCTAATATGTTATTTTCATTACTTTTGTAATTTTTAATGTGTAATTTAAAAAAATGTATAAAAAAATTTTAACTAAAAGGTTGATGATAGGTCTGTGAAAAATGTAAACATATTAAAATACATTGTAATTATTAATCAAAGAAAAATGCCATTTTAAGGAACTAAAGTCAGAAATTAAACAAAATGAAGAGAAATAATGTCCCATTTTTTTTTGTCCAGCTGTGTGTGTGTTTTATATCTTCGT
This sequence comes from Poecilus cupreus, assembly GCA_963942605.1. Taxonomy (NCBI): domain Eukaryota; kingdom Metazoa; phylum Arthropoda; class Insecta; order Coleoptera; family Carabidae; genus Poecilus; species Poecilus cupreus. The sequence continues at coordinate 4,830,781 of OZ012722.1, forward strand.
TTAAAGTATAGAAATGCTCGTCTAAATCCAAAAATACCTATGCTGTTGTAGAGAAATACACCACAAAATCCAATCAAATCTCAGTCATCGAGGATAGCTCCCAAAGGAGCACTTCAGATTCATCTAGTTGTTCATCAGTTCAACTTATCGCGATTTTGCGCAGTAAAAAATATTTTATCGTCGACTGACATACTAATGCTATAATTATTAAAGAGAAAATCGTGCATAATCATATACTCTACGACACGAAAGCAGTATAGTTATCATAAGAGTGTAATCAACAAAAAAAATAAGTTATTCAATTTCTACCTCCCGCCACATTCTGCAAAGGAGGTATAAGAATCATGCTAAAAATTGTGTAGTGAGATTTCTCCAGTATCTTTCTGAAACTTGACAAAAGCCACTCAAGCCCTACGGACTTCCGTGGCTATTGCCTGGCAACAAGTTTTCGAAAGATCTGTCAAATTATTTTCAATTTATTCTCATTCTCTTGTTATATTATTACTGAAAATTTTCTCGTTTTATAGCTAATTTCCATTTCTTGCTTAATTCTGCATTTTCCGGAAAACTGTAATAAATATGTACAGGATGTTGACCGCGACCCCGGAACATAGGACTTTAACATGTAAAATCATACTTTCGTAATTTCCTGCTTAACAAATTATATTAGACAAAAAAGGTTCAAATAAAGTTGAGAGATCATAAAATTCTACATCAGAATCAATAAACAGAATTAATTATACATGCCCTATAACGCCAGAAATTAAATATGAAAATATAAAAAATTAGCTCAAAAATCGGGTTAGCTTTGGAAATGAAACAAAATTGTATACAATTGGAAATGAAAATTGTATTTTTTATTAATTATTATTATAAATTGCATAATTGACTATTTTTTTTTTTTTAGAATTTTGTTTCATTTCCAAGGCTAACCCGATTTTTGAGCTAATTTTTAATATTTTCATATTTAATTTCTGGCGTTATGGGGCATGTAAATTTAATTCTGTTTACTGATTCTGATGTAGAATTTTATGATCTCTCATCTTTATTTGACCCTTTTTTTGTCTAATATAATTTGTTAAGCAGGAAATTACGAAATTATGATTTTACATGTTTAAGTCCTATGTTCCGGGGTCGCGGTCAACACCCTGTATATACAGCGTTCTAACCTAAAAGTGACATATTTACCTGTCAAATGAAACACCGTTTTTTGTAGCCCGTTTTGTACAATTATATTCACGTCAGGATTTTACCATATTTGATTTATTTAAATATGACATAAATAATTGACAAAATTATAAATTAGGGACAAAAGCCCGCACAAAAGTCTATCGAAACAGTATTCTGCTCACACGCCAAACGTCAAACCAAGTTCTTGTCATCTTGAGATGAAAGTCACGTGACGGGTGGACTTTCATCTCTCTATCTCTATCACGCTGTGTTGGTTAAAGACAAAGGTCTTTACTCCCATATATTTTATTAGTTCTATTGTTTGTTCTCAAAGTCTCCGGACTTTTGCAAAAGTTATTGACATGAAACTGCAATATTATTAAATAGGATACATTAAAAATATTTTATTTGAAATCGGCACTCAAGTGCTCAAAAATCGTCACTAAAGTAACAAGTAGGATAATTTTGGCAAATATATTCACGTACTATAGTAAATTTGGACGTAACATGAAACAAAATTTGCAAGAAGAATTAACTAATTAATTCCGATGACGAAATTGAGGACAAAACACATAATTTTGAGTGTTATTTACGATAACTTCACTGTTCAAGGTTGGCAACACTGACTGTCAGTTTCAATTGACAACTGACAGATGTATAAACTGAACCTATATAGTAATTTTTTTACAATTTTTTCGAATTTTAGATTTCAAATAAAACTTAATACGTAACTCGGCACTGAAGTTCCTTTTTATCACTCACATGTTTATTTTCTTCGGCTTTACCATATTCGTGATAAAAAAATTGAATTTCAGTGCCTTGATACATAAATAATTATTTCCTATTTCACGTACACAAATTCAATTTTGTGACACTGTTTTTCTCAAAAACAATGCTACAAAATTGAATTTTGTGCAACTGTTTTTGAGGAATTTATTATTTGTAATATTAACAGTCTATCAAACTTGGGGCTGTCATTGCTCACGTAAAATTATTGAATCGGAGCCTCTGCGTCGGGGTTGCGGCCTGGGATCCGATAGGCCTCGCGGGCAAAGCCCCTTGGTGTCCAGTGGTATATTAAACATGCCGTACAACTTTATTTTATTTTTATTGAATTTATGAACGTGAAATAGGAAAAGTAGTATGAACAACTCGTGTTACAATGCCTAATTGAAACACTAGTTGTTCAATATACTAATTATACATTATCCATTCTAATTATATGATCAATTCAACAATAAACATTTACTGTATAAATAAGTTTTTAGCTATTTTGCTCCACTTCACGAGACCTTTTGAATTGGTAAATAGTAAATAATATAATAGGTACTTACCTCGATAAAATTAATAGAGACTTTTTAGAATTATAATTTATTTTTCATGATATTCTATACAATATATTTTAATTCATTAATTCGAATATGTTCAGCATATTGATTCATGAATATAAATAAAATTCAATCAATTAATTAAGAAAATATTTCACTTATAGTCTGAGTCTATTAATTCTAAATTACAGGATTGACAATGTGATTCATTTTTTACTTTTAATGATCTTTCATTTGTACAAAATAAAGTACAATAATTATAACAATTATTATTATAAATATTAGCAAACTTCTTATATCCGAGGTAACCTGCCACATGTCTTCTGCTTTATAAGAATTATATTTGTTGAAATATTTATAATACATATCTGCTGTACTTGATTCTTTTATATACGGTTCAGTATTTGTATTAATAATTGTAGATAAGTGTATTGTTTCATATTGCTTCGTAGTTGTAGATTATTCATCAGAGGTTGATACTTTCACAGATTTTGTAATAGATCTTGTAGGTGTAGCAGTCGAAAATATAATATTCTTTTCAGTTGTAGGGGTGGTAGTCGTTCTTGCTGATCTCGTTGTATATTTTGGAGTGTTTTCTATTGTTGTTTGTATTTTATGAGTTGACATATTTAAATTCTTGCATTCAGCCTCAATGCAAGCAATACCGTTAACATTTAAAACAGTGAAAGAAGTTCCATCCAATATAATAAAATTATTATTTTGTAACATCTCAATGGCTTCAGGTAACCAGTCACATCTCCAACGATTATTATTCAAAGATATTTTGATCGATGTTGTAACATTCGCTCTACGCATGTGTTCAAAGATTTGGGATATATCAATTTTTGAAAGTAAATTATTGTCTAAATTCAAAACTTGTATGTTTCGAATAGGAAATTCACTTACTGTTACACTAAACAATTGATTATTTGCAAGATTAAGTATTTTTAAATTTTCAAGTCCATTTAATGTGCTAAGCTCAATATGATCAAGATTATTGAAACTTAAATTTAGAATTCGTAAATTGTGTAAGTTTCTGAAACAGCCGGTTGTTATTTTTGTAATATTATTATTAGTTAACAATAATTCGCCAAGTTTTTTACAGTTTTCAAACGTTGATACTGATAAAGGAAGCATAGTAAAACTTACATCTAAATATGTGAGGTTTTCTCCAAATGTAATATTAACATGTATTTTGTTATGGTTTAATGTTAGTTGTTTTACATTGCTTATTTCATCGAATATATTATTTTTAGTGAAATTAATCATATTACAGCCTATTTTCAAAATAGTAAGAGACGGTAATACATTACAAAAAAATATCTCTGAAAAATTTTGTAATTTGTTATTTGTTAAATCTAATAATTCTAAATTATCTAGTTTACGAAACAAATTTTTGTGTTTTATGCCAATAAATAAGTTTGTATTTTTACTTGTTAGATTATTATTGGATAAATCTAAAATATATAGCTCACTTAAATTATCAAATATACCGTTGTCTAACCATGTTAGGTAATTATTACTAATGTTTAATATTTTCAAAGAATTTAGATAATCAAAAGTTCCTGATTTTATGGATGTTATGAAATTATCTTGCAAGTTAAGTATTATTAAATTTGTCAATTCATAAAATGCCTTGCTTTCTATAGTTTCAACTTGATTATTATTTATATACATAGTTACTACACTTTTATATTCTTCAAATAAAAAGTCGGGTATTGTAGGCACCACGGAATGTTGAAAAGTTATACTTTTGATGTGTCGTATACCGTCTGTATCATCTTCATCTACTAATAGTTTGTTGTTAGTCAATGTAGTATTGTGACATTCAATTGCAGTATCATAGTAATGAATACAAGCTCCAAATTTACATTCTACATGTCCTCCTCCAAGATATCTAGCTCGACAACTTAAAACTTCATGGAATCCTGCTAATGAAAGCCCGAGCCATAAAAGAACTTGAAGCATTTTTGTCTGAAGTAATAAATTAGAATATAAATAACTGAATTACATATTGACTGAATATATAAATAAGTATTGCTAAATGTTTAAGTACTTACCACTACCAGAAACAATTCACTGACGAGGTGTATTTTCTATTTCAAATGAAGGAACTGTGCTCAACTGAATTTTTAACTAGAATGTGGAGACGGGATGCTTACACAATAATCTATCATGAATATAATACAGAAATACTTATATTCGTATAAGCAGATATCAATGGTAATGATAACGGAAGCATTGCATGTACAGAAAATTTCCATTGATATTTACAGACACAGCCGATAATGACTCGATCAACTTGATGGCAGTAGCGCAGCATAGGAATTCACACAGTATCAACATTTCAAATATTTCATGATCCCAATATTTCAGTGGTACGCCACAGAAAAGATTCGTGTTCAGTGTCCGCTGATAGGCTGATATCTTATGGTTGGTTTATACTGGATTTAATTTACAAATTTAGATTTAGAAATTTAATTTAAAAAATATAAAATACATAGAAATACGTTTATTGATTTATGCTGGATTTACAAATTTATAGATTTATAATTCATATTTAAAATATCACCATATTTTATATTCTAAATTTAAATTTCCAAATCCAACCATTCAACTTGACTGGGAAAAAAATAATTTTGACAACAGTAAAATGTGTCAAGATTGTCAATCAAACTGATTTATTTCTGATCATCATAAAATATTGTTGTAACATGGATGCGGAGAGTGTTAAATATGATCTTTATCTTTAATTGAAGAATATCACTAGTAACAAGGTTATTTTGTTGTTGTTGTTGTTGTTGTTGTTTAAAGCTCTTGTGGGCACCATAACCATAGTAGCTCCTGATATAGATTTCTTATCAAACAATGCAGGAACAGAGACCACCACTATCAAGAAATGTTCATTCCTTCAAAAAATTTAGTTTTCTATTATTATGAAACATGTCAAAGATGAAATTTTTAACAGTTGTTTTTTTTTAAAGCACAGGATAGCAGGTTTAAACAACAATTGTAGATAATATATTTGAAACATTCTTCTAATAACAAAAAGTGTCATTAATCCCTAATTTACTGAGATATTTCAAAACAACTTCATAGGAATTCAAGTAAACTACCACTTCCGGTTACTGTATTATCACCAAAAACTAATCAGCTCTTCCTAAGAGAATGCAGTTGTTACATACAAAATATCAAAATTTTCTGTTGAGTAGTTTTTGAGAAAACGTAACTCCAGAGAACCACACAGAACGACAGACAGAGCGACAGACAGACACACACACAGATATCATCGCGAAACTAGTAAAATCATATTCTAGGGACCCTAAAACGTGTTCATCCACTGAAAACTCTCTACCGAATTTTTAGCATGATTCCTATACCTTCCTTATAAGGTAAAAATAGTATAGTATGTCAGTGTCAGTGTCATTTATAGGTGTCAAATATTAATCCACAGTTTTTCTTTCTTTGTTAAATTCATAATATGAGTGTAAAAACACAAAAACAGAGAGGTAAACCAATTTGTACCATGAAAAATTGTAGGAACTGACACCTATTCAAATTTATCGCCATACGAATCTATTCTGTAACATGTTGATTTTTAACAGTCTGTTAATAGTTATTTACATTACAAGTGGGCAAAGAAAGGAAATGCTCACGAGAGAAATTTTAGCACACGAAGCCGAAGGCTGAGTGTGATAATTATATCGAGTGGGTAATTACACTTTGCCCACGTGTGAAGTATAACGTTTTATCCAACGTCTCTTCATAAATGCAAAAATTTATTAAAGAAATATTATTTGACAGTGACATAAAATGTCAATCGAAGTAGTTACCAAGGTGTTGTGTGTTATTATTATTGTTATAAATAAAAAATTACTCACTAGTGACTTTCCTCAAAACTATACCCACTAGTGGGTAATCTGTTACTTTCCTTGTTTAAAATCGCCATAGTTTTAGAGCATTTATTGAGAGGTGTTGGATAAAAATTTTAACCAATGCTAACAGACTGCACTGAATAAAAATTGAAAATTTCATTTGCCACATATATTTTTATTGATTCAAAGTTTTAATAGCTGTTAAAAATTATCAGGTAAGTTACAGAATAGGCCCCATGATACTGTAACTTAATTTGGTTATAAGTTATAGTATCATGGAATAGGCCCCCATATAATGTTACTGCCAATATGGCCACTCGGCTCAAGGTCATAATTCGATGCGATACGAAGATCAAAAGTGCCAACAGCGAGTATCGTTACTGTGTGAATTCTTATACTGTGATGATAGTACCTATACTGAGAAACAGGGGTCCACAGACACAGACCATAGGAGGAACACTCAGATAGTGCTGGCGCCATCACTGAAAGAGCATCTTGTTCTAACAAGAATTTTTAAATTGCATTCATGCATAAATGCATCGGCACCCGTAGATAATTCTCATCATTAATGATGACATGAACAAGAGTGTGCTAAAGAGAAAAAAAATATTAACGCAGTTTAATATTTATTCTCGAAACCCAAATGCACAAAATGTCAAAACACTTTGTAAAATGACACATGTTAAGTTTTATGAGTAATAATACTATTTATAAAATAATGTGCAATGGAAAATTTGCGAAACAGTAAAAAGATAAATTTTGAAAGTCTAAACTAATAAAAGTACATTTAAATATTGTAAACCGATAATATTCTAAACGAAACAACAAAATAATATTTTCTGAAGAAAAAAAATATTCTTAAGAAACAAAGATCAAAAGTCAAATGTGTAAATAAGAAAATTTAAATATTCCGTGTCGCGTATGCATCTACAATAAATACAATATAAACTATTTTTACTTTTTTATACGTATTATATGTAAGAGGAAGAGGAATAATGGAAAAAAATCAGTGAAAATATTTTTATGGAAATCGATGTTTTGAGGTCACCTGACTCCATTCTGTATATTTTTCTAATGACGTCTGTGTGGATGGATGAATGTTTATTTCACTGACGAGAAAAAAAATAGATTTTTGTAAAAATTGCGAAAACGGTCATGGAAGTTTACTTGACATTATCTTCAATATATTTCAAATAGATATTAAATCAGCTGAGAAAAAATGTTTCATATAAAAGATGTAATACTAATGTTTAAAATAAAATTTTTGAGAAAATCTAAATTATATGTTTAATATTACATTTTGGAGAAGACTTGAACAGAAATGCAAAAATTTTATATTAGACGATAGTTAAATTTTTGTTTCTATAGATACATTCAGAGAAAAATGTATTACTTCCAAGTAAAACATATTTATATAACGAATCTAATAAAAAATATTAGTTTTAAATAAGAAAAATATTGAATTTTATTTATATTTAATATTTTTTATTGGTTTCAATGGTTTCTAATAAATAAATATTATAAATATCGATAATCGACTATTATTAAATATATTCTTTATTAAAATTAAATATTTTTATATTTATTTCAAATTAATTTATTATTTATAATTTTGTTTGTTTTAAATAAATCGCGTACACTTATTTTCAAAAAATATTTTGTTGCTACAAATAATTTTTTTTAAATAAGTGTATTTATTTAATTTTATAAAATTTTTTTCTCTGCGTTTACAAGCTAAATGAATTTTACTGAGTTTGATATCAAATTAAATGTTTTAGGAAGAAGAGTTAAACAAAACTGTTGAGCGCAATAAATATTTATTAAACACTATTGAGTTGGGTCTCAGGAAGAAGACTTGAACTTAAATATTGAAAAATTAATTTTGGCCGATCGTCAAAATGGTTTATTATGAAAGGTAATTGAATCATACCGAGTTTGGTATCAAATTAATGGTCTCAGAGAAGAGAGTTAAATTAAAATATTAAAATTAGTTTTTAGCGTTCATCAATTATTATTATTTATGTCGAGATTGATGTCTCACAGAGGAAAGCTACACCAAAATACCACAAATTATTTTTAAACGATCTTAAATTGTTTTTAATATTTATTAGGATTTTTCGAGTTTTGTATTACTAGTTTATTTACCGATTTTGGATGTGGTACGCTGCTTACAGAAAAACACAGTATATTTTTTGAGACATGTGCACACATTTTTGAGGTTCACTGAATTTTTTCAATGTCGTCTGTGTATCTGTTTATATTTCAACAATCATTGTTACTATGAGAAGAATTAATTTTCTATTATTAATGTTTTACTTACAAATTACATACATTACATTTAACGTATTGTTCCAATGTTCCAGATAAAATGCAACATAGGCTGTCAATGTTAAGTACATTTATCAACATAATTAAATGATTTATAAACATACCAATAACATTACTCTATATAACTATAACCATGTACCAAGTATACATTCGAATTTTTTCTTCATTAGTAAATAATAAAAAAAAATATTTATAACATATAAATTTTATTAAATACGATCCTAATAAAAAATATTAGTTTCGATTAAATATATGTTTCATTTTATTTATTTAAATTTAATATATTTTTATTAGTTTCTAACAAATAAATATTAGAAGTATAGATAATCGAATATTATGTAGATATATTGAAACAAACATTCTTTATTAAAATAAAATATTTTTTTATTTAATTAAAATAAATTATTAAATTCAATTAGATAGTGAATTAATAGTTATTTACTCAGGGATCTTTAAACCAAGATAAGAAAATTTTGTGCAAATTTGGCGCATTTAGAAATTTTAATCACTCGTTGCTCGGCAACCCGCGAAATCTTGTTACTAAACAACAATTTTACACACTATCGTAGATAATAGTTATTTACTTTACAAGTGGGCAAAGTAAGGAATTACCCACGAGAGAAATTTTAGCACACGAAGCCGAAGGCTGAGTGTGATAATTTTATCGAGTGTGTAATTCCACTTTGCCCACGTGTGAAGTATAACGTTTTATCCAACACCTCTTAATAAATGAAAAATTTATTAAAGAAATATTTTTTGACAGTGACATATGCTTTAAATTTTTAAATTAAAATGTCAATCAAAGTAGTTACCAAGGTGTTGTGTGTTATTATTATTGTTATAAATAAAAAAATACCCACTAGTAGCTTTCCTCAAAATTATACTATAATAATATTTTTTTCTGAGTGCAGTACGGTAGGTAATGTAGATAGCTACCTAGTATCTATGGTAATAGTTACATTAATGAGAAAAGTAAATCTTAGCTCAAACTCACGGTGGTATATCAAACAATTGTCAAGTCCAAAAATTAAAAATTTTATTTATATTTATATGTATAATGTCTTGCGACTCCTACACCAGATTTTTTTAAACAATAATGTTCACGACAATAAAGTAGCTACGCATCTTCATCGTCTATTTTAAAGCAAGATTCAAATACTTTCTAATGTAGAATGTAAGCTATGTAGCTATTGTTATAATATAACACAATTCATCAGAGTAACTTTTGTGCAAAAAAAAAAACAATAAAATTTGAAACAATGAAACCTTGAAAATCTCTTATATTATGTTACATTGTGCTATGCTTTATAAACTATAAATCCCGTTTAAGAGCGTATAAAATAAATCTAGTGTGGGCACCACACGACTTTCTTATACACAGTAGAATTTGAATGTGTAATAATAAACTTGACGCATGTTTGACCTTTATAGCTAAACTAGTAATTTATGGATTCTAAACAATTTCCAAAGTAACGGTTTTGGAGAGCACGTACAAAAATAGTTATTTGTATAGAAATACATTATTACTAGAGATGTGCTGATTATGACTTTGGCCGACTAGCCGACTAGCCGATTAGTCGGTTGCAAAGAGGCCGACTAGTCGGCCGACTAGTCGGCCAAGCCGATCATATTTCAGTGGTGTAGCTGCAATAGTTCTAGGTATCCTGAAATGTCGCGCATCGCAAAAGTGTGCCTTTGTTGTCCCTCAAGTTCCGTTTACAGTGAGCGGCTGTTCTCAGAGGCCGGGAACATATACGAAACAAAAAGAAATCGATTTTTACATCATAATTTACCTTTAATTAAAAAATATTAGTGTGTTATAAAAATATAAGGAGATGAAGACATTTTTTTTTTGTCATTTTGATTTGAGCAGGTTATGTACGGTTATAAATCATATAAGTATATTTCTATCTTTTTTTTTTTTTGTTTTTATGAAGCAGTCAATGTTTATAATTTTTTTATATATTTTTTACTCTACATCATGTACATGCAATCTTGCTTTAATATTACTTAGATTGTTAATAAAGAAATTCCTACTCTTTTATTTAAATAAGAAGAAATAATTATAGGTAAATGTTATTTCAAGATATATGTTGTTTTGTTTGTTAATTTAAACACTAATTTTGTTTGATAAATGTCAGATTTGTTTTCTTTACAAGCAAGTAATTTTTGAAACTGATTGATTACTAAAGGAAAGGTCGTATTACTTTACATATCAAAATATGACTGATTATAAAATAAAAATATTAATAAACAATCCAGGTTTTTATTTAATATAATTCCCCTACATACATTTTATTGAAGAAGCCGGATAGTCGGCGCTCTTTGCCGAATAGTCGCCGACTAGTCGCCGACTACGATAGTGGCCGGATAGTCGGCTTTACCGACTAGTCGGAACATCTCTAATTATTACGTATTTGAAGTTTGATACACTAAATGGAAACACGACAGCGAAAATAGATATACGAACTGTACATGAATTATTTGTACAATACTTTTTATAATGAACAAAATTATTCTTAACGGATTTAAAATTTAGGGCCGATCTTTCCATCTTAGCTCAAACGATTAAAATGGGCGCATAAACCATAAACGAAATATGACAAATTTATATCAAAATCGTGTAACACTTATAGAATGATTAGTAGTAAAGTATTTTTTTTTCTTTTAAATATTTTGCAGTAAAGCGATATAACGAATTGAACATATTTTGACGTCACAGGTATTTGCATAGTGCTATTGGCCAGATATATGAAAATTGCAAATCGCGCGTCTGCCGCTGCGCCCAACGCCTATTGTGGGCTAAAATAGAACTATGAAATGTCATTTCATATTTTTGTTTGTTGGAATTTAAGATTATATTGTTTGGGCTTCTATTACTTGTTTCATAATTTTACTGTTTTAGTGTGCTGTGTTGAAAATCTCTTGATTAAAATTGTGTGTTGAGGTTAGGTTACGTCACTACTAGCGCCACTGTTCTCAAACTTTAGTTGTTATTTACTCGAATATCAAGTAAAATACTTTGAAAGTTGTCAAAGGAATTTTGTCTTAGTTTATATTAAGTTTAATTGTTGTAAATTAAGACTTATAATATGAAAATATTATTTTTATATTAAAAAATATATAATATCTACTATCATGGAAAATCTTTGATTTAGTGCCACTGCAGCAGTACCTGTGACGTCACAGAACGTCACACAAATTTTTTATTTATTAGACGAATAACTTATTCGGAAGTTTATTCGTAGATGGAAAGACCGGCGCTTAATCAAAATACTCGTAAATCTACAAATACTACAACAGCAAAGTCATATAAATCACCGGTTGCTAAGGAATTAGTTGAAAGTACAATTTGTACATACATTTTTCTTTAAATTATTGGCGGTTATCGATGGTTTTTGCGAGAGTTGATACACGAAAATCGGTGTAGGTAATATTATATAAACTAAATTTTGTTTGATTTTTATAATGATTTTGCTGTAGAATGCCCGAGGACAGCACGAGCGTGCGAATTGTAAGTTTCTGGTTGTCAATAGCGTGCGTCAAATGTTACTTTCAAGGTTATGAGTGCAAAAGGTATTACTTCAACACCAACAATTGACTAGGTATTTTGAGGTCATATGTCAGTCATGTGTCAGTTTGAAAGCATTCATACCATCACTAGAAAATTAAAAGCGCCACGAACAGTCTTTTCAGTGCGTTTACAGCCTTATAATGACACCAAAATATAAAAAAAATCAAATTAATTTACTACGAATTATCATTTAAAATCAAATAACATAAAATCGTCAGTTCTATTATATCACAGTTGACATAATATCAACACATATAAATTATTTTAATGGGTTCGCCACCTCAAACATCATTATTTGACTCACGCACAAAAATACAACACTACCGAATAGTGTGTAAGTCTATTGTCACACCCGTAAATAGTATGATGATTCGAATATTTATTTATCATAATATTAATAGCTAGTACAAACATTCGATTAAATAAATAATCATCACATCATTTACAACTTTGGATATGGCCCTCTACTTTCGCAGATCTCAGCACTGAAATATAGTGACACTGGAACACTAACTTGTAGCATTTTATGGAAGCGAAAAACGAGCCTGAGACAGATAGATATCATAAAGCCTCCCTTCTCTGTCTGACACTTGTTTGTAGGACGGTTGTTAGGCGTTTGTTGAACAGTTGCTATGTAAAAATATGTTGCATAGTCTTGCTCAACAGTGATAAATAATATTTTTTGCACTTCCGGGTTTAAATGCCCTAATTTGTTCTACTTCTCGTGAACTGAAGTGTCAGTTTTAATCTCGGAGGAATTAAATTTCTAAATTTAAGTAACCACAGCAACAAGTAAAATATTTATTAATAGTTATTTACTTTACAAGTGGGCAAAGTAAGGAATTGCCCACGAGAGAAATTTTAGCACCCGAACCCGAAGGCTGAGTGTGATAATTATATCGAGTGGGCAATTCCAATTTGCCCACGTGTGAAGTATAACGTTTTATCCAACACCTCTTAATAAGTGAAAAATTTATTAAAGAAATATTATTTGACAGTGACATATGCTTTAAATTTTTAAATTAAAATGTCAATCGAAGTAGTTACTAAGGTGTTGTGTGTTATTATTATTGTTATAAATAAAAAAATACCCACTAGTGGCTTTCCTCAAAATTATACCCACTAGTGGATAATCTGTTACTTTACTTGTTTAAAATCGCCATAGTTATAGAGCATTTATTGAGAGGTGTTGGATAAAATTATTTTATCCAACACAAAACAACGCTTGAAAAATGTCTATTTTTGACATGTGTCATAAGTGAAAACAAAATTTTTTGAATGAGCGTTTCTTGATAGTAGTTCGTGTTCTTGCAGCATTTGATAAGAAATCTATGGCGGGAGGTATTGTGATGCCCACAACGGATTTTTTATTTATAATTTAATACAGTTGATAACTGAGTATATTTAAACGTTTTTGCTAAAATTAATTACTTTAAGCATTAAAAATTCCTTGCATCTTTTAATAATTGACCCACTTCTGCTCTACTGTTGACTTTTTAGGTTAGTTTAGTAGCCACCATTTTTTTTTTCATTTAACGAAAGAAATTAATTTGTGTAATGGGGTCTTTCACCATTTGTTTTTTTTTTATTTAACTTTATTTAAATTGAAGCATATCTACACTTTTAAAAAGTCATAATTGTTATTGCTTATATCAGAAATATTTCTAACAACATGGCCTTCAATTTTTGATTGATAAAAAAAAATACAGTAGCAGCACAGTTTCAGATCTGTGTATTTTTGTATTTTTTGTCTGTCATGCCACTAGCTGAAAACTTTGAATTGTTTTTATATAAATTTCTAGATTTTATCAGTAGTATTTTCACTGTGCATTCTTCTTCAAATTATCCATAATGAAACGTCACTCAAAATAAACACCAAATTTTTCACTTTGTTTATGGTATGTAGGCAACCTAAAAATTTGCATAGAAATATCATTTGTTTTCAAAGCCTATCATTTTCATCCTGTGATACGAGTATATATCTATTTTAAATCCTTAAAAATTAATCAATATTTAAAATGTATTACTGGAAAGAGGGTTGGAGGTGCAATAAATAGTGTATATATCACAGGACTGAAATACCTTTAATTATTTGCCTCGCCTACGGCTCGTGAAATAAACTTCACACTCAGGATTAAATCATACACTTCTGTCCCTTGGTATATAAACTACAATAACAGTGTATTGTACAATTATTTGAAAATTTTAAATTCACATATTTAGCTGTTAACTGAACTCATTGCTATTAAATATTAATGTATTATTTAATTTTTATATTTTAAAATCACTGAATATTAATTTCTTTATATTTTCTTATCAACTTTTTAAGATAACTGCAGAACAAAGACAGGTGGCTCAATGACTGACTTTTTTCTCTCGGTTCGCATTTTCAACATCAGTGGGTGTTCTAACCAAAGAGGTAAAGTTGAAAGTGCCGACAATTCTTGCTATATGGGGATCGAACTGAGGATCTCAATATTTAAGTATAAGAGATGCATTGACCTCTATTTTCTATAACTTTTGTTTATTTCTTTGTAAAATAATTTAGAAATGTTAAACAGCGAAATATAAAGCAAATCTAAAGTTGGCAGTCATTGAATCAAAAACAGTTTCATTGAACGGAAACAAGTTTAACTTTTCCCGAAAGGAAACTCGTTAGTAATATCAGATTTTCTCACATTAAATTACATTAAACATAATACAGTTTATATGAAAATTATCATTTATTATCTAACATACTAACAATGAAAACTATGTGAAATTTACAACTTTCTTCTTTGTTTTCACTAGGAAGGCCGACTGGGATGTTAGCCGTTATTGTTGTTTACAGTTTGCGGTACTCTCTTAACGCCAATGAAGCAGACTTCCGCAAGAACAACAAAACAACGTCAACTACATGACGGCAAACAACAAGTAATTTAGTATTACCTGTTATCCTGTTAATGTTATTGTAATACAATAACATAGTTGCACAGTTGCATAGTTGCATAGTTTTCAATTGTTTTCTTGGTCATGAAGCATGATTCACTTTAATTGATGCACGTAATTTGTTTATAAAAACGTAATTTATATTCGTTGCATTTTTATTTGTTTTTCATTGTTGTATGCAGAAACATTTTACAGAGTGATAAGAATGCAAATATAAATAGTAGTGTGCCAATAGTAGGACGGAGATTAATAAAAAGAACAACAATAAAAATCTAATGTGGCTACCACACGACTTTCTCAATAATTACACTTGACACAAGTTTGATATATACTACACTAAGAGAAAAAAAAATTACTATCAACTAAATAGTTATTTGTTTAACTAGGCATCAAAATACCAGATTAACAGCAGAGGCTGCCGTTTCATTGACGAGGCGAAGCCGAGGCAATGAATGCTGCAGAAGGTATAAATCTGTGTTTGGTGCCGAGTTGAACACATAATTTTTTTGCCGATTTGGAATTAATATTAATTTAGTGATTATTTTATATAAATATTTTGAAGGTTATTGCTGTCAAATTACGTTGCCATGCTTGTGTTGTATTTATTGACGGTTGCAATGCATTTGTTGAGCGGTTTTTATGTAAAATAATTTTACAGCCTAGGCATAAAAGTGCCACTTTACAGATTGTTAGCAGTCCGTGAAGTGTCATCTTTAATGTCAATTGGCAAAAAAATATATTTATAACAAATAAATTTTATCATTCAAATACGAACCTAATAAAAAAATATTTAATTTTATTTATTTAAATGAAATACATTTTTGTTAGTTTGTAATAACTAAATAACATAAATATCGATAATTGACTATTATCAATGTACAAATTAAATATATTCTTTATTGAAATTAAATAATTTCACATATAATTCAAATAAATTGATTAAATTCAAATAAATAAATTTGTTTGTTTTAAATAAATCGCTTACACTTATTTGAAATAAATATTTTGTTACTACAAATAAATTTATATTTCAATCAAATATTTTTTTTTCTAATAAATGGATTTATTTAAATTTAGTGCAGATGAGTAGTTATTTCAGTTATTTGTTTCCTTTAGTTTTTTTTTAACGTAGAAGCAGATACAATTGTTAACATTTTTCATTTGAAACTATTTACGCAGCTGATGATTTGGCGGCTGGTAACCGCACTTCATAAGTAAAAATATATCACTTACCTAGATCTGCTTAATCAGAGTGCCACACCCATAATGAGTAATAGGCGCGATGATATATTTATTTATTTTTATGATCGAAATAAATTGATTTTATTGTTTTGTGTATTGTGTGTCAAATAAAGTTCCACTTCCGCTTTTGCATTTATGACTTTTTTGACATTTCAATCTTTGAGACCTTTCATTTGACACTAAAGCCGCCAGTGTTTAAATACATCTTCACTTTAAATATGAGTTTAAGATTTCTTTGATATCTTTACTTGAAACTTTTTTCGTATCTGATACCATAGTCGAAATAAATAGAATTTATTGTTTTGTGTGGCAAGTAAACTGGTAGATCTGGTTTTGCAATTATTGTAATTCTACTAATAATTATGAGGTTTCGTTACTCAACGTTTTATCGTTCATTATTATTGACTTTTGATACCAAATTGTATAGGATTTAATCAATATTTATTACGGTCATTATACAAAAATTGTTATTAAATATATAATTAGTTTTTCTCAAAAGCGGCAGCAGATACAATAAAGTTACAAACAATATTTTACGTTTCAAATAGTATTACGAACCTCTTTATTTGATAGGTACTTGTATCGCCGCTAATTTCGTATTCGAAATAAATATAATTTATTGTTTTATGTTTCAGGTAAATATCCACTTCTGAATTTGCAATTATGACCAACATCAAATAATGTGATGAAAATGATTAAAAAACACTTTTGTTTGGGTAGTGTTCAATTTAACTACTACGGAAATGAAGTAAAATAATTTCGGTTTATTCAAATTTTGTAATAATTATTTGATGTAAGGTGGTATGGAAGGACAATCGAAGTTAATATTTAAAGTATTAATTATTAAATGCAATTAATTTTCCTGTTTTTAAATTTAAGTATATATTTTTTGGGATATCTGGTGTTACTGTTAATATCTACTTGTTCATTTTATAAATAAATCCAACTGGTTTATAAATTTATCTTAAAAGAAACTAAACACCAACATATAATTCTATACAATTTGCATAAGAAATTGAGAAAATACTAAATAAAATTATATTTCTAGCATTGATTACACAAGTGAACCAAAAAAATTTTTTTGAGTTTTTATTTAATTTGATAAATTTTGATTCTTTACATCGAATTAACTATAGAATCTTCATTTATTACCTATAAAGTTTGCTCTTATCTTTTTTACATTGAAAAATATGTCTTGAAGTTTTTGGTTTAACTCTAAAACTCCGAAATATCGTTCTGGTTTCTACAAACGCAAGCTTTATCTAATAAAAAATATTTTTTCTTTTATTAGTTACGTGGAAGAAAATTTAACATCTAGAAACCAGACTCAAAATGCGTGTTGACCGGTGTTATTTCTTTGCAAATATAGTATAGTTTAAAGTTATTTTTTTTATTGAAAAGAATGTGAAAAATAAAATTGTTTAGACAATTTTTACGCTTGTAATTTTATAAACTCTAAAGTCTAAACCAATTGAATTCACGCCCAACAAATTCTTAATTGTGTTTTTGCAAAAAAATACCTTTACAATGAGTACATTTTTTTAGCTGCAATATTTGTAAGTTTAAAAAATGTATTGCACAAAAATTTAAATTTAATTTTAAACACAGTTTTATTAATTTGTTAGGGATAAGTATTTAAAATATCAATCTTACCAGAAAACATCTGAAGTCCAAGAAAATCCAAACAAACAATCACCAAAACAAAACACTAAACAAATGCTACGCCCGTCCGCTGCATACGCTGTAGGAGAACTAGCAAACTAGCACGAAACATTCGAAACCTACGCGTCCTACTATAACTCACGTACTCAAAACTGTTTACTCCTTCACTTTTGCCTGTGACTGTACTGCATTAGAATATAGGAGGAGGTTGTTACCTATTCTTGATATCACGGTCTAGGTAAATGGAAAAAACTTCTGAGTGTTTGAAGGAAAGTTGAAAATGCGTTACAAGTAACTGTTAGTGATGAGTTGATAATTTGTGACTTCAATTTTTATTTCTAAACTGCAAGATGTTGAAATTAAATGTACAAATATCTAATAGTGAAGTACGCTTTCGAATTTGGTATAAATATTGATGAAGTTTTATGGTCATTTAAATGCATAAATAAATTTCAGATTATTTTATCGCTAGTCGGTAGTTCCTGATTAGAACTGAATTGATTTATTGCGCATTTAAATTTCTTGTGCAAACTAGCAATCTTTTACCTACATAGCGACAAGCAAAAATTAAATATTGCAAAGTATTAACTAATTATAATAGTTTATACAATAAATACCGATAAATTATTAGCAATTATTTGAAACACTTTTTTTCTAAATTAATTAAGAGACATTTGATATCTCAAAATAAAATTACTATTAAAATTTTTTTTATTATTAAAATTGCGGAATTTTATGAAAGCGAAAGACGAGCCTGAGACAGATAGATTTTGTAAGGACACCCTTCTTTGCCAATTGTTTGTAGAACGGTTGCTATGTGTTTTTTGAGTGGTACTATGTAAAATCATGTAGCACACAATCTTGTCCAAAAGTGAAAAATAATATTTAACAGTGTATTGTTTAGTGCCCTGCCGAAACCGAAACCGTAACCAAATATTCGGCTCCTCTTCTAGTTGCGGCCGAAACTCTATCCGAAACCGAAACTTATATAGCTAAATATATTATTATTATTATTATTAAATGAAACCGCTGAAACACATATTTTTTGGCCGAAACCGAAACTTCGGTCGGTCTCTAGTATTGTTCAGTTTTTTTTTTTAAATACCTAATTAATAATTAATTGAACTCATTTTTAATAATGCATAATTTTACTTTTATATTAAACATTTTATTTCAAATCATTGAATGTAAATTTCTTTCTAAGTGAACTATACAACAAAACCAGGTAGCCCAACAACTGGCTGTCTCTCTCGGCTCACATTTACAATGTTAGCGTTCCAGTATTATTACACTTCGGTGACACGTAATTCTTTGCCAGGAACAACAAGAAAACAACATAAATAAGTAAATAGTAACAGTAACTAAATAACAATAAATTATGACATAAAATTCTTCTGCTTGTAGATTTCTATAGCTTTTCTTATGAGTCTGTCATTGGCACATTTCGTTCTTGCTTTAAATTTTGTTTTCTTAAACTTTATTTTCTGCAAAAATTCAGTGGTATAACTAGCCAAAGCAGATTTATCTAGTTGTTTAAGACAAATGACCCGTTTGTGTTCTGTAATTCTTGTTGTTTTTCCAGCACCTACTTGTAAAGTGTTATATTATACACAGAATTCTCGATACTAAAATAATATTGATAGTAAAGATGGATAAAGTATTACTTTATCCAATAGTTATGAGAGAATGTAGATGTGTATTTTCTATATATTTTGAGCAAAATTTCATAACAACTTATAAAGTATAAGGATTTATTATTAATTTATCGTATGGTATTATATTACAACCGCATTTACTACAGTTGGTAAGATGAAACATATATTTATGTCAAATTTTAAAATTAAATGTCATTTTATTTTATTTACAAAAAGTATATTACCAGATGTTGGAAAAAATATTGTGTACAACACGAGAATAACTATTACTTACTCAGCTAATCAAATTAAATGTTTTACCTGTTACAATAACGAAACATTTTAAAATTTCACAGTTAGTATTTGCTAATTTGAGTTATGAGTTGATTAGATTTTGGTATATAAGATTTTACTAACATATTTCTATAAATAATTAATTTATTTCAATAGAAAAGATGTAAAATAATATTAAACTTTTTCTCTATTTAGTACCGTTTAATAATTGTTTAAATCAAGTTATGTGCTGAGATTTATTAAAGTTTATTATGGGAAATATGTACAGTATTAAATTAAAATATTTAATTGTTTTCCGCAGTAAATTCCAAAATTACTCATTGAATTAAAAATACAATGGCTAATAACACGTAATCAAATAAATATCAATGTTGATTATGTCCTTGAAATCCTAAAAGAAATCCGGGACTTTTATTTTATGTACAATTAACAAAATTACAATTACAAATATCGTTGCACCTGGTAAACATATGCGGATTGCCATTTTCTAGGTATGACACAATACCTTGCGTAACCTGTTAATTTAGTTTACAAGTTGTGTAGTAGTAGACTGTACGTCCATAAAATAACTATCATTAGAGATGACGGATTATGAATTTTTATAGACAATAAAGGAACGCCCACTTTTCTTGTGCTTTGCTAAGTCATTTTTAATTGGTGTAGCAGATCTCAGTTTAAGAAGCAATTGACAATTTTTGTTGTCAAACAAAGAGCATCAACCTTGTGCCCAAATATTTCTTTTGATGTTTTGATAAGCAGCTCGAAATAATAATTATTATAAAGTATTTTTGCTGAATCATGTACACATGAGATACCTACGATTTTGTGGATAGTATTTAAATTTATTTTTTACCCACTTCATTAATTTATTTTTAAAATAATTCTGGTATATGTATTTCAAATATTTATATTTGAAGTACTTTACTCAAGTGTGATGTAAAAGTTTTAAAACCGGTTTTAAAATATTAGAGTAAATGTGTGTCAGAAGAAAACTGCGCCTATCACATATTTACTACTTTAGGAAGTCTTGTAAAAGTACTAAATATACGGTAAAAGTGTAAAAGTTAATGTTAATCTTAATTTAGGATTATTATCATTTAAAATAAGAGTCCCAAAATTTGATAGCAGCAATATTTCTAAACTAATAGTTTATTTTAATTGGGAACAGTTGTAGTAAAATGGTTACGTTCACTAAAAATTAACGAATACATCTCCTGTACTCTGATGTTTATAATAAATAAATAAGAAATTACATTTTGTGTTCTCGAATAAATTTGTTTATTAATTATTTAAAAAAAAAAATCCTGGGAATACTACATTACCTCATTAATATTCTAGTAAATAAGTCAAATTATCCGGATTGAGTGATAAGCAAATGCAATAAAAAAGCAAAATTGAATTATTGAATATTTTGGGATGACACTTAAAATTTGTGATTTGAAATTGGCGCTTTATGTAGCTATCTACTTTTGAAGTACGCATGCGTTTTCGTCGTGACGTAACTTCCTTCTTTCACTGGTCCAGTGGCGACCACGCGTTTAGCAATGGCGAAAAAGAAGTTAGATGATAAAAATAATCAAAACGATGACAATACGAAAAATGAAGCTGATTTAAACTCAAACGATGATGAACCAAACTTCAGTGATCCAGAAGGATACGTCGACGATATCACCGATGAAGGTAGTTACAAAATATTTATGTTTGAAATATTGCGGTTATGGCATGGTCTCCATATGTCTTTAACTTGAAGGGCAGAGTGAAATTACTCATTTTCTTATATAATGTTCCATAATTAGATCAAATCTGTCAATAATATATGTAGACAACAATGACATTACCTTAATTTTTAAAAATATGTTTGTATTTCACCGGTAATATAATCTCGCAAAATGTGTGTTTCCAGTGCTCTAATATGCAAAATATTGAAATATGCAAGTGTTTAACGTGTTGTTTTATTTGCAGAATTGTTGGGTGATATCATACGACAAAAACCGAAAGAAACAGATGGAGTGGAAAGTGTCATAGTGGTTGACGGTGTTCCACAAGTCGGTCCTGAACGTTTAGAGAAATTGCAATCAGTTATCAATAAAATCTTCTCCAAATTTGGTACAATAGTGAACGAATATTACCCTAAAAACGAAAATGGACAAACGAAAGGTTATATCTTTCTGGAATATTCATCACACGTCAACGCCGTAGAAGCTGTCAAAACTATAAATAACCACAAACTAGACAAACAACACACGTTTCTAGTGAATTTATTCACCGATTTCCACAAATACGAACAAATACCTGACAAATGGGAACCTCCAGAGCCTATGGCCTACAAGGGTCTAAGCGAGTTGCATTACTATTTATTGGAACCTGACGCGTATGATCAGTTTTGTGTGGTTAGTGGTTTGGGACAATCTGTTCAAATTTGGCAGAACAGTCAGCCAGAGCCTAATAAGATCGAAGACCGGCAAAAGTGGACTCAGACCTTTGTGAATTGGTCTCCGCTGGGTACTTTCTTAGCTACGTTCCATAAACAGGGTGTAGCTTTATGGGGAGGACCTCAGTTTACCCAATATATGAAGTTCTCTCATTCCGGGGTGCAGTTTATTGATTTCTCGCCTTGTGAGAAATATTTGGTGACTTATTCGCCTCAGGGAGATGGTGGTGAACAGAAACGCCTTATCATTTGGGATATTAGGTTAGTACTTTTATTATTTTTATATTTTTTGATGTTGTATTTAAATTTTACCCCGATACTTTGCTGTTTTACCTAATTTATGGTGGAATAGTTATACTCCGGGGAATATTAATTCATTAGTTTTTAAAGCAAATCATTATTTATATTTGATTTGCATAAAAACTAATTGAAACAACTTCAAAATAATTTTATTGTAAAATTTGCCCGAAACTTTGCCGTTTTATCAGTGTTTTTGGTAAATTGGTTATACAATCGGGCAATAGAAACTCAGTGGTTGATAAAAAAAATCATTAATTATTTTTGATTTTTAAAAAAACTTATTGATACATTCTCTAAAATAAATTGTTTTTTAATAATTATTATCCCGACACTTTGCTATTTTATGATTTTTATAGTAAAATAGTTTTAACATCGGGAAATATAAATTCATTAGTTTCATAATAGAATCATTATTTATTTTTGATTTACAAAAAAACTTTTGATACAACTATAAACTTATTTAAAATTTTATCCCGACACTTTGCTATTTTATGAATTTTCCATCGTAAAATAGTTTTAACATCGGGAAATATAAATTCATTAGTTTTATAGTAGAATCATTATTTATTTTTGATTTATAAAATACTTTTGATACAAACTAATAAACTATTTCATATTTTACCTCGACACTTTGCTATTTTATGAATTTTCCATCGTAAAATAGTTTTAATATCGGGGAAGATAAATTCAGTAGTTAGTAATGAATTGCAGTTTTTCTGTGATTCTCAAATAACTATTTGATACATATTTGTTTTAAAATTGCCCTGATTTTTTGCTGTTATGCGGAGACTAGCATAAAAGTTATACGCTCAGGGTATATTAAAACTTGAATTTAAATAACTAAATCACAATCTTATTTGTGATTTGTAAAGAATTTGGGTTACATTCCTTATATAAAATTTTTTTGTTTACGTTTTGTAAAATATTTATTAAAATTCAAGGAAATAAGTGAACGAAAAATTATGTACAGTAATAATTCGAAACGGTGAATTTTAATAAATATTTACAAATCATCCTTGATCAAATTGATTAGTTTCACTTAATTATAGTGGGAATATTTATTTAATCAAGGAATAATAAGAGCTTAGTCTGGGATGGATTATTGCATGATAAATAATTTGTAAGAAGAGCTAAGCTATAAAATATATTTAATTATTAATATTTTAGCAGTATCATCAAGAAATATAGTTTCTAAATTAAAATATTTTTCAGAACCGGCCTTGAGAAGCGATCGTTCGCGCCGGAAGGTCCAGCAGTTTGGCCAGTCTTCCGCTGGTCCCACGATGACAAATATTTCGCTCGAATGGGCCTAGACATCCTATCCGTCTACGAAACACCTTCTTTCGGTCTTCTGGATAAGAAATCCTTCAAAATCCCAGGAATCCGCGACTTTAACTGGTCTCCCACCGACAATGTCTTAGCTTATTGGGTAGCCGAAGACAAAGATGTGCCTGCTAGAGTAACTCTTCTAGAAATTCCCAACAGGAACGAAATCAGAAACAAGAATTTATTCAGCGTAGCAGACTGCAAAATCCATTGGCAAAAATCAGGAGATTATTTGTGCGTGAAAGTAGACCGATATTCCAAAGTCCGAAGAGAGAAAAATGAGTTTAAATATTCGGGAATGTACTACAACTTTGAAATTTTCCACATGAGAGAAAAACAGATCCCGGTAGATTCTGTCGAAAGCAAAGAACCAATCCAAGCTTTCGCTTGGGAGCCTGTCGGGTCTAAATTCGCGATAATTCACGGAGAATCCCCGAACATTAGCGTTAGTTTCTACGGAGTCAAAATCGGTCAAGCGCCTTCGTTGCTGAAGAAGTTCGAGAAGAAAGCTTGTAATCACTTATTCTGGTCTCCTTCCGGCCAATTCATCGTCCTAGCGGGCTTAGGAAACATGGGCGGCGCCTTAGAATTCATCGACACCAACGATTTCGTCATCATGAACACCACAGACCACTTCCAAACCTCGGATGTTGAATGGGATCCCACCGGAAGGTATGTCGTCACCGGAGTTTCTTGTTGGAAGACCAAGAACGATACTGGATATTGGATTTGGTCGTTCCAGGGCAAGATCCTCAAACGGGTGAATTTAGATAACTTCGCGCAGCTGCTATGGCGACCAAGATCGTCCTCGCTGTTGAGTATTGAACAACAGAAGGAGATTAAGAAGAATTTGAAGAAGTATTACGCACAGTTTGAAAGTAAGGATCGCATGAGGATGACTAAGGCTTCGAAGGAACTGATTGAGAAGCGAGCGACTCTGATGAAGAACTTTGAGGAGTATAGGAGAAAGAGGATACAACAGTATAATGAACAAAAGACGAGGCGTTTAGAACTAAGAAACCGTAAGTATTTTCTTAAGATGATTTTACTTCCTACATTACATAATCGACATGTTTTGAATGGGGTCCTTCACAAAAAAAAAAAATGAAACTTTATCTAAATTGAAGACTATCTGCATATATAAAAAGTATTGTTATTCATTAAATCGTAATGGTTTTTTAAAAATGTTATGTCATCACAGTTTTTATTTACGTGAATTTGTGTTATTTGGTTACGAATTCAAAACAAAACAAAAATCTACAAATTAGGTGCCAACCATTTTACATTTCGATAATCTAACAGCTCATTAATAAGAAAATTACAAAGAATTTGGAAAGAATGTGTGAGAAAGAAGCTTAAGCAGAGAAACATATTACTTTGACGTCAGAATTGCTATCTTTAAAACTGAATTATCATACACGCAGATTCACAAAATGAATTAACGCGAACTCCATTTTTTCAACGTCTGTAACTTTGTTAATTAATTAATTAAATTAACAAAATGTTTAAAATTTTATGTTGACCAATATTAACTACAACCTTTGTTAAAATAAATTTGTGCTGAGAATCCCATTTGTGAATCTGTTTGTTGATAATTAATAATATTTAAATTTATATATAGTACGATGTTTTTGGATCTAGTTATAATATGACTTAATTACCATTTTGTCACTTTAGTGAAGGACCTCATTCAAGTTTTAAACCCTACCAATCTAAATTAATATTTTTTTAAAATCTGGTGCACCATCACACATGACATACCGTCAAAACAACTTTTAAACAGTACAAAAGTAAAGATTGTAGACAGTATTATTCTACATCTTTTGGGCACAACAAAATTTACTCTAAATCAATTACTGAGATAGGTCTTCAAATATAGTACCATTTCCAGTTGACGCATTATTACCAAAATCAAATCAACTTGTAACGTGAACTTTCAAAATTCAAATTCTAAATACGTAATTTCAAAATGAATTATTAGATCTCATCTTTTCAACTTTTAAACGGTATAAAATAGAAATAAAGTGTCAAATAAAAATTGTTAGTTATTTACTGAGATATACACAAAATACCTTATTGGCCTTCAAGTATACTATTACTTCCAATTGTTGAATTGCTACAACATCTAATCTACTCGTAACTTAAACATCCAAGTTCTAAATAGAAAATATGAAAATGATATAGTTATTACATAGAATCTGATGTGGTCACCACATAATCCCCCAGAATTTTAATTTCGTTATGTTACAAAATAAAGGTAAAAGTTTCAAACACAAATTGTAGTCATCATTATTTTACATTGAATAGAATACAATAAATTTACTGCAACTTATTATTTTTGTATTGAGATATATAAAAAAATTATATACTCTCAAATAAACTACCACTTCCGGCTGATGGATTGCTCCTAAAATCTAAATAACTCGTAACATGAACATCTAAAATCTAAATATGATAATTGTTATCGATAGCTTTATTAAATTTTGAGTTATAGTGTGCGAAAAAATCGTCACACACAGATGACGGCGTGAAAATAGTGAAATCGTATTTTAGAGAAATATTGTACAGATGTTGATTACAGATAAATCAAGATAAAGTTCGACAATAAGCCATATTTGTTCAAACGTAATAGTAAAACGACCTTCTGATAATGAGTGTTTTCACTATTTTCCGGATAACGTTTGTGTGTGACGATTTTTTCGTCCACGATAACTCTGATGAGAATATCATTTTGAAATTACATATTTAAAATTTACGTGTTCAAGTTCCGAGCAGATTGGATTTTGGTAACAACATATCAATCGGAAGTGGTAATTTACTTGAAGGCCTATCAGATTATTTGGACGTATTTCAGGAAATAATTGAGTAATTTTCGTAATATTTAAAATGATGTAGAATAATGTAAGCTACAATTTTTATTTGGAACTTTTTTCTCTATTTTGTACTTTTTAAAAGTTTTTTTATGCGGGATGTTATGTCTGTAACTTCCCTTCCAGTCCTTCCACTAATATTGTTGGGATTCAATATTTGTCGGCTGATAGCCTCAATTCACGCGTGAAATGTCGTGATATGTTTATTATTACAGTTTTGGATAAGAATATTGTAAGTGTTGTACTGATTGTATTTTTTCTGTTGCAGATATTGATACAGATGAATTAGATTCCGACACAAAGAACGTAGAAGAAGAAATAGTAGAATTCTTTATTAAAGAGGAAATATCAATCGTTGACTAATTCATCGTGTCTATAGGTTTACCATTCGCGACTTGGCCGCATTTTGGGGCAAAGTCGCGCTCGTACTGAGAATCTAAACGTCGGTCTGCCATTTGCTACCAGTTGCATCAATCGGAGTCGTCAGTTTGTCAAAGAGCGAATTATTTATGTAAATTATTTAAATCCTAGGTGAATTTTCATTGAGTCCCTCTTAATCTAGGGAGATAGTTTTGCTCTGAAGCTAACTTGCATTCTGATCCTTTTTTATATAAATAATATAAAATGTATTATTCTTATAGGACTATAAGAACGGTATGGAAAATAAACATCTTTAAGAAATTTATGTATTTTTATTATTGTTCTACAGATAAGTTATTTTTAGCACTTTTATTATTTGTACAGATTGTATTTTGTGTTATTTTAGCTGTTAATATAACTAAAGCACTTTACTATATTTTCGTATTTTTTTTATTGTTCTTTAGTCACGAAATAACAAAATTTCCTTTATAGCATTGGGCAAATTTTGAGAGCGTCTAACAATATGTCTGACGTAATATCTGCCCACAATGTCAGATTTCACCTTATTGCGAAATAACAATGACGAATCGCACGTTTTAAATTAATTAAAACCCTAATCCGCGGTAATCTGATCTCTAATTCGATCCCTACCATCGACAAATTCTCGAACAGTTTGTCACGACATGAAAATATCCCTGTGGCTTCTGTTTAATTTAGTGGTACTGATACAAATGGTATTATATTGATTAAAAAGTGACCTAATATACGGTTAGTCCCTGACATATTGTTTTTAAATCTGATTGAACCTATGCATAAATCTAATCAATTATGGGATCATGTGTGGACAATCGTCAATTTATCTGAATAGAGTTTTGTTACGAAGTATTATGTAACTTAAATGATTTTAATAGTATGAGTCACTATTCACATTTTTCTGCATTTAAAATAAATATATAGTCAAGAACCCTTCTACCGTAAGATGTAGGTTGTAAAGTCTCTTAAATGTGCACAAATTTCACCCTTTGTTTCTTATTCATCGGCGTACTAGTACAGCGTTCCTCTTCAGAATTTTTTTAATGATGATATCGCAGCTTGGTCTTTCCAAGTTCCTCTTTTCGTTCACGTTTATAATGCTATGAAGTCTAGTATTGCATTGCAGTTCTGTTATTATTTCGTTTCTGATTCTGTCCAACATTGTTACTCCTTGTACTTTGCTTAGATTTTTTACTTTCAGCTTCTGAATTTTACTCTTCATTCTTTGAGGAAGTACCTATGACTTGCAACCGTATGTCACATTTCTTTTTTCCCTGTGAAGCTTTCTTTCATTGCATGAAGATTGGATTTTGTCTATTCTTTTATTTAAGCCCTGTTTACCTTTATAATGCTAAATATATTTTGAAATTGTTTAAAAAATACGACCAAGCAAGATCTTGAAATATATTTATTTCAGATTGGACAGATAAGCAGAACGATAATATCAAGAATTACAGGACGCAAACGGACCATTCGTATTAACTAACCAGAAAAATCTATTATGGCTGTCATACAATTAAATATTTCACAAAATAAAATTTGAAGGAACAAAAATTATAGTTAGATCGAAATGTGCCAGCGGCCCAATTCTTTAACGAAGTTGTTATCGTAACAACTTGCTAATGGTGACAACATCGCATCGAAACTTCATGTTTAATGGAAAATATTCTATTAGCTGTCAAAAAACGATTAATTTTTGTCACAATTAGCAAGTTGTTAACGGTAGTAACTTTTTTTTTAGAGAATATGAGCCCAAAAGAAAACAGTAGATCAGAATGAAGGCACGAGTTGAACAATCATAATTTGTTGTTGGCTACTGTTTCTATTGTTTTTTTCTGACGAAGAATTAGATGCAGAAATTCAAAACATTGAATATTATTAAAATTTTACAGAACTTAAACACAAAAATCTTTTCATTTATTACTTGTTTCAATATAAGGAGTTGAACTGTGATAGATCGATCGGTCGCAGACTTTTTTTTTATTTTTAAAAAGTTTTTATTAGTTGTCACTATAAATTTTGTAAACAAATCTAATAGCTCGCTCATTAATTCGATAATGATAATTCTCGAATGAAGATGATTATCGATGTCAATACTATTGCGACGAAAAAATAAAAAATGTATTGAACGAAAATAATGGGTTCATGCAAATCTTCATCGAATGAAGATCTAGAAAAGTTTCAGTTATTTTATAGAATGTCTCGGTAGATATTTTAATATTACATTTCGGGAGGCTATTACACAAGAACAAAAATTATTGATGAAAAAGCAAATGTCGTATGAAAAGGAACAAACAGCGTAGTATGATATTTGTTGTAGAGATGTCCCATGCTGTTTGTTTGTTTGTTATGTGTTAGTTTGGTGTCTGGTGTCGTATAAGTGTGCAACCGGCCATAGACAGTAATTTGTTGATATGTTTTGACATTTGAATTTAATGGATCATTGATTTTTGTGATGTTAATTTGTAATAAAGTTGCATGATAACAAAGTGCATTGCAGTGAAATAAGTGCAATACATAGTTTTGCTAAAGGATTAAAATATTTACTCTATATTTATTCGAGTACATTTGTTTAATTTTCTTGCAATAAATGTAGTCTTCAATGAATACAGTGAATATAGTGTATTTATAAGAGCGAACTACAGAAAACTGCATGGATATAAGGTAGGAATGATTTGATTTTAAGTTGATTATTAATGGTTTCGCTTATCTGCTCACGGAAGAAAATTTGTGGGTATCAAATTAATTCAACTGCATTGGTAACATTAAATTAAAAAAAAAAATAAAGGTGCTGTTTTCAACTGAAATTATTATTTATTGATCGCAAACAATAATGTAAATATCATAAAATTAAATAAAAATAAGTAGTTATTTTCAACATTAGTTTTAATAGTATATTCTACAAGTAATGGAATGGCACATATTCCACGCGAGCAAAAAGTTTGTAGTCCGAGCCGAAGGCGAGGGCTACGGGTTGCGAGTGTGGGATATGCCATTCCGTTACACGTTGTAGACTATACTTTCTATAACAAGATTTTGGAAATATACAAAAAATACAAATATAGAACTGTTGTAAACGTCAAACTTAAATAAATCAAATTAAAACAAACAGACGTATTCATAGCAACTGAATCAAGATACTTCATATATCGCTCTAATATGCGGCTCTGATTCGTCGAAAATATTCCATACGCAGCGTATGGAATGTTAGTGATTCCATAACAATATTTAGTTGTGGGATGCCTAGTTTCCCAAACAGTGTTATAGAAAGATATTTTTATTGCTTTATGTACAAGAAATCATTACGATTAAATAAATTATTTTCTCTGATTCCTGGTTTTGTTAATTAATAAAAAGTATATATAATACAGATGAAACTACTTTATTACAGGTTGCTACCGTACTTTTTATACTTTCTATAAAACTAGATTTTTTCCGGGTCTCGTAGATGTGCTTAATTTGTTATTTTTTTTCGAAGCTATTGCAATGATGACAAAAGACTCAATTTTGATTTTTGGGTTTCATGTTTTCAACAAATTTAATTTTTTATAAGAATAGATATTAAATTTATATTGTTTTTACATTCTGTGTTAATTAAATGAGTTTTAGACTGTTTCTGAAGCCCTGTTGAGACATGGACACACAGAGAACACATTTAAGCCACACACAGGCAACAGTTGCTCAATGAAGAAGTACTAAGGAGACACACGGAAGACACAAAAATTTGAACCGTTCACACATGGAATTTGTTTGTGACCTCAAAATTAAAGCAAAACAAGCCCTCACAGTTTTTGTCACTTCTCTATTTTTCATAAGATATAAGATTATACCCAAAAACTAAGCCAAATTAATAAAACCTAAAGAAAAATTACAATCGACAACAATCAACAATAACAAAAGAAATTGCAAGTGACAGAAGAAATAAATTTTTAAGGCTACAAACAAAACATTTCAATGATTTGAAGTTATCAATGAATTTGAACTACTTTTCCAAGACACAATGACTGCTAGTAAGAACAACCGATTAAGAGTGATTAACAAGCAGTTGACTAACTTTATTTTACGCTGTCAAGCGTTCCTAAATTATTTTAGAGATATAAGCTTCAAATAAAAGACATACATAATTAAATATTCTACCACTTCTATTTCAAATATTTTTCTCAATAATCATGTAAGAAGGTTTGACAGCTGAAAAACTCAGATAGTCAACTGCTAGTTAGTCGCCCTTAATCTACGTTCTTACTAGCGATCATTGAATCCACAAATTAGCGACGCCTCTATTTGACAGGCGATTCACACCGTAATTATTTTTCATTTTACTATTGTTGCCTGTGTGTGGCTTCAATGTGCCCCCTGTGTGTCCGTGTCTGAATAGGGGTAAAAGCTAAAAATACAAGCATTGTAAGGAATTAAGGAATATATTCTTTAAAAAAATGGTTATACAAATGATTAAATCATACAATTAATTAATTTTTAAATGTAATTAATATGTATTGATAATTTCAAAGCCAGTTAAAATTACAATATCTTTCAACATTCCTTTAGACATTGGTACACAAATATTTTATTACAATTGACTATTTTTAATTTCTTATACGAGGAACAGGGAAGACACCATTTTTCACGGAAATACTTGTTTTGAGGTACCAGGTACCATGAATCCGTTTTGAATATTTTCCTAATGATGTCTGTGTGGATAGATGAATGGATCTTCGTCCGTATGCTAAATAACTCAAAACGAGTAAAGAAACTTTCATAATTATCAGTTTCAGGAAAATTCAAAAAATTTAATTGATTTTGGTCATAACTGCAAAAACTAAAGTAGAAATTTACTTGATACAAAACAATAATTTTTTTATTTCGAATATGAAATAGGGGACGCGCATCATTTTCAAATATAATTTTAAAGTGAACCAGTTAAAATTTAATTTGTTTAAATATTCATATTTCAAAACTAGTTTTATAAAACGAGTAAAAACGATCGTAGAGTGTGCAGTTATCTACCGTGACGTCACATTCCTAGTTTAAAATAGATCTTGTGCTTTATAGTGTGTTTTTATGTTTTCTGAAAAAAATTCAAGTAAAAGGTGTTAATAATATTAAAAATAATAAATATATTTGCATCCGATGTTGGTGGCGTAGTGGCGTAGTACCAAAGGTCGTGGGTTCGAATCCCAATGAAGATTATTGTCGTTTGTGATGTTTACATAAATTTACAATCATCCACTCATTAAGCGGCATATGACTAAATGTAGTTACCATCTTCATAAAAAAATAGTTATTTACACCAGAGTCAGAAAAATGGTACATTACTGTCGAGGAGCAATATTGAAATACTCCACATTTTTTGCCGAGAATTTTACGTCAAGTACAGACATTTTACTGAAGAGTTATGTATTAATTTTTTTCTGAAATCATTGATTATAATAAATTAATTTAATTTAAAAATTTAAATCTGATTTTCTATATGTATCTAGTGGCGCGTTTCTTTCGATTCTAAAATAACAGAATGTTTGGATTGGACGTTTTCGTGACTAATCAAGGAAATACTACTTTCGCTCCTCATTTTATAATGTAAAATAGTATTTTCGCTCCGGTTTCAGAAGAAAATAATATTATTAGCAATTTTTTCGGAACCGCTTCGAATTTAGACAAAAATAAATTGAACGCGTAATAATATATTTTGAAAAATTAAATTTAATAAATATTGATTAAAATAAAAAGACTTTTGGATTAAGTCTGTAAATATTTATTTAAATACGACGCGACGTTTCGAATTATTGAACATAATTCTTCACCAAGAAAACAAATGAATAACATAAACACGTAGTACTTTATTTATTAATTTCTTTGCTAAACAATTATATCCAATCATTCACAACGTCGTACTTAAATAAATATTTACTTAACTTTATAAAAAAGTCTTTTAATTTTACTAATATGAGTTCTGAAAGATTTTGCATCTTATTAAATATTGTTAATCCGTAGCAAGTTGGGTATCAAATTAAATGTATTAAGAATGAGATTTGAATTCGAATGTGAAATATTAATTTCGGGCGATCGTCAATTGTTTTAATAAGAATTATTTGAATCCTGTCGGGTTTGGTATCAAATGGAAGGTCTCAAAATGAAAAGTTAAACTTAAATGCAAAAAAAATTATTTCTAACGTTATTTGAACTAAAATATGGAAAATTATTTTTGTGTGATTGTCAAAATTAACAATTTTCATGTATCTGTTTTCAATTAGGAGAAAAAACTAAATTAAAATTTCATTAATATGTTTCAATATTGTCAGCTGCTATGACAACATGTTTCAAGTGCAACAGCCGAATTCACTATTCCCCAATTTTTCGATTCATTGATCAGCGCTGATCCATGAATCAATCAAATTCACCATTGAAAATCAAGCTAATCTTGTAGTAAAATTCATTGATCAATTGTTTCGTTAGATTCCGTGAATCAAGCGCTGATCACTCGTTTTGCTTTTAAATAATTCAATTTATTTTAAATAATAATTATAGTTATGTTAAATACACAAATTAATATTAAATACTTTTCCTTTCAAACTTCTTTTGACATTTTCATTTACGATATAATTACATGTAAAATACAATATGTTTCCTTTAAAACAACTAGTACGTTTTTGCACAATCTACAGACTTTGACTTAGAGAAAAATGTTTTATACAAAAATGACCAGGAATAACAAACAAAAATGTAACCAGTGGTTCTCAAACGGTAGAATAAATTTAATTTTTTAAAAATGATAATCTTTACAATTTTTTAGTCCATTAATAGAGCTTTTTTTATTTCAACCATTATTTTTGGCGTACAACCAATGTGAAAAGCTTTATTGTATATCACGTGTCTGCGTTTTAACCAATTCTGCCATTATTATACTGAGAATAAAGTGATTGTTCCCGGGAATAATGTCTGTAGCTTTTTTATTTTTATTGACAAATGTCAGTTGTCAGATAGTTATCAAAACAAGTAAAAAATGATGATATCAAAAAATAATATAATATATAAATTAAATATAACTCGAGAGTTCGATAAATTAGGAAATAATTCTCCAGTATCTTTTTCATGTTTGTTGCCATTAGGCAATATCCACTCAAGCCCTCAAGCTTTCGTGGCTATTGCCTGACAATCAAATCTGTCAAATTATTTTCAATTTATTCTCACTCTCTTATTATATTATTACTGATATAAATATGATATGGGGCAGTAGAACAATTATTTCAAGGAAAACAAATGCAAACAAATGATACAGGTGACAGATAGTTTTGTTACTTCCGTTATTATTTATAACAAAATTATCTATCACCTGTATCATTTGTTTGTATTTGTTTGTTATATAGCCTACTACAAAATTGTAAAATTATTTCTGATTTTTAATATCATTTTTCTCAGTTTTTCTCAAGAGAGTGAGAATAAATTGAAAATAATTTGACAGATCTTTCGAAAACTTGTTACCAGGCAAATAGCCACGAAAGCCCGTAGAGCTTGAGTGGCTATTGCCAAATGGCGACAAGTTTGAGAAAGATACTGGAGAATTATTTTCTAATTTATCGAACTCTCGAGTTATATTTAATTAGATTACTTTTTGATTTCATTATCAGGCACAGCACTAAATCTATCTTTTTTGCTCATTTTTACTTGTGTTGATGATACCTATCTGACATTTGACATCTGTCAACAAAAACAAAAAAACTACAGAAAATATTGCCGGGAATAATCACAAGTATAATACTGACAGGATTGGTTAAAACGCTGACACGTGACATACAATAAGACATTTCATTGGTTTAAAGAAACATCAAAAAATAATCGAAATAATAATCAGCTTGGTTCTCGAATTAGCTGATTACTGATCAAGAGTATGTTGGTAAATTCTGCTGTAATGGTTATATACTATCAAATTCAGATTTATATGTATTATAAAGTTCAGTTTTTTTAAGTTGAATCCATTGATGCTAAATTCTAATAATTCTTCTGTTATATTCTTGTGTCTGCTAATCATTAATTACAGACTTCTTGTCATTACTGACACTGCGTTGGAATACATCCATAATTTTGATATATGTTTGTGACTATTAGTTTCTTATTTCTCATTTTCTTTCTTCTGTTTTATTATACATATCTGTTGTTATGAATATGATATATGATGTATACTTACTATCATACGATAAATAAATAAATTAATCTATCTAGATCGAACGAAAAAAAAAAAAAGAATGCTAATGGCAAACTATAAAAGAAATAATTCCTTATGCCTGTTTTACACGAAGTAATTTATTGGTCAATAAATTGTAAAATAAGTTTTCTTATCAATAAATTTCCAAAAGCAATAATATTGTCGTACGTTTTACACACATCAAGTTTTCCGTCAATTTATTGTGATAATTTCAAAAGTACCCCAACACGATTTCAGTTGTCACATATCTTAATAATATTTTTTAATTTATACATACAAAAATCTGGTGTGGGCACCACACTACTTTCATATAAAACCAACTAAACGCATATGACTTGTTCCTTGCTTATAATTTTAATTTGGCAATTATTTGACAAATTGATGTTAAACATGTTTAATTTTTTATTATAACTATTATTTTATTTTAAAATAGGTATTATTAATTAATATCTAGTAATTAAAAATTTCTAATTATATACAAATACTGCTTTTATAAAAATTTCAAAAGACGCATATTCACAATTATTTGACATGTAGATGTTAAAAATGTTTTACTTTTTGTTCTCATTGTAGCTAAGATTATTGAAATATATTATTAAATATATAATTTAGTTTTTCTCAAAATTATAAGCATGTACAAGAAAAGTGCAAATAACATTTTATATTCCAAATATTTTTGATAACATCTTTCATTTGAAACTTTTTTTCATAGATGATTCTAATTTTGAAAATAAGCAATTGTTTTGTCCAGTAAAGTTTCGTTTACATATCTTTTCTTGTTCATGAGATATTGCGCACACGGACATCCATCCATCCATC
This sequence comes from Poecilus cupreus, assembly GCA_963942605.1. Lineage (NCBI taxonomy): Eukaryota > Metazoa > Arthropoda > Insecta > Coleoptera > Carabidae > Poecilus > Poecilus cupreus. The sequence goes on from OZ012722.1 coordinate 4,867,152, forward strand.
CATCCTCATACATAGACATCATTGAGAAATTGGTTTTAACGGATTCGGTGGACGTCAAAATATGTATTTCCGCAAAAATCTCGTCATCGAATTTTTCATTATTCCAATAATTCCTTATACTTTGTATAAGAAAGTAAAATGACAAACAAACCAAAACATAAACAAGAATGTTTGGAAATGACCAAAATCCTCTAGAATTCTTTAAAAAATTGACGAAAAATAGAATATGTTCTAATTCGTCAATAAATTGATTCATTTATTGGTGGAGACAAAATTGACGCAGTGTCGTATTCCACACAGCAAAATATTGACAAGAAAACTTGGCCAATTTATTGACCAATAAAGTGCGTCGTGTAAAACAGACATTAGAACTGTTTTTGGCGCACAGATTATGTGCAACATAAAATTGTTCAAATATATTTTGCTAATAAAATTTATATTATGACATAGATTTCAACTCCAAAATAAAACTCTTTGATGCCAATTCATTTTATATTCACAAACGAGTTAAGCAAATTTTCATTAAATATATTATGGGTCATAAATTATTTTCCCGCATAAATTTTCAAGATGTTGATAGCCAATTTTCATAGCGTTCCATCCAACTTCAACCGCCGAAAAAGGATGAAAAAAGGATCACTGTGCCAGGTCCCAGCTCTACAATTTGGTTTATCGATCAATGGGCGCCGGTGTGTGTGTTCGTGTATGGAGACGACGCGAAAAGCGTCGGTGTTTAGTTCAGTAGTTTCACGGCTTTCGTTGGGAGAAGTTCCTCTCTGGTGGTACGAAGTCACGCCGCGGTGCGTCGCTGTTGTCGCTCATTTGCCGTTTGAAAGTTTTGTCGGTCGTGTTCTTGCGTGAATTATGTGAAATATTGTGATAATTGATTGAAATATTTTTGGAAAGAGTTTAGAAGTGTTTTGTGGTTTTAGATTAATATTGTGTCCGTGTTTTTAGGTGAGTTATATTGTTGTTAAATTATTGTTGATTGTTGAAAACATTGCATATAACACTTTTGGAATACGCTAGTTAATTGTTGGTAAACATTTATTTAAATATAAATTTCATTCTCAAATTGATTTACTTAAATAGCCAAGAATATTAATTTGAAATATTGTTCTCTTAGGTATTTAAAGAACCTTTTATCACCAATAGTACTGGCGAACACTACATTATTTACAAATTCAAATACTTAATAATTTATTTAATGAGTTTCCGATACTTCTATTTATTTGATCGGTACTTTTTTAAATTAACGACATACCGTATTGACTATTGTCAGTATATATACATCAATTTCTTTATTTTTTCTATTTTTTAACCTTTCATATATTTTTTTTGTACTAGCAATTAGAGTATTACTTATTTTAAAGTTAAATACTGAACAAACTTGTGAATAAAATACTGATAGTTTTAATTATTTGTTGAGTACTTTTATTAATTAATAGTATATTTATCAAAATAAATGGTCAGTATATGTAAATATTGTAGTCAGCGTTAATAATAAAATTACAGAAATATTATTTTATTGGTTCGTATTAGTACCTTTTTAATTGAGAGATGAGAGAAAATATGAGTAGGGGTGTAAGAACAAAACTTAAAAGTAAATTGTGTTAAAATGAGAATAGCGGTTAGAATTTGTGGGGCATATATTAGGTAGGGTTAGAATTTCATATACAGGGTGTAGAATTGAAAAGTGCCGTATACACGTTTCAATGCTATTTTTAAAAATATTGCTGTATCTTTTTTACTTATTAACTTTAAGACAAAAGTGTAAGTGCAAGTACAGTACAAAAGTTGGTGAAGCCCATTTTGTAATCTTAATATTAATATTTTACGATATATCAATCAAATTAAAATTAATAATTTTCTGGAAAAATTGTAACGTCCATAAATTGAACAAAATCGAAACATATTTGATATTACATAAATCATTGGGAAAATGATTTTTATGGGTATCAATACTTGTTTAAAAATTTAATCCAAATCTTCAAGTTTCAAATAAATTTTAAAAAATAAGGTTTATTACCCAAAAAAATCAGCAAATAGTATTAGATTTACTTATTAGGTACCTACCGTGTTTCATAATTTTCTGTAGAATGGACCTTATTGCATGTATTTTTAAATTCAGAACATTTTATTTGCACTTTTGCTATAAAGTTTATTTATATAAAAAGATATGGCATTAAAAATATAACATTACGCTACATGTACATTTAAATTCCCTACCCGGCATACAAAAAATAATTTAGGTATTTGTTTGATCTCCAAGCAATTATAATTTTGAAATAATACCTATAAAGTAGGTACTAAAGTGAGTATAACGGCTCTAATTTGTTGGGTATGTGTTATTTAGGATTTCATACTATATTTTAAATATTCTGTATCTATTTGAAACACTAATAAATTTTTTACAAATATGCATATTTATTACAATATTGAGAGTTTTTATATAAATCGACGTAATATTAAAATCTTATATTAAAATAAAAAGTGAAATTCAGACGACAGTTTTATTAATTCAACTTCTATTAATTGTTATGTTGTGACAAATGGACAAACACCGCTTCATGAATGATTTGAAAATTTTTCTGTCAATGTATTTAAATCATTTCAAAATAAAAATTTTTTTCTTCAAACGTCATAAAAGTACGTTGTTACGTATTTGTATTCAAGTAGCAGAAGTTCAATATTGTCGCCGCCAGCGTAAAAGTGTTTCCTTGGCAACACATTTACTCCGGCGGCGGACAAAGTAAAATATCCTGCAAATAGTAAGGTTGTAATTCAATAATTTGACAGTTAAGAATTACAAATAAACAAAAATAACGAAATAACATATTCTGTGGCAACTAAAAATACTGGATACGGTAGAATATTTGTTGAAGTTTTGAGCATTTTTTAATGTTTTAAGGTCTATTTTCTATGTTTGAAGAAAATATAGCATGTGTTATTCGGAGTAAATGTGACTGTATGCTTCGCATGTAATTGTCCGACTCGCTTCGCTCGTCGTTCAAATTTACATGCTCATCACCCAAAGTATCATATTTACTCCTAATAACACAATATACTATTATTCAAATTTAAATATATAAGAACAGTTTAGTAAACTACCAGTTAGGCACTAATAGAGTGTCATGAACAATTTCATATTTTTTATTCGAAGTCTTAAAATCCACTATTATCAAAAATATTTTTTCACCTCTACTGTTTACATTCAAATTAAAAATATTTTTTATTTTAACAATTTACCTTTTTATTGTGCAATGAATGACTAATTTTTACCACAATACCAGGATTTACGAACAATGCCCTAAACCAAACAAAATAAAACTTGTTATTGTTATCAGTTGAATTATGTAAAATTAAATGTATGCGATTATGACATTTAATATGTATCGATCTTAAAGCTCGTATTTTCATTTATAATCTTCAATATAAATCATGTTATTCCATTAATATATAGTGTTAACATATACTCGTATCATGTTGATAACATAAATTTTATGAATATTCATTTATATGTTTGTGGTGGTGTATTTATTTTACAAATTGAAATATTTATAAAACGATTTATCTTGGCTTTTGTTTTTAATATTTGTTAGCATAAAACAAATGTATTAGCACATAATTCATTTGTTTAGGAACGTACCTAAATCTGTTTTATTATCTTTCCTCTGTTGACTAAAAGATAATGACTATATTTCCGTTTTCCGTTAAATATAAGTACTTGAATAATTACTAAACACATTGTAACCTATAAAATAAATGAACTTATTTTGTTGTTGATACTATTCAATGTTATTTTTATCTTAAGTGGTGTATTTAGTACTACGGTTAATTTGAAAAACAAAGACTGATCAATTTAGAATGACATTATATCGACATAAAACCATTAAAACTGTAGTTACACGTTGAAATTATGTTTTAAAATTGATAAAAGTGAAACAAGTATCATAATTATTTTCTTTCACAGATTCACGTTTTAATAATTTGTTAAGGAGTCTTGCAACTTATACTTAACTTTTGTATCTCCTGGAGGTAACTTTTAATTGCTTTTAGTTCGCAATTAATTTGGAATTACTCTTCAGTTTTCTTGATAAGCCGAGACATAATTGACTGGTAACTTTTAAACTATGTTCTGTAATAATATTCTGTAAGTTAATTCACACAAAATTAATAAACACAAATAAATTTTAATTCTCGCCTCGTACATGTAAAGGATGCCGCATACGATCGGATTTAATTTGATATCTGTTCATATGTCTGAACAAATCAATCAGAGAAATTGTATGGGGGGGGGGGGGGTGATTTTTGCATTTTATTATTAAGATAACAGTAAATAATTCTTAAGAAGTTTTAAGCCTATCAAAAGGTATAATTCTAATTAAACAAATTAGTATAAATAGAACCAACTCAAGCATAATATATCATGTGACTATCTTAAAGGTGTAAAGGAAATTAACATGGGAAATCAGTTTTTTGCGTGTTTATGCTCGGTATTTGGCTATTGCCAAATGGCAACAAGTTTGAAAAAGATACTGGAGAGAATCATTTTCTAATTTATCGACCTCTCGAGTTATATTTAATTAGATTATTTATTATTTCATCACAAGGCACGCGACTGAATCTATCCTTTTTGCTTTTTTTTTACTTGTGTTGATGATAACTACCTGACAACTGACATTTGTCAACAAAAACAAAAAAAACTACAGATATTATTTCCGGGTATAATTAAGGTACTAGAATATATGAGTATTCTCATCCGCCATTTTGGGTCCAAGTGTCATAAATAAAACAAATTATTGGAATCCAGTTACTTTAATTCTCTTATATCAAATTTGAAGTTGATATTGATTAATAATTGTGATTGATCATTTCTTCAATTATTGTATTACAATGGAATACTTTTTAATTATTTGCAGAATGCAGATTAATATAATGTAAAGGATGACAAAAGACTGAGGTTCATAATAAGACAAACATTTAACTACATAACACTGATTTATAAAAATTATACTACTTAATCCTGCATATCCCAGTTAAAGATGTATTATTTAACGTTTCTGAAGTAAACCTATGTACATAGAAGGTTTGTAATGGTTCTTTTAAATTCCCAGTTTTAAAATTTAAAATATATGATAATAAATTTACAATATCAACTTCATATTTGACAGATATAAATTTTAAATGTATTGTTTATCATGTATCTTTATCAAAGTATCTGGATTCCAATAACTTGTTTTATTTTTGACATTTGGACCCAAAATGGCGGACGAGAATACCTACATTCTTCTAGAGCTCTAGTATAATCACTGGAATTTTATTCTCAGTTTAATAATGACAGGATTGGTTCAAACGCAGACACGTGGCATATAATGACGCATTTCATTGGTTTTAAGCAACGTTAATAAATAATCTGCATAATAACATATTTCAATAATTTTAGTTGCCTTGAGAACAATCAAACAACGAAATAACTCAAATTGGAATGTGGCGTATAGGGATTTCAATGCAATTTTTTTTTATGTTGCTGTAAATGTTTACCTATTCAGATTACAGCAATAGTGTAATTACAAAAGTTGTTCAGAATTTGAAAATGCTTGCAATAAAGCCCATTTGGTTAATAAATATTAGTTTTTCACGATACATCAATCAAATTAAAATCAATATTTATTATTAATTTAACAGAAACGAACAATACTTGGCATTTCATAATAGTTTTAGATTTAGATATGAGTGTGGTGACTACACTTGATCAGAGATTTGACTCTTGACTTTATATATAAAATTCTGGAGTGCGTGTATTCGTAATTCTTATCCTCATAAACGGCTTGACTGACTTTGATTATTTTTTTTTTGTACTTGTGAGGTTACTTCACTATGTTTGTGATCTGTGGAGGTCACCCTGGCGATTCTTAGCTACAGTTGGACCCGGTAGGTGGCACTGTTGTCGAGATCCAGAAACACAACTGTCACACGTCATAGCTTTCCTTGTAGGTGCTGCCACCAGTGACCATAGTGGCAGAAGTATATGAAACTACACTCTGTACAATTATATTCATAATATATCTGAGTAACATTATGATGAACAATAGCAATATATGCATATTATAATAAGTTAAAAGAAGAAAACTATTATTAACTCAAACACTTTTTAAGTAAAATTTGTTGCATAAGCCAGAGATATTAAATTTAATCGATTAAATTCTTAGCACTCGGGATAGAGTTATATATAATAGATATGTGAATACAAAAAAAAAAAAAATAGGCTTTTATTGAAAAAAACGAAATATATTCCTAACGACGGAAATACAGGTTTACAAAATGGATGCTAACAGGAAATAGAATTTCCTTTTTGCTATTTTCGTTCATATTTATCAAACGTGAACCTTTTGCAAATTTAATTTCTTAAGACTACCTACGAAAAAATGTACATTTGCACAATTTTAGCAAATACATAATAGAGGAATAGAGTAGTTAGGTTGTATTATTTAAAGTGAAAATTACGATGTATGTATGCAAAAAATATAAAGTGAAATACTAAAGATAGTTTTTGTTATTTTATAATTATTATAATGAATACTTATTTTTGCCAAGGGGTAAATACATAGCTCCGTGGTAACACATCAGTCTGTGTATCATGAGAGATGTTTGAAACCCACTGTCGAAAGTTCCCCTTTTAATTTTACCCTTATACGGTCTATGGTTCCTCCTCCAGTAACATTAAAGTAGGACACATAAAATGGGTCTCAGATCCATTTACCAATTTGTTGGGATCTTAGATCTCGCTAAGTCAGTCAGTCGGTGTTACTGCCTCACAGCAGTTGACGAGTTACACTACACTGATGAGCTCCAATAAGAGCGAAACGCGTCTGTAGTTACCGATTGATTGGCTTAGCCGGTCTCTATGAATTAATAACTGTGTTATTATTCTGAGACTGTATTTTATGAAACAGTTGACAATTTTTATTTTCTTTATATATTTAATATATATGTTTCATAGACAGTTTTCGATTTTTGAATACACTTTCTATGTACATACATATAAAATCTAAGTATTAAATTTGACATTGATTATTTCAATAAACACACATGGAAACGTCATCATGAAAATAGGGAAATCGTATTCCAGGGACCCTAAAACGTGCTTATCTGTTAAAAATTCACTGCAGAAAATTTGGACTCGTTACAGTACCTCCCTTACATGTGCGGGAGTAAAAAGTTTAAAATTATAGATATTAGTAATAATATTTGCAAATAAGAACTTTTTTCTTCAAACGTCATAAAAGTACGTTGTTATGTATTTGTATTCAACAAGCAGAAGTTCAATATTGTCGCCGCCGGCGTAAAAGTGTATCCTTGGCAACACATTTACGCCGGCGGCGGACAAAGTAAAATATGAAAAATAGTTAGGTTGTAATTCAATAATTTGACAGTTAAAAATGAAACAAATAAACAAAAATAACAAAACAGCATATTCTACGGCAACTTGAAATGCTACATAAGACAGAATATTTTTTGAAATTTTGAGCATTTTATAATATTTATAATTTTATTTTCTATGTTTGAAGAAAAAATAGCATGTGTTATTCGGAGTAAATGTGCCTTTGGGTGCTTCGCATGTAATTGTTCGACTCGCTTCGCTCGTCGTTCAAACTTACATGCTCAACACACAAAGTATCACATTTACTCCTAATGACACAATATACTATTATTTACAATTTTCTTGTATCTACTTCACCAAATTATACCGGATGTATATAATTGCTGTAAATTTTTACATACACACTTCACAGTACTTACAAAAGTTGTTCAGAATTTAAAGTTGCATGCAACAAGGCCTATTTGGTTACGTAAATGTTATTATTTCACGTTATATCAATCAAATTAAAATCATATTTATTAGGAAAATTTTAACATGGCGACGAAATATTGAACAAAAACGAAATATGTATGACATTTTATAAAACAGTTTTAAGGTTATATTTATTTACAAGAAAGAAACGGAAAGAAATGAACTCTCAAATTCGCAATTATATCATTACAATCTTCTATGAAATTTCTACAGAAAATAATAGAAATAGAATACCAAGGTGTTGTGTGTTATTATTATTGTTATAAATAGGAAATTTCTCACTAGTGACTTTTCTCAAAATTATACCCACTAGTGGATAATCTGTTACTTTCCTTGTATAAAATCGCCATAGTTATAGAGCAATAGAGCGTTTATTGAGAGGTGCTGGATAAATAAATCTAAATCTGCTCTCTTAAATGTCAAATATTTTTCGTTTTTGTTTAATTTTTCAAGGCCGTATTAATATTTATCTAATAAATATTAATTTTAATTTAATTGATATATCATGAAATACTAACATTTAGGTAACTAAATGGGCCTTATTCCATGAATTTTTAAATTATGAACAACTTTTGCATTTACACTTCTGCTGTAAAGTGAATAGGTACAAAACAAATGTTTCAGAAAAAATTTAAATAATAATTATTGTTGTTATGAGAAAAAATAACTAAAACATTGATGCAATATATTTATCATATGTCAATTGTAATTATAAAACAATCAAATTCAGATTATCAAGATATTAAAAATTCGATTTCCACTAGCAAAGAAGTTGCGCCCTCTTCTGGGAAGGGTTTCAACCCTTCTATTAAGTAGTCAAGAGAATTCAGTAGAAAGAAAAATGACCTATAAAGCAGTGAAAAGTATATGCATAAAATGTAAATTTCTTCATTTATCTTCATCAGTGAGTATTTCGGAATGAATCAGCAAAACAAGCAATAAAACAATCTTTTTATTCAACTCACAACACTTTTAATTAATGAAAGCGTTCGACATGGCAGCGGACAGCGGGAAATTCCGCTTTCATTGAAATTAATTTTCAAAGACGTGGCCCTTATTTTATTAGCCTTCTCTTCAGCTCACTCCGTTTCGAACCCGGGTTATCGTAAACTCGTAACTCACTTCAGTCTGGACACGCAAAGCTAGCAGCTAGCTTCACTTCTTTCCCCCACTGACGGATACTTCTTCTTCTTCTTTTCCCGGTTGGATCGCCTTATCTGTCTGCGTTTTTCAGATGTTCCAGGGGAGGTTTTACGAGAATCATTCGTCATGTGCTGTATATTGCGCACTTTTTTGTTTACATTTAATTTTTGCTGGATTTAGAGAAAGATTGGGAGCTGTCAGTTTTTCGATTTTATATTTCAGGGCGTGTTTATGTTTACCTGCTGAATTTATCGAATACGGAAACACAGTAAAATATGTGCGAAATTTTGAGATATTAATCATATTTTAAATATAATATACAATAAATCATAATGCCATTTATCCATTATTGGGGGTTCAACTGTGAATTGTACCAGTAGCGGGATTTCAGCAATTTAATTGGGGTGGCTAAGCTAGTGAAACTAATTTTTACAGGGATGGGGGTTGTGGTATTTAGGTTTATACAGAGTTTAACATAAATAAGTACATAAAATTTAACCAGTGATAGAACTCGTCGAGAACAACAATTTTTCTTAATAACTTTTTTTTCTAAATCCTTTTTTTTTCAGGTATATTCATAATTTGGTCCAATAGCAGTATGCATGGCAATAGTAATGAAATTATTGATCTTGACAAATGTCGCTTGTCAATTTTTTCAAATAAATTTTGACAATATCAAATAAATCAGCTAATAAATTATTATAAAAGTAATAATATGTAAAAGTTTCTGATTTTCCGAATAGTCAGTTCACAAACATTCTGTTGAAGTTCAAGGTAACGCTGCTCCATCCTGTCAAATTTATTTGGGGCGTTTTCCAAATCATCATCTTATGAAAGTTCGCACTGTTACACATGTTGTTTAGCTTATTCGAGATCATGAATCTTTTAAGTCAGTTCAAGATCGGAGTATCATACGATCTGATCACAGCAAATATTGAACAGAATGATTTGGACTGTGTCGAGGTTTAGCCAGAGTCTAGCAAGTACTCGAAGAATAACACTACAACACACATATGAAAATTACACATTAATTAATAGTACATTATAAGAGCAAAAATCACGTTCTTACCACATACAAAAAGTCCAGTGTTTGATACCAGAAGATTTACCTTGCACAGACGTCAATTTTTGCGAATGGATACTGACGTCTTGATTTAGTTGGTAATAAATTAACAGTAATTAATGTTGCTACTTACGTAATTTCGAGTGGTATTCTCATTGGAATTTGTTCTTCAGCTTCAATATCGTGTGCATGCATTTTTATTGCAAAAATACAAAATTTAGTTTAGCTTTCAGGACGCAAAAACAGATGTAATGCGCAGTAGCGCAATGTCTACACTAACGCCATCTATGCAGTCATATGTTCTCCATTGGCGGGACATCTAAAATCTAATAAATTTTTAAAGAATTTTAACTCGAAAACCAGATGTTTTATAAAAAAAAAGTTATTGTTCCTCTCGACGAGTTCTACAACTGGTTAAATTTAATGTACCTATTTATATTACACCCTGTATATTTTAACAGACCCCATTGTGGTAGATGCATGTATGCAATATAAATAATTAATACAAACTTATATTTTTAAATAAGAATTTGTAAAACTACCACGTGGAGAAACAGGACTGTCAAGTTTACACTTGACATCTACTACTTGAAATCCTACTGAATCTCTACCATGCGTTTAAATTATTACTAATTACTAATCGTTAATAGATTTTTTTCAGAGATTTGAACAGTTGTCGCAGTGTAAATCTGATGTCACTTTAAAAAGAAGAATAAAAGTTATTCCTATTTGTGTGTAATAAAATTTTTTCACGTTGTTTTCGCATAAATGCTGAAGTTTTAAAAGCCACATAAAATTTGCATGTAAAATAAAATTATGAAAATACCAGAAATTTAACCCAGTTGTCCGCATCTTTATATCTCTCGTTCTTGTAAGGTCAGGGACAGTATAAAACTTAATTTTTGTGCATAACTGGAAATTATTTCTGGAATTTTTTTATCATATCGTCCGTAGTAAAATATACATATACATACACGATTAATTCTTAGGATGCCTGTCTATTATGTGATTGGTAGCAATACGAAACCAAATGTCCAAAATATAGTTAGCTACTAAATTAAACAAAAACTAACTATCGACAATTTTACTCCGTCACACACCTACCGTATATGTAGGTTGTAGAATTGAAATGTGGGGTATAGGGATTATAATACTGTTTTTCCTCCCACACTTATATGTTAGGGTGGTATTGTGATGGGTCACAATTTTCGGTAGTGAGTTATCAACGGATAAGCACGTTTTGGGGTCCCAAGATTACGATTTCACAATTTTCACGATGACGCCTGTCTGTGTGTGTTTGTGTGAGTGTGTTAGTCTGTGTCGAGATTTTTTCGTCTACGATAACTCAAAATCTAATAAAGATATCATTTTGAAATTTCATATTTAAAATTAGAATGTTGAGATTACGAGCTGATTAGATTTTGGTAGTAATCTATAAACCGGAAGTGGTAGTTTAAATATAAAATAAAAAATATTTAAAATAGTTTTGGCTACAATTTTTATTTGAAACTTTTTTCTATTTTGCACCATTTGTTATGTGTGGTGTTCAGAATTTAAAAATGCAGGCAAAAAGGCCCAATTTGGTTACCTAAAAGTTTGTATTTCACGATATATCAATCAAATTAAAATTATTAGAAGAATAATTGTAATGCGGCTTCTGTAAAAAAGATTTAGATTTGTTATTATTATATTATTTTATTATTTCCTGTTTGAGAGTTCATTTTTTTCATTTTTTAAATTTTGTAAAAATTTACAGCAGTATTTAAAATAGCATTAAAATCTCTATATGCCACATATCATTTTTTAAGTCTGTATACAGGGTGTTATTTTCAAATGAATCCAGCAAATATCTTGCTTATTTATCAAATTAGCAATTTATTTCACTTAACATGGTTTATACAAAACATACAGGCTGATCCAGGACTAGTGTAACAAACTTTAACAGCTTATTCCTGAGGTCATTTTGAACCAAAAATGTATATGAACACAGGTCCTATTCCTTCTAGTTACCAAAATACAAGAGGTTGAAGTTCTATAAAGAACACAAAATTTTCTAATTTTTTAATCAAGTTACTTTCGGAAAACAAGAGTTTCATAGAAAAGTCATACCTAATTTGTCTTAATTAATTTTATTTATTAGTATTAACTAATACGACTTGGACAACATAACATAAGATGATATAATTAAAAAGACAAATAAATAAATTCAAAACACAACACAACATAACAAAGCATGGAATAGGTTAACACAAAATGAAATAAGAAAGCAAATTAAAAAAAAAAAAAATACAGCAACTGCTCAAATTGCGCGCTTTGAATTCGTATGCATGAATAAGGTATGACTTTTCTATGAAACTCTTGTTTGCCGAAAGTACCTTGATTAAAAAATTAGAATATTTTGTGTTATTTATAAAACTTCAACATCAAAGTAACTAGAAAGAATAGGACCTGTGTTAATGTTACATTTTTTTCTCAAAATGATCTCAGGAATAAGCTGTTAAAGTTTGTTACATTAGTCCTGAATCGCCCTGTATAAGTTAAATGACAGCGGATAAACATTCATGATATCATTTCCGGTTTACTAGTAATTAATGTCAACTTTGAAATTTCAAATGGAACGTACTATATTTTTTACAAATTTTATAGTACGTCAAATTTGCTTTATTGCTTATCTTATATTATTAGAAAGAAAAAAAAATGGCGAGCACATTGTTTATCCTTAATTGGAAAAAGCGGCTTGCTTGAAATAATAAAATATTTAATTTAAATAAAACTAAAACTATGGTAACACGGGAAATGTCATGTGACAACAATCAGTGCTAATTGCTATTACATTTTTTATCAGCAAGTTTCAGTGTAGTACTTTATAAATTACTTACCTAATTATCCAAATTAATGTATCTCTTTTAGGACCGATTGCTGCTAAAATCAAAATTGGTGTCACTAGGTACGTAAGATAAATATTTGCTATTGTAACAATTCATTCTTTTCCGTGTATGCCATTTTACTTCAATTTTATTTATTAAAGTTTTATTAGAGCAAGAAGGCATATGAGATTAGGAGATATAATTTTATTATTTTATTTGTAAGACTTGTTGAATTTTTACTTTCTTATACAAAGTATAAGGAAGTATTGGAATCATGAAAAAAATCGTTGACGAAATTTTTGCGGAAATACAAATTTTATCGTCCACTAAATCCGTTAAGACCAATGTTTGTGAATGATGTCTGTGTGTGAGGATGGATGGATGTCCGTGTGCGCAATATTTCATAAACGAGACAAGATATGTAAACGAAACTTTGAATTTGTAAGTTTCATGAATATATGAAGAGCTGAGTTGATTTTGAGTGAAATTGAAAAATCGGAAGAAGTTAAATAAGTTTAACAAAACAATAAATTCCATATTTTTCAAAAATAGAATCAGTTCTGAAAAAAATTTGCAAATGAAAGATGTTCGGAACAGTATTTGGAATATAAAATGTTATTTGAACTTTTCTTGACATGCTTCTAATTTAGAGAAAAACTAAATTATATGTTTAAGAATATATTTCTATAATCTTAATTACAATAGGAACAAAAACAAAAACATTTTTAACATCTATGTGTCAAACGTGTCAAATATTTGTGAAGTGTCAAAAATATGTGTCGTTTGAAATATTATAAAAACAATATTTGTATTATCAGTTAGAAAGTTTTAAACACTAGATATTAATTAATACCTATTTTCAAATAAAATTATAGTTATGAAAGGAAAAAATTAAGCAGGTTTAACATCTATAATAATTATCAAACAAAGTCATACTCAAGAAACAAGTCATACGTGTTCAGTTGGTTTTATATGTATAAGAAAGTAGTGTGGTACGCACACCAGATATTGTCATTATTATTATGTGGATCCTAGGTTTAAATTTATTATTCTATATTTTTTCTAGCTAGATTAAACAGTACAATAATTATGATTATAATTAATCATTAATAATTAATTATCATATTGCATAAAATGATTACAAATGACATTAACTCATGCACCGAAAAGCTTGTTTGTCCGCAACCAGCATAACAGCCGCGTTGCGCAGGCCACATCTGTCGCACTTTCAGGCGCAGTCGGAACAAACACCTATCGACTTCACTGCTCCGGACTCCGGCGCTGTGGAATCGTACCCGGAATCAGGAACCATATCCGGAATGGTTCTTTCTTTACTTGAAACAATACTATATTGTTTGTATAGTGTTAGTGTAGCGTTTAGATGCTATGGAAGTGATTGTTAATAGTATGCTAGTTTACTGGAATCACTTTTGGACTTTAGACATTAAAGTTGGATGTTTTAAATAATTGTAACCGATTTAGTTGGCTAATGGTCTAACTATGGTTGTAGGAGGAAAGTTTGAATGTAATTGGTTAATTAGAAAGCTGTTACCAATCTAATATATCCAGGGTGCATTTACAGTGGTAAAGTAAAAACCTTAAATTAGCAATTAGAATTAATAGCGTTTTGACTTGTGGAAACCAACACTAGCGTTCATACGTACAAAATTAAAACGTTAATAATTGCACTGATTTAGAAACTTTCTGTTTACAATTAGTGGGTTAGGGATATAATGCGTTCTCTGTTTTTGGTCTGAAATAACAAACAACATAGCATCTAACTGTTCTTTTATCAAAATAGAATATAGCATGACATCTTTTAATAGTTATTTATATACCAAGCATATACGAGCTTGCGATCAAGGGCTACATTTACGCGAATACGTGGATGACGTCTTCTCGTAATATACTCAAGGAAAAAAAAACGCAGCACTTAAAAATGCTCCAAAAGTGGCGAAATTTCAGAGTGCCATAACTCGGTTGCATTTAGTTGAAATTGGATGATTCTTTGAATTTTAGAAACTTTGAAATGTTCTCTTCAATGTGATGTTAGTCCATATGATATTAAATCCATTACACCTCCTCCCACCCCCATATAAAAAAAGTATTCCTGATGTAAAAAATTTCCAAATTTGACAGCTCGTAAGGAGTTAAAAAAAATTCGTAGACTCAATTGGCAAACAGGGCAACAAAGTTCAAACATTTTTCTTTAGGTTTCTAAAATTTCGAGTACTTGCAACAATTTGGCGAAAAATTGTGAAATTTTCAAAAATTTGAATTTGCATAAATTTGAAGGAAAATAATTGAAGTTTAATTCTCTGTTGGTCAATTATGTCATCGATTTTTTACTCACTCTATGAATTGATAAATTTGAAAATTTTTGAGTCAAAAACATGTTTCTTTTAATCCGGGGGTAGCAGGGGGTGGAACGGGTTTGATGGCCCATTAACTTAAAGCACCGCAAAGAGAAATTTTTAATCTTCTTAGAATTTCAAGGTTAATCGGTTTTGGTGCAAAATTGGCGAAGTTATAGATAAAAAAGCGCAAGAAGCGTTTTTTTTTTTAATTCACAATTTCGCGCCAAATTGTCGTAGGTACTCGAAACTGGAGAAACTTAAAGGAAAATGTTTGAACTTTATTGTCCTGTTTGCCATCGGGAACATTTTTTTATATGGGAGTGGGAGGGGAGTGTAATGGATTTGATATCATATTGACTAGCATCACATTGAAGAGAATATTTCAAAGTTTCTAAAACTCAAAAAATCATCCAATTTCACCTGCAACCGACTTATGGCACTCTGAAATTTAGCCATTTTTTCCCTCGAGTTTAGTTTGTGCGATGATTTTTGTAATGGACAACATTATTTCTTTCTAATAAACTCAAAATGTTATAAAAATACTCGCAAATTGGTTACTAAAGAATTTAATAATATGACAGTTGCAAAAACAATTTGAAAACTAATTTTTCTTTAATTTATTGGCAGTTATCGGTGGTTTTTACAGATTTTGATGCATGAATGTCGGTGTAACATTTTATGAACTAAATTATACTATTTTAAAAATAATTGTACTGTAGAATGTTAAGGGAGAGCCAGTGTTTTTTTGCATATTTTCTGCACGAGTGTGCAATTGAAAGTTTCTGGTTGACAATAGCGTGCATCAAATATTGTTTTCAAGGTTTTGAGAAAAAGAAATAAATTTTGCACATAAATTATATAATTTCTACAATAAATACTACATTTTTATCAATGGCTTCAGATTTCTTGAACAATATTTCAAACGATGTTATTTCCACTATTATTTTAAATCGGTAGTTATAAAATGTAATCGATAGCTAATTATTATAAGTGCTAATTGTTTTGGTATAAAATAAATAAATAAACCATAATGTTGTCTTATAATTATAATAAAACTAGCATATAATTTTATAATTTTATGGCACTTTAAATTTGAAATAAAATTTACTGTAGGGCGCGCCATTGACGTGACGTCAATTTGGTAGAGCTTATATTATGATAGATCACAGCGCTTTGCAACATATGTTTTTGAAATGATTTGACCTACATTTTATAAGTACATATATTTACGTAGGTACAATTGATATAACAAAAATTGAGAAAAACAATAGCTTCCAGGAGTCAAAATTATTTATATCATAAAAGATAACAAGAAAAACTTACGAACCTCCAACTATAAAATTATCACAGTTCATTTTTCTCTTCTAATTTGTCCGTTTTTCTCCCAAAACATATAACGTATTACTTCTCCTATTTTGTAATAATTTATTTCTAGTAAACTATAAATAATTCAACGATTTAAAAATAATTTTTTAGGATTATAATAGTTATTTATGTACCTAAAACGAAAAGTGAAACATTGTGGAAAGTGATACTAGCAAGTATTAATTACTTGCAAGGACCTTAAAGTCACTTTTCGTTCGAGGTAGGTACATACAAAATGTATTTGATACTCGTTACTAAATTTGTTAAATTATAGTATTTATTAACAGAAATTATCAAAAATTCGTAGAAATTTGAGTTGACACAAGTAGGCTAAATAACAATTTCTATAGGAACAAGTATTTGTTTATACATAACGAAAAAATAAAAATCAAGTTTTAATATAAGGTCCCAGGGCTTTAAAGTTTCACTTTTTGTACAATAAATAGTCTTAAAATATAACATTAGTAAGCAGTATGAAATAAAAATAAATATTAAAAATTTGATTCCAAACTACACTGACAAGTGAGTTGCAGCTCTAGTAACTAATATACGAAACTTAATTTTTTTTTCTCCCGCGTCTTACTACACACAATTCTAGTCTTCATAGGTAGTTTTTGGCATTTGTGACGTTTACATCTCGAAGGATTAAGTAATTAAAGAGGCTGCCTGCCCAGACTGAGGAGGCGTCAGAGGATAATTGAATACTTAGCTGTAATTAAGAGCGACGTATTACAAGATAGCCAAAGGGCTCCCAATTAACCCATATTCAGAAACGGTGCGGTAGCGGTTGTTCGCTTCACTTGACGCCTAAACTTTGATCAATCGCGCTATCTTGCTCCCGTTTGCATCGCCTTCCTAGACGCGATAGTTGATAGTGCGCTACTGTTGCAGCTGTTTCTTGCGGTCTGATTCGCGATTGTTTGTGCAGAACTTCGAGATTCTATGAATTCATAATGCAGTTATTGTTTAGACTTTCAAAGTGAATTCTATAGTAACAAATTAGTCATTTTGCCATGCATATTAAAACTAGATCATAAAACTTTATAATAGAACCGATGAGAGTTTCAAAATGTTATTAGTGTTAAAATATTCGACTTTTAAATATTAATTTTCTTAATTATTCTATTGATATTTGCACCAATGCATATTTCTAATTATCTGTTACGTAAGTTATTAAATACATCAGCCAAATTTAATAAATAAATAAAAAAATGTAACGTAGTGATTATGTCACTAGCCCAGCATGCCAGAGGTCATGCGTTCGAATCCCATTGAGGCATATAAACATTGTAGTTTCCGTTTCCCATCTTCGTAAAAAAATAAATATATTATTATGCCTTTTTCCCAATTTGCGCATAAAGTGCGGTTACCAACCGTCAAGTCAGCTCCCCAAAGGTGTGAGTAGAGTGGAAACTACAAAGGTAAAGTTAAAGTGGCAACTGTTGGCTGCGAGATTCCAACTGAAGATTCTATGATCTACCACACTCGCTGTTTACTCCATTATTATCTTTATATATGTATAATAACAGCGGACCTGGTTGTCGTGCCACAGACCTCGCTAGCAAAGTCCAAAAAAAAATCATCAAAATCGGTCAAGCCGTTTGGGAGGAGAAAAACACACGCACACCGGAATTTTATACTGGATGTTCAAAAAGTAACGGTGAAATATCTCGAGAAATTCACATCGAATCATAAAACAAAACAACACGTGTTTAATATTTTTCAAAAACCTATCTTATGTCACCAAGGCGGGGGGCCATTCTGAAATCGTATGTATGACCTATAACAATAATTATTTTGCTGATAACAACGCCAGCTATCGCGAATCGGAAAAAAGTTTCATACCAAACCTACTTAGTTTTAGCTGTATTATCCGAATGTAAAATAAAAAATGTGGGTTCCTATTTAAGATTTAAAAGTGTTCCTCTGCACCACTCCCAGGGGGTGGCGTTGGGGGATCGTGCTGGTAACATAAGATAGGTTTTTGAAAAATATTAAACACGTGTTGTTTTGTTTTTGAATCGATGTGTATTTCTCGAGATATTAAACCGCCCTGGAACTTTTTGAACATTGTGTTTAAAATTCCTAAACGGCTTGTCCGATTCTGATGAATTTTTTTCTTGCACTTATGGGGTCATCTGGATGGTTCTTAGCTACAGTTAAAAGCCATGTCTTATTCAGTTCGTTACCTTCATTCTGATTCACGAACTGAACAAGACATGGCTTCCTCTGTTTTATAAGTCATAATTTGTTGTTTACATAGTTACTGTTCCTGACGAAGAATTATGTTCAATAATACGGAACTTTGAATTTTAATTAAATATACAGAACTATATCCAAAAGTCTTTTATTTCATTATTATGATTTCTGAAAACTTTTTCCACTTATTGAAATATCTGTTTTATTATTTAATTGCCTAATGTACAATTTCTTAGGTTCATAGTAATATATAATATTTTGGTTTATGTCCTGTATTTTTTTTATTATTAAAATATGAGGTTTTGAAATAGTACACCTAAATCATCATCAGTAATAATAAGTAAACAACTAAAAACAGTCGACAGTTTAGATTTACGTATAGTATTTCAGAACGTGGAAATGAAAAAATGCAGAACTCAAAACCTATAAAATTAGTACAACTTTATTCTTAAGCCAAAGCTTGTGAAATAAAAATATTTTGCATCCGAAGATTTTACGACAATTCCCTCACAAAAACTTGATATGATGTTCTTTCTATAATGGATGCACTATAAATTTAGACAATCCAACATAATCACAATTTATTTAGTTTTAGTTTTAAAATAACGGAATAAGTTTTTACTGTGGTAAAATTCAAATTGTTATAGTATTTGTATGATATGTCGTAAATGGTTTACCAGTAAAATCAAAAAAATAACAAATTAATTAATATTTTCTGAAAACAAAAAATCACTGAAATGCAATAAAATTTTCCAGGCGATGAACAGAATTTGCTTCCGTGGACAACAAATTAAAATTAAATAAAAATAAAAAAGCATAAGTGAATATCGAATATTTCGTTCGTGCACAAAACACATTGACTGTTCTCGTTAGCTGGAATTCAAGAGAATTGTAGTTGGTGTTTTCTGTATTTGCCGCTCTGGGCTCGTGGCGCTGCTGTTGCTGCTGCTGGGTAAATTCTGCAGCATTGCGGTGGTCAGGGACGTACTTGTGAAATTGGCGTGTTCATTCGTTTTATGTATTAGACATAATTTTCTTATTAAAGTGTATAGCGTTGCGGTACTTTTGTTTTTAGCTGTACTTTAGTTAAATATATATAGCAACAGTAAATAATAAATAAATAGTCAACACTACGTCTTTTTAAAATAAGGGTAACAAAGATTATAAAAAATAATTAAACAAAAAATTAAAGAAAGTTACATCTTCAGTTGCTGAACATGCTATTCAAGAATTACCTACATGGAATTGATTTTGAAAATACGAAGGTTCAAGCAAGAAAAATAACTGGATGAGATACATAGTTACAAAAACAATTAAAAGATTTCTTATCTTCAAATAATTTTAATTTAAAGTTTTGAGCTTAATAAGTTTCGGTTAACTGTTGTTCTTCCTTAAATTTTTAAGTCGAAATAAATAAAATAAAAATAAATATATCATAACGCCTTTTACCCATTATGGGTGTAGCACTCTACTTACGCAGATCTCGGTAAGTGATATATTTTTTCGTATGAAGTGCGGTTACCAGCCGTCAAATCATAGCCCCCAAAGATGTTAGTGGAGGGGGAACCACAAGGGTAAATTAAAATTTGTAACTGTCGGCAGTGGGATTCGAACTGAGGATCTCACGATCCACAATCCGATGCGTTACCACGGAGCTCTTTACCCCAATACAAAAAGAAAAATAGGTACAATTTTGTGTATTTTTGCTTCTAATATTAATATAAAGAGCTGATTAGATTTTGGATAATATTGATCAATCGGAAGTAGCAGTTCACTAGAAGCCCTTAACAGTTTTCCGTAAAAAAACACGGTTAAATTTTATTTTTGAACAATTTATGTTATTTTTAAATTATAGAATATTTAAATTTACATCTGTTTGATTACACTAATTTTATTAATTTTTCATTAGATGAATATAAAGAAATTAAATTTCATAATTTTTGCTTTCCATGTACACCATGGAAACACTTTAAAAATTTAAATTTTTTACGAAATGTGACACATGTCATTGTGATTGTGAAGCTGTTTTCAGTGAATAGTCCAGGCAATGAGTACTTTCGGGGTTACAAAAGGTCAGGGAGTGTTCGTTTTTGGTAGATTTTTACAGTTCAGTGTCCTAATTAATATTCTGAGTTTGCGACCTTGAACGACCGCCGCTCGCGCCGCCATATTGAAAAAAAGGTACTAAAAAACAGTTTTTCGAGAATATCTTCTCTCCAGCGCCACCAAACTTGAAAATAGTTATTACAAAAATTATAGACCATAAAATTCTCTAGAGAAAAGGTTCTTAATAGTTTTTGTGTAAGTGTTATAGTTTTCGAGAAAAACGAGAAAATAAAAATATAAAATTCTCAGTCTGTGTAAACCAAGTCATAAATTTGTGTTAATACACAAAAACGGCTGACATTTTTTAACGGACTGAAATATCGACTACCGGTTATCAGCATTCGATTGCCCGGACATTTCTGTATTAGCACCATTATTTTTACACTTTTCGGAAGTCTAGTTCAGTTGTAATATATACATATTTCCCGAGGAAGCATAAATAAATTAAAATAATTTTCTTA
Organism: Poecilus cupreus; assembly: GCA_963942605.1. Lineage (NCBI taxonomy): Eukaryota > Metazoa > Arthropoda > Insecta > Coleoptera > Carabidae > Poecilus > Poecilus cupreus. The sequence continues at coordinate 4,888,568 of OZ012722.1, forward strand.
AAATTTTGTGTTTGAATTACTGTAAATCTTGAACGGAACAAAATATCGTCTTCCGGTTTTCAGCATTTGATTGCTCAGACATTTATCTATTAGCACCATTATGTTTTCATTTTTGGTAAGTCTAGTTCAGCTATAATGTATATATATTCCCCGTGAAAAAAAAAATAAATTTAAGTATTTTTCTTAAAATGTTGTGTTTAAATTACTGTAAATCTTGAACGGAATCAAATAACGACTTCCGGTTTTGAACATTCGATTTCTCGGACAATTATCTGTTTGGACCATTATTTTTACACTTCTGGGAAGTCTAGTTCAGCTGTAAAATATACATATTTCCCGAGAACACATAAATAAATTTAAGTAATTTTCTTAAAATTTTGTGTTTAAATTACTGTAAATCTTAAACGGAATCAAATAGTGACTCCCGGTTTTCGGCAATCGATTGCTCGGACATATATCTATTAGCATCATCATTTTCACACTTTTGGTAAGTCTAGTTCAGCTGTAATATATACATATTACCCGAGAGAACGTAAATAAATTTAAGTAATTTTCTTAAAATTTTGTATTTAAATTATAGTCCAGGCAATGAGTACTTTCGGGGTTATAAAAGGTCAAGGAGTGTTTGTTTTTGGTAGATTTTTACAGTTCGGTATCCTAATTAAAAAATATAGCGATTTTGCGAATTGCAGAAATTTGCAGAGTAACTCTGCTGTAACTCGTGTACTACTCATCTGATTGGAAAATATTTATAACAGAAATTGTAGGGAATTTTATGCTCTATAATTTTTGTAATAACTATTTTCAACCTAAGTGGCGCTGGAGAGAAGATATTTTTGAAGAACTGATTTTTTGTACCATTTTTCCAATATGGCGGCGCGAGCGGCGGTCGCTCTAGGTCGCAAACTCAGAATATTAATTAGGACATCGAACTGTAAAAATGTACCAAAGATGAAAACTCCTTGACCTTTTGTAATGAAAGCCCATTTTTATGTCTTCATTGCCTGGACTAGAAATATATGTCAAAAAATTAAATAAATATACGAAAGAAATTAAAATTTTTTCAAATAGAAAATAAACAAATAAGAAGGTATTTTCTGTTTTCTACCGTTTAAGAGTTGTATTAGGCGGGAGGTTATGTCAGTTAATGGAGATCGCTATAGAATCATAATTACTGACTTTTTCGTTGAATGGCATTAAAGTGGAGGAGTGGTGGTTTCAACAAGACGGAGCAACATGTTACACAGCGTGCACCTCAATCGATTTGTTGAGGGACACATTCGATGGGTGCCAGCGGATTGGACTCCAAGATCTCGTAATTGAACACCTTTGGATCATTTTCTACGGGGATATTTGAAGTCGTTATTCTACGCCGATAAAACAGAGACGATGGGCGACGTGGAATCCAACATTCGCCGCGTTATTGACGTTATTATTGTTATTTGCTTGTCTAATTATTCTGTATGATTATTTCTATTTGAAACACTAATGGTATAAAATTACACTGGTAAACAAAAATGAACTTTTTTTGTGAGCCATGGATAAAATATGGCGTATGTTATGTAAAACTTAACAAAAAAACAGAAAATGACCTTAGATTTTCCCTATCATCCATACTTACTTACTACGAAGTGTGTGTGTGTGTGTGTGTGTGTGTGTGTGTGTGTGTGTGTGTGTGTGTGTGTGTGTGTGTGTGTGTGTGTGTGTGTGTGTGTGTGTGTGTGTGTGTGTGTGTGTGTGTGTGTGTGTGTGTGTGTGTGTGTGTGTGTGTGTGTGTGTGTGTGTGTGTGTGTGTGTGTGTGTGTGTGTGTGTGTGTGTGTGTGTGTGTGTGTGTGTGTGTGTGTGTGTGTGTGTGTGTGTGTGTGTGTGTGTGTGTGTGTGTGTGTGTGTGTGTGTGTGTGTGTGTGTGTGTGTGTGTGTGTGTGTGTGTGTGTGTGTGTGTGTGTGTGTGTGTGTGTGTGTGTGTGTGTGTGTGTGTGTGTGTGTGTGTGTGTGTGTGTGTGTGTGTGTGTGTGTGTGTGTGTGTGTGTGTGTGTGTGTGTGTGTGTGTGTGTGTGTGTGTGTGTGTGTGTGTGTGTGTGTGTGTGTGTGTGTGTGTGTGTGTGTGTGTGTGTGTGTGTGTGTGTGTGTGTGTGTGTGTGTGTGTGTGTGTGTGTGTGTGTGTGTGTGTGTGTGTGTGTGTGTGTGTGTGTGTGTGTGTGTGTGTGTGTGTGTGTGTGTGTGTGTGTGTGTGTGTGTGTGTGTGTGTGTGTGTGTGTGTGTGTGTGTGTGTGTGTGTGTGTGTGTGTGTGTGTGTGTGTGTGTGTGTGTGTGTGTGTGTGTGTGTGTGTGTGTGTGTGTGTGTGTGTGTGTGTGTGTGTGTGTGTGTGTGTGTGTGTGTGTGTGTGTGTGTGTGTGTGTGTGTGTGTGTGTGTGTGTGTGTGTGTGTGTGTGTGTGTGTGTGTGTGTGTGTGTGTGTGTGTGTGTGTGTGTGTGTGTGTGTGTGTGTGTGTGTGTGTGTGTGTGTGTGTGTGTGTGTGTGTGTGTGTGTGTGTGTGTGTGTGTGTGTGTGTGTGTGTGTGTGTGTGTGTGTGTGTGTGTGTGTGTGTGTGTGTGTGTGTGTGTGTGTGTGTGTGTGTGTGTGTGTGTGTGTGTGTGTGTGTGTGTGTGTGTGTGTGTGTGTGTGTGTGTGTGTGTGTGTGTGTGTGTGTGTGTGTGTGTGTGTGTGTGTGTGTGTGTGTGTGTGTGTGTGTGTGTGTGTGTGTGTGTGTGTGTGTGTGTGTGTGTGTGTGTGTGTGTGTGTGTGTGTGTGTGTGTGTGTGTGTGTGTGTGTGTGTGTGTGTGTGTGTGTGTGTGTGTGTGTGTGTGTGTGTGTGTGTGTGTGTGTGTGTGTGTGTGTGTGTGTGTGTGTGTGTGTGTGTGTGTGTGTGTGTGTGTGTGTGTGTGTGTGTGTGTGTGTGTGTGTGTGTGTGTGTGTGTGTGTGTGTGTGTGTGTGTGTGTGTGTGTGTGTGTGTGTGTGTGTGTGTGTGTGTGTGTGTGTGTGTGTGTGTGTGTGTGTGTGTGTGTGTGTGTGTGTGTGTGTGTGTGTGTGTGTGTGTGTGTGTGTGTGTGTGTGTGTGTGTGTGTGTGTGTGTGTGTGTGTGTGTGTGTGTGTGTGTGTGTGTGTGTGTGTGTGTGTGTGTGTGTGTGTGTGTGTGTGTGTGTGTGTGTGTGTGTGTGTGTGTGTGTGTGTGTGTGTGTGTGTGTGTGTGTGTGTGTGTGTGTGTGTGTGTGTGTGTGTGTGTGTGTGTGTGTGTGTGTGTGTGTGTGTGTGTGTGTGTGTGTGTGTGTGTGTGTGTGTGTGTGTGTGTGTGTGTGTGTGTGTGTGTGTGTGTGTGTGTGTGTGTGTGTGTGTGTGTGTGTGTGTGTGTGTGTGTGTGTGTGTGTGTGTGTGTGTGTGTGTGTGTGTGTGTGTGTGTGTGTGTGTGTGTGTGTGTGTGTGTGTGTGTGTGTGTGTGTGTGTGTGTGTGTGTGTGTGTGTGTGTGTGTGTGTGTGTGTGTGTGTGTGTGTGTGTGTGTGTGTGTGTGTGTGTGTGTGTGTGTGTGTGTGTGTGTGTGTGTGTGTGTGTGTGTGTGTGTGTGTGTGTGTGTGTGTGTGTGTGTGTGTGTGTGTGTGTGTGTGTGTGTGTGTGTGTGTGTGTGTGTGTGTGTGTGTGTGTGTGTGTGTGTGTGTGTGTGTGTGTGTGTGTGTGTGTGTGTGTGTGTGTGTGTGTGTGTGTGTGTGTGTGTGTGTGTGTGTGTGTGTGTGTGTGTGTGTGTGTGTGTGTGTGTGTGTGTGTGTGTGTGTGTGTGTGTGTGTGTGTGTGTGTGTGTGTGTGTGTGTGTGTGTGTGTGTGTGTGTGTGTGTGTGTGTGTGTGTGTGTGTGTGTGTGTGTGTGTGTGTGTGTGTGTGTGTGTGTGTGTGTGTGTGTGTGTGTGTTTTTTTTTTTTGTTTTTTATAATTCCTTTTATTCAAGCATGCTCCATATAAATACATATTACATATTACATGCTTATAAATACTACAAAATCACAAAATTGAAATAACAATACATAAACATATTAAAATACTTAAATCAAATTTTCAAATTCAATGGAATTAATAAATTTATAGAAATTCTGCCTATAATCTTCTACTAGTTCCTGTTTTGTAGGGGGCCATCTTCCTCCATTATTAATAATCGCGCTCCGAAGAACTGATCTCTCATGATCTAGTAACTTGCAATGATATATTAAATGATCTACTGTTTGCTCTTCATTACTGCACTTACACGTAGCATCTTCAGTAATTTTATATTTGAAAAAGTAACTTATAATTTTGCCATGTCCACTGAGTATGATTGAAATTTTAAATGAGTAAGGAACTTTTAAATGTAATCTTAACTGAACATTTGGAAAAAACGATTTTGTTAAGCTTCCTTTTTCACTCTTTGCCCATTCTGCCTGCCATTTGTTTAAAGAAATATTTAACTCTTCGTTTACTACTCCCCGTTTGTACGATTTAACCTCCTGTTTGTTGAAATTGACAGTGATATTATAACTTCTTGTTTTCTCATAAATTTTTGCAGCTTCTTGTAATTTAATTAAAATAGGAGTGTTACCAGATAAAACACAGGACGCCTCATATGATACAGTCCTGTATGCCTTTAAAATTTTGATGTTTATAAGACGTTGTACTCTTATTAATTTCTTTTGATTACATTTTTTCTGAAGTGCATTTTGCCAAACTGGAATTCCATAAGATAAAATGGGTAAAATAGCTCCTTTATAAATAATTTGTAATGATTCTTGTTGAAGACCCCAAGATATTTTCGCAGATTTTGATTGCTACACTTTTCTGAAATATATTCTACATGTTCATCAAATTGAAATTTATTGTTTATTTTTATGCCCAAATATTTAATAGTTTTTACTTGTTTCAATACTTTATAATTTAGAAATATGTTTATATCTTTTTTTAATAGTGATCTTCTTTTCGTTACTAGCATGGTTTGTGATTTACTTTCATTGAATTTAATTTTGTTATTTTGGGCCCAAATCATGATTTTGCTCATTTCTAAATTTGCTACATTTTCTGCCTCTAAAATATCTCTCCCTTTTGTCAAAGGTATAAAATCATCTGCAAATGCTATTGCTTTTGTATTTGCTGTAAAATCCTGATTTAATAGTGAGTCGTATTGGATGTTCCAAAAGCCAGGACCACAGCAGGATCCTTGTGGACAACCTCTGCTAACTACTTTTTCCACTCTGACACCATTAACATCTAAGATAGCAAGTCTTTCATTAAAATAGCTTTTGGTAAGGTAGAATAAATTTTTTGGACATTTAAAATCTTTTAAAGCTTTAATTATGGCCGGCCACCATGCCGCATTGAATGCTCCTTTTACATCTAGACTTGTAAAAACCACCACCTTCTTTTCTTCAAAACTTTTTTCAACAAATTTTTTCAGTTCCAAGATTGCCTCAGTTGTACCTTTATGTTTAACAAAGCCAAATTGATTTTCGTTAAGTACTTTTTTCTCATTTGCAAATTTCATAATTCTATTAATCATTAATTTTTCTAATACTTTACCCCCTATATTAATTAAACTTATTGGTCGAAATTTATCAACTTGATCAGAGCTTTCCTTGCCAGGTTTCATAATTGGAACAATTGTTGCTATTTTCCATTCCTTTGGAAAGAATGCTGTATTAAGACATTGGTTATAAATTTCGGTCATGAATAAAGGAAAATTTTTGAAAATTCGTAATAATATATCGCTCGAAATACCATCAATCCCCGGAGCTTTCTTTGGATTCATTTCACATAAAATTTCTAATATTTCTTCTTGTGTAAAATGTTCATCTAGTTCTGTATCTAAGGATTCTTTAATATCAATTCTTATTCTTGTATGAAATTCCAAATCATCTTCACAATTGTCTTCTAGAGTGAATTCTTCCATCATTCGATTTAAAGTTGACTCTGTATTTGTCGTATACTCCCCACTTGCATCCTTTATAGTTGTAAGTATGAAATTTTGTTGAATTTTATTAGCCGCTAACTTATAAACTGTGTTCCATGGGTTACTAATACTCGAAATGTTACAATATTCTTTCCACGATTTAATTTTTTCTGATTTGATTTTATGAGCATAATTAGATTTTGCTTGTAGATAAATGTTCTTCCTTTCTTCTCTGAGAGCATCATTGTTTTTAGTTCTTTGATACATTCTACGAAGAGCATTTACATTTTTTCTCATTATTGTTAAATCATCCGACCACCATGGTACTGTTCTTCCTCCTTTTCCGCCATTTTTATTACATACATATTTAAATGTTCTCTTACAAGTACTATTTATTGCCTTGAAATATTTTTCCAATGCTAATCCAAAGTCCGATACTTCCTTTATTAACGATGCTAATTTTAAATCCAATTCTTCTATTCCTCTACTACTAAAATCTAAGTTAAATAATGTACAGAATTCTTCTAATAAACAGTTGTCGAAAATGTCCCATTTGTCGGATTTTACTATGAATTTAAATCTTCTAAATTGCGTAGTTATTCTGTTTGAATTGTTAAATTTAATATTATATTTAATAATTTTGTGATCAGAGCAGCTTTCTTCCTCTAAAATTGTCCAATCTATAATTTTGCTCAATAAATGATGGTTGGCTAATGTTAAATCTATATTACTTTTTCCACGCCCATTATCAAAAGTACATTGTTGATTTTCTTCATTTATAATATATAAATTTTGGGTTGCGATGAAATCCGCCATTTCTATTCCCCTTGGATTAGTGTAAATATCGTGCCACACATTCGACCTACAGTTACTATCCACTGCAATAAGTAAATACTTGTTCTTGGTAATTTCTACTACTTTCTCCAGCTTACAAAAATTTAATTTCAAATCTTCATTTATTGCAAAGTATGCCGAAACTGCAAAAAGTTGTAGACCTTTATAATTAATTTCTACTAAAACCAAATCTTCATTTGAAATCTGTGTAATTAATATTATATTTAAATTTTTGTTTCTCACGAATATTGCTGCCCTTTTATGTCCATTGCCTTGAGAGTATACTCTGTAGTGATTTGGAATACCTCTAATTTTGCAGTCAGTCTCATAAGGTTCTTGAATAAATGCAATATCTATTTCATTCTCTTCCATTATTTTCAAAATATTTTGTGTTGCTGCTCTGGAGTGCTGTAAATTTATTTGTAATATATTAATATCAAATCTCTCTTCATCCCTGCCGTCATTTAAATTAATTGGTGTCCTAATTTGATTAAGATTTTGCGCCATTTAATAATTTGTGTTTTGAATATATTTATTTACAACAGTTTGGTAGCAGGGACAATTTTTATCTAGTGCTGCATGGTTTTCATTCCGCTTATTATTTTTATTATATTTATTCCAGTTTATACAATTACTGCATTTATAATTGTCTTTACTTGCTGTACACTCAGATAATTTATGGTCTTTAGCGCAAATGGGGCAAGAAAGTGAACCTTGACATTTCTCAGCTTTATGGTTGAATTTATTGCATTTGAAGCATCTACTAATGGATATATAATCATCAATTTTACATATATTCCACCCTAATTTCAGTCTAGCATCCTTCAATATTGGTCTCATTTCTGATTTCACTTCAATTATTAGATTTTTAATTTGCTTCTTATTTTTAAATATGTGTTTCGGCACAATTTCCCCAGTCTTTAATTTTAATTCTGGATTCTGAACAATTAACATATTTTCAGCGTTTTCTAAACTTAATTCATCAGGTATATTATAAATTATTAGTTTAGGATTTTGAATTTTGACAGCTGTCGCTTCTAATACTCCGCTGCAAGACGCATTTATTTCATTTGATAATATTTCAATTTCTTCAACGGATGATGATTCTATCATTACTTTTCCATTCCTCAAAGATTTCATTGAATTTATACCGACTTTCAGTTCTATTGGATTAATTTTCTTTTTCATTTCAGATTTAATGTCATCAGCTGTTCTGTTAGATTGCTTCGCGTTCACAATTATTCTGAATTTCTTCTGGGATTCTTCTTTCTGTACTTTCGTTTTAACTATATCCGAAAGCAATTTTGAAGGTTTCTGAAAATGACTGTCAGTCACAGTTGGCCACAAATGTTCCGATTTATTGCTTAATGTTTTGTTTTCATGTTTTAATTTCAAAATTTCTTCATTATTTAAATTTAATTGCATATTCAAGTCGTTGTATATCTTCCTTAGGTTACTCACAGCTTTTAGGATTTCATGCTTATAATCATTTCTTAAATTGCCGCTTTTTTCCGTGACATTGACAAGCTTTTTCAGCTCCACTTCAAACGCAACGTCACCCGCCATACTTGACGTGTGTGTGTGTGTGTGTGTGTGTGTGTGTGTGTGTGTGTGTGTGTGTGTGTGTGTGTGTGTGTGTGTGTGTGTGTGTGTCTGTGTGTGTGTGTGTGTGTGTGTGTGTGTGTGTGTGTGTGTGTGTGTGTGTGTGTGTGTGTGTGTGTGTGTGTGTGTGTGTGTGTGTGTGTGTGTGTGTGTGTGTGTGTGTGTGTGTGTGTGTGTGTGTGTGTGTGTGTGTGTGTGTGTGTGTGTGTGTGTGTGTGTGTGTGTGTGTGTGTGTGTGTGTGTGTGTGTGTGTGTGTGTGTGTGTGTGTGTGTGTGTGTGTGTGTGTGTGTGTGTGTGTGTGTGTGTGTGTGTGTGTGTGTGTGTGTGTGTGTGTGTGTGTGTGTGTGTGTGTGTGTGTGTGTGTGTGTGTGTGTGTGTGTGTGTGTGTGTGTGTGTGTGTGTGTGTGTGTGTGTGTGTGTGTGTGTGTGTGTGTGTGTGTGTGTGTGTGTGTGTGTGTGTGTGTGTGTGTGTGTGTGTGTGTGTGTGTGTGTGTGTGTGTGTGTGTGTGTGTGTGTGTGTGTGTGTGTGTGTGTGTGTGTGTGTGTGTGTGTGTGTGTGTGTGTTTTTTTTGTTTTTTATAATTCCTTTTATTCAAGCATGCTCCATATAAATACATATTACATATTACATGCTTATAAATACTACAAAATCACAAAATTGAAATAACAATACATAAACATATTAAAATACTTAAATCAAATTTTCAAATTCAATGGAATTAATAAATTTATAGAAATTCTGCCTATAATCTTCTACTAGTTCCTGTTTTGTAGGGGGCCATCTTCCTCCATTATTAATAATCGCGCTCCGAAGAACTGATCTCTCATGATCTAGTAACTTGCAATGATATATTAAATGATCTACTGTTTGCTCTTCATTACTGCACTTACACGTAGCATCTTCAGTAATTTTATATTTGAAAAAGTAACTTATAATTTTGCCATGTCCACTGAGTATGATTGAAATTTTAAATGAGTAAGGAACTTTTAAATGTAATCTTAACTGAACATTTGGAAAAAACGATTTTGTTAAGCTTCCTTTTTCACTCTTTGCCCATTCTGCCTGCCATTTGTTTAAAGAAATATTTAACTCTTCGTTTACTACTCCCCGTTTGTACGATTTAACCTCCTCTTTGTTGAAATTGACAGTGATATTATAACTTCTTGTTTTCTCATAAATTTTTGCAGCTTCTTGTAATTTAATTAAAATAGGAGTGTTACCAGATAAAACACAGGACGCCTCATATGATACAGTCCTGTATGCCTTTAAAATTTTGATGTTTATAAGACGTTGTACTCTTATTAATTTCTTTTGATTACATTTTTTCTGAAGTGCATTTTGCCAAACTGGAATTCCATAAGATAAAATGGGTAAAATAGCTCCTTTATAAATAATTTGTAATGATTCTTGTTGAAGACCCCAAGATATTTTCGCAGATTTTGATAGAGTGTGAATTAGCTTGCTACACTTTTCTGAAATATATTCTACATGTTCATCAAATTGAAATTTATTGTTTATTTTTATGCCCAAATATTTAATAGTTTTTACTTGTTTCAATACTTTATAATTTAGAAATATGTTTATATCTTTTTTTAATAGTGATCTTCTTTTCGTTACTAGCATGGTTTGTGATTTACTTTCATTGAATTTAATTTTGTTATTTTGGGCCCAAATCATGATTTTGCTCATTTCTAAATTTGCTACATTTTCTGCCTCTAAAATATCTCTCCCTTTTGTCAAAGGTATAAAATCATCTGCAAATGCTATTGCTTTTGTATTTGCTGTAAAATCCTGATTTAATAGTGAGTCGTATTGGATGTTCCAAAAGCCAGGACCACAGCAGGATCCTTGTGGACAACCTCTGCTAACTACTTTTTCCACTCTGACACCATTAACATCTAAGATAGCAAGTCTTTCATTAAAATAGCTTTTGGTAAGGTAGAATAAATTTTTTGGACATTTAAAATCTTTTAAAGCTTTAATTATGGCCGGCCACCATGCCGCATTGAATGCTCCTTTTACATCTAGACTTGTAAAAACCACCACCTTCTTTTCTTCAAAACTTTTTTCAACAAATTTTTTCAGTTCCAAGATTGCCTCAGTTGTACCTTTATGTTTAACAAAGCCAAATTGATTTTCGTTAAGTACTTTTTTCTCATTTGCAAATTTCATAATTCTATTAATCATTAATTTTTCTAATACTTTACCCCCTATATTAATTAAACTTATTGGTCGAAATTTATCAACTTGATCAGAGCTTTCCTTGCCAGGTTTCATAATTGGAACAATTGTTGCTATTTTCCATTCCTTTGGAAAGAATGCTCTATTAAGACATTGGTTATAAATTTCGGTCATGAATAAAGGAAAATTTTTGAAAATTCGTAATAATATATCGCTCGAAATACCATCAATCCCCGGAGCTTTCTTTGGATTCATTTCACATAAAATTTCTAATATTTCTTCTTGTGTAAAATGTTCATCTAGTTCTGTATCTAAGGATTCTTTAATATCAATTCTTATTCTTGTATGAAATTCCAAATCATCTTCACAATTGTCTTCTAGAGTGAATTCTTCCATCATTCGATTTAAAGTTGACTCTGTATTTGTCGTATACTCCCCACTTGCATCCTTTATAGTTGTAAGTATGAAATTTTGTTGAATTTTATTAGCCGCTAACTTATAAACTGTGTTCCATGGGTTACTAATACTCGAAATGTTACAATATTCTTTCCACGATTTAATTTTTTCTGATTTGATTTTATGAGCATAATTAGATTTTGCTTGTAGATAAATGTTCTTCCTTTCTTCTCTGAGAGCATCATTGTTTTTAGTTCTTTGATACATTCTACGAAGAGCATTTACATTTTTTCTCATTATTGTTAAATCATCCGACCACCATGGTACTGTTCTTCCTCCTTTTCCGCCATTTTTATTACATACATATTTAAATGTTCTCTTACAAGTACTATTTATTGCCTTGAAATATTTTTCCAATGCTAATCCAAAGTCCGATACTTCCTTTATTAACGATGCTAATTTTAAATCCAATTCTTCTATTCCTCTACTACTAAAATCTAAGTTAAATAATGTACAGAATTCTTCTAATAAACAGTTGTCGAAAATGTCCCATTTGTCGGATTTTACTATGAATTTAAATCTTCTAAATTGCGTAGTTATTCTGTTTGAATTGTTAAATTTAATATTATATTTAATAATTTTGTGATCAGAGCAGCTTTCTTCCTCTAAAATTGTCCAATCTATAATTTTGCTCAATAAATGATGGTTGGCTAATGTTAAATCTATATTACTTTTTCCACGCCCATTATCAAAAGTACATTGTTGATTTTCTTCATTTATAATATATAAATTTTGGGTTGCGATGAAATCCGCCATTTCTATTCCCCTTGGATTAGTGTAAATATCGTGCCACACATTCGACCTACAGTTACTATCCACTGCAATAAGTAAATACTTGTTCTTGGTAATTTCTACTACTTTCTCCAGCTTACAAAAATTTAATTTCAAATCTTCATTTATTGCAAAGTATGCCGAAACTGCAAAAAGTTGTAGACCTTTATAATTAATTTCTACTAAAACCAAATCTTCATTTGAAATCTGTGTAATTAATATTATATTTAAATTTTTGTTTCTCACGAATATTGCTGCCCTTTTATGTCCATTGCCTTGAGAGTATACTCTGTAGTGATTTGGAATACCTCTAATTTTGCAGTCAGTCTCATAAGGTTCTTGAATAAATGCAATATCTATTTCATTCTCTTCCATTATTTTCAAAATATTTTGTGTTGCTGCTCTGGAGTGCTGTAAATTTATTTGTAAT